>CM054137.1:41909701-41932201 GCA_028751875.1 Rapana venosa | reverse complement strand
AGGCTCGTGGTAATAGGGGGAGAGAAGAAGGCTCGTGGTAACACAGAGAGAGAAGGCTCGTGGTAACACAGAGAGAGAAGGCTCGTGGTAACAAAGAAGGCTCGTAGTAACAGAGAGAGAAAGCTCATAGGAACAGAGAGAGAAAGCTCATAGTAGCAGAGAGAAAGTTCGAGGTAACAGCGAGAGAGAGGGCTTGTGGTAATAGAGGGAGAGAGAAGGCTCGTGGTCACAGGGAGAGAGAGAAGGCTCTTGGTAACAGAGGGAGAGAGAGAAGGCTCTTGGTAACAGAGGGAGAGAGAAGGCTCGTGGTAACAGAGAGAGAAGGCTCGTGGTAATAGAGGGAGAGAGAGAAGGCTTGTGGTAACAGAGAGGGAGAAGGCTCGTGGTAATAGAGGGAGAGAGAAGGCTCGTGGTAGTAGAGGGAGAGAGAGAAGGATTGTGGTAATAGAGAGAGAAGGCTCGTGGTAATAGAGAGAGAAGGCTCATGGTAACAGAGAGAGAGAAGGCTTGTGGTAATAGAGGGAGAAGGCTTGTGGTAATAGAGAGAGAAGGCTTGTGGTAATAGAGGGAGAGAGAGAAGGCTCGTGGTAACAGAGGAGGAGAGAGAAGGCTCATGGTAATAGAGAGAGAAGGCTTGTGGTAATAGAGGGAGAGAGAAGGTTTGTGGTAATAGAAAGAGAAGGCTCGTGGTAATAGAGGGAGAGAGAGAAGGATTGTGGTAATAGAGAGAGAAAGCTCATGGTAACAGATGGAGAGAGAAGGCTTGTGGTAACAGAGAGAGAAGGCTCATGGTAACAGAGAGAGAGAAGGCTTGTGGTAATAGAGAGAGAAGGCTCATGGTAACAGAGAGAGAGGGGACTTGTGGTAATATAGGGAGAGAGAAGGCTCGTGGTAATAGAGAGAGGGGGGGCTCATGGTAACAGAGAGAGAGTGAGAGAAGGCTCATGGTAATAGAGAGAGAAGACTCATGATAATAGGGGGAGAAAGAGACAGAGAAGACTTATGGTAATAGGTGGAGAGAGAGAGAGAAGACTTATGGTAATAAGTGAAGAGAGAGAAGACCCATGGTAATAGGTGGAGAGAGAGAAGACCCATGGTAATAGGGGAGAGAGAGAAGAACCCATGGTAATAGGGGGAGAGAGACAGAGAAGACTCATGGTAGGGGAGAGACAGAGAAGACTTATAGTAATAGGGGGAGACAGAGAAGACTTATGGTAATAGGGGGAGACAGAGAAGACTTATGGTGATAGGGGAGAGACAGAGAAGACTTATGGTGATAGGGGAGAGACAGAGAAGACCCATGGTAATAGGGGGAGAGACAGAGAAGACCCATGGTAATAGGGGGAGAGACAGAGAAGACTTATGGTAATAGGGGGAGAGAGACAGAGAAGACTCATGGTAATAGGGGGAGAGAGAAGACTCATGGTAATAGGGGGAGAGAGAGAAGACTCATGGTAATGGGGGAGAGTGACAGAGAAGACTCATGGTAATAGGGGGAGAGAGAGAGAAGACTGATGGTAATAGGGGGAGAGAGACAGAGAAGACTTATGGTAATAGGGTGAGAGACAGAGAAGACTCATGGTAATAGGGGGAGAGAGAGAGAAGACTCATGGTAATAGGGGGAGAGACAGAGAAGACTCATGGTAATAGGGGGAGAGACAGAGAAGACTCATGGTAATAGGGGGAGAGACAGAGAAGACTCATGGTAATAGGGGGAGAGACAGAGAAGACTTGTGGTAATAGGGGGAGAGAAAGTGCTTGTTGTGTGTAATAAGGGGAGGGAGAGCGCTTGTTGTGTAATATGGGGAGGGAGAGTGCTTGTGGTAATAGGTAGGTGTGTGGGTGGGTGAGAGAGAGAGAGAGAGAGAGAGTTCATGGTCGTAGGTAAAAGACTGATAAGAGGAGGAGAGAGTATGTTTGTGGTAACAGGGGGAGAAAGCTGGTAGTAATCGGGGGAGAGAGTGTATGTAGTATTAGCTGTGTACTGGTTGTAACATCACACCATAATGAACTGGTGTACAAAGGGCCCACAGATTGCATAACATTTTGTATGTTGTTATTTTATGTTAACAATCGGAACAAGAAGTATTTGAAACGATTAGCCATACTTCTTTGTCATCGAATGCTCAAACAGCAATTATTGTTGTCTGTTATATGAGCGAAAATGCGTCACGCTGCCGTAAAGTGCCTGACAAGTCAGGTCCAGCGCATCTGACTTCGGTTTACGAGAGAATTGTTATTTTTTAAGTCTTTCTGGGGGAAAAAAGGCAGGAGAATGGGCCAAGAAGGCAGAAAATAGACACGAAGGAGGTGACATGAAGAAAAGGAACAAGGCAAAAACAAAGAGAGTGATAGAAAAGAGGAAATTTCTATCATATTTCCAGAAATTGGGGATGCTATGTATACTGACAGGCCCCCAGCAATCCCACGGGGATACAGAAATTGATATGTGTGCAATTGAGTATTGGCAATGTGAGGGTATTCCCAATTGACTTTAGACCAAACACAAAAACCTCAAACAAAGGAAGTAACAAGAAAATGACAACCAAAACAAAAAAAAAACCCAAAAAGCAAAGGAAGGCTGCACAATTTATAGAAATAAAAATAAAGGAAAATTTATCATACTTTCCAGATAGTCACAAACGGATTTGACTGAAAGTTATCTCCCATTTTCTGTGTCCCCCTTGCTACCATTTTTGTGATTGGTTTCCTCCAGAAGCACTAAAACTTTTTTTTAAAATTTGTTTTGTGTTGTATTGGGGTTGTTTTGGCGGTGGGGGTGGTAGTCTGAACCTGAATATTAGCTTGGTGCTATGTCTGGGTTCTAAATTGGAATGTCATAGAATACTTGTTGTTTGTATATGTCTTCCATGCCACTGTCTACAAATGTACAGACCTGTAGTGTTAAAATTTTCATCATTTGAATTGGAACTTAAAATATCCGATTAAATAATGGATGGCAATATGCCTATTTTTTTTTAATGTATACATAGAGATGTGAAACTAACCATCACACATGAGCCACAACATAATTATTGACAAGCTTGCATAAAGAAGAAAGGTCAATATCATCAGCAGTATGACAGAAAACTGTGTGAATGGAATGACACGCATTTGTAAAATCCAAGAAACAAAATGCGACTTTAAAAAAGTTTTCAATGGATATAGTGCTGTGTGAATGTAATGTGTATTTGAGAGACAGAGCGTGAGTGTGTGTGTGTCTGTCTGTCTGCGTCAGTATGTCTACACATGTTGTTTCATTTCATTTTTCCTTTGAAGTTAAATAGTGCACACCAGTATTATTTCAAAAGAAGTTTTATACTGAAAATTTCTAAAACTACATAGACTGTTTTCTTTCATAAGAAAAAAAAAACAATGCAAAAATAATTGTTAAAAATGAATTGGACAAGTTAAAATAAAAGTTTCATTCCTCCAGTTTTTTTCATCTTATTGTGTTCAAATGAATTTATCAGATCTGAGGTTCATTTTACCCCTCAACAAGGGCAGATAAACAAGCATCCAAGGCAAATGAACACAAGGAAAACATTCAGATATAAGGCTCTTTTAATGCGGCTTCCATAAGAAAAAGAAAGAACAAAAATTACAAAATGAGTTTTATGTGCAGATTTCTTCTGTCCATCTTTTCACTCGGCTTTTATTTCCCCCTTTAATTATGAAACAAATCACCACATATTTTGTATTTGTCATAACAATATTTTATACTTATCATAATCAACTATGGCAGCTGTACTGAAATTTACATCTAACAACAACATTTGATTCTCATCATAATCAACTATGGCAGATCAACTGAAATTTACATCTTATTTCAGAATTCACAACCTTTTTTCCACTGACTAGCCACACACATTAAAAAAATAGCACATTTCTATATTCCAAAACTAAAAAAATGTCCACTTTTGTTCAGAATCACTCTGAGAACAGACAAGGATTCATAATTCACAAAATAATTTGGATGAATTAATGGCAGTCTGGCACTGCCATTTATACACCGTTCACATTAATTATACAGAACTGGCAATGCCATTCATACATCATTCACATATGCAGCTGTAATCCAATCTTTTTTTTTAAATGACTGGCAATGCCATTCATACATCATTCACATATACAGCTGTAATCTGATCATCATTTTACAAAAATGACTGGCAGTGCCATTTATACAGTTGTAATTCAATCTTTTTTTTTTTTTTTAAATAACAGGCCTTGCCACATATACATCTTTCACATAATATATGCAGCTGTAATTTAAACATCATTTCACAAAATACATCATTACAAGATGCCGACATCAGACCAGTACATTTTCACTACCAACCATATGAATGTTACAAAAGTCAGTGTGTTAAATTCACACATTCTCATCGCATAAAATCAGTTTTACTCAACATGACAGCTTTCAACCCATATGTGACTTATTATTCCACTGTTGTTATTTCACATGTACAAACTAATCCATATTTGTGTACAAAGGGATAGAGCCAATTACTGTCATCCCCCGATTGTTGTTTCAACATTTGTTTTGACGTTCTTTTTGTATGGACTTTGACTTACTGTTGTTGTAACCTGCACACTTCCTTTGATTTATAGTTGTTATAATCTGCACACTCCCTTTGGTTTACTACTGTTTCAGCCTGCACACTCCCTTTGGTTTACTACTGGTACAGCCGCACACTCCCTTTGGTTTACTACTGGTACAACCTGCACACTCCCTTTGGTTTACTACTGTTACAGCTTGCACACTCCCTTTGGTTTACTACTGTTACAGCCTGCACACTCCCTTTGGCTTGCTGCTGTTACAGCCTGCACACTCCCTTTGGTTTACTACTGGTACAGCTTGCACACTCCCTTTGGTTTACTACTGGTACAGCCTGCACACTCCCTTTGGTTTACTACTGGTACAGCCTGCACACTCCCTTTGGTTTACTGCTGTCATAACATGCACACATTATTTGATTTACTATTGCCATAACCTGCACACTTTATTTGATTTAACATTGTCATAACAAGCACACTTTATTTGATTTATTATTAACTCTCACACTTTCATTTTCTATTGTACAACTTGCACAATTTCATGTACTATTGTTATAACTTGCACAGTTTCTTTTCTCTAACAATCATTAAAACCCATACAGTTTCTATCACTACTAACTGTTGTTATAATTCATACACTTTCTTTGATTTGACTCGCACACATTCTTTGATTTATGATTGTTATAAATCGCACACTTTACTTGGTTTACTACTGTTATAACTGGCATGCTTTATTTGGCTATTGTTGGCACACTTTATTTGGCTTAATATTTTTGGTATAACCTGCACACTTTCTTTGGTTTACTATTGTTCAAAATTGCACACTTTATTTGATTTTACTTTTTCTTATAACTTGCATACTTTCTTTGATTTACCATCAGTATAATTTCCAGTTTCTTTGGGGGGTTTTCTGTTATAGCCCACACACTTTCTTTTATTCACTAACTATTGTTACAGCGCGCACACTTTCTTTCCTTTGCTAACTACTGACTTACTGTCATTATGACTTGCACACATTGTTTGATTTACTTTCATTACAACCCGCATGATTTCTTTCATACACACCTCATAGCCCAAAATGTGGTTTTTGATTCTTACAAGAAGTTAAGAAGATACATATATCTAAAATCATTTACTCAAAACTCTTCAGAAACAAGCTTCAGAGATTGTCTTTAAAAGCAAAAAATTTATATTTAAAATCATTTACTCAAAAAAGCTCTTCATTAAAAAAAAGCTTAAGAGATCGTCTTTAAGAGCAAAAGATTTTTAATCTTTTTTTTATAATTCTATAAAAGGCATAACTCAAGTAGACTTCTCTACCCAATCATTAAAATTCTACCAGAAGAAAAGTAATAAAACCATCACAACATTGAATAAAGTTTACTTATAAATATTATACAAAAATACTAACCTAAAATATTTACAGTAAAAAAAAAATTCTTTTTTTGGATAAATCATTCACCTAAACAAAAATCACTGGCAATCATTCTTGATCAGGGATGGAATACTATACTGGCTGAGTATTGAGCTCCTGATCTGACACCCTAGTCTGAGCCACCACCAAGGCACCCGTTAAGGGTATTTTTCCCTGGAATTAGTATCAGTACCAATTCCACTCCCCCCAAAATCCTTCAGATGAGACTGGTCATACACTGAGGACCCCATGCACAAAGATAAGTAAATTATCTGACACACAGGTTAAAAACCTGTAACACATTTCAGACAAAGTCATTTCATGCCAGTAGGAATGGATGGCACTTAAAGAAGAAAAAAATGCTCGTACACTGGTGTCATGTTTAGACATCATCCCTGAAGTTGGAATCCAGCTACCGTAATTTTCAGTAAAGGGTCACAAATACAAAATCACACCTGTGGTAAACCTCAGAGCTCTAGCTGGGGGGGAAAAAATCTTACATGAGGAAGGATTTGTATGTGTATATTACATATAGGGGGTTGGGGGGGCTATGAGCATAAATAGCATCCCTACCTTCTGGAAATTCTGCGCTAGGTATTCCCACCTTTCTATCCTTCTCTTTGTTTCTGTCTTGTCCCTTTTCTTCCTGTCACCTCCTTCTTGTCTATTTTCTGCCTTCTTGGTCCATTCTCTTGCCTTTTTTCCATAAAGACTTAACAGATAACAATTCTCTCTCACGCCAAAGTTGGATATGTTGGGCCTGACTTGTCAGATGCCTAACAGCAGTGCACAGCATTTTCACCCATATGACAGACAACAATAGTTGCTGCCTGAGCATTCGATAAAGAAGAAGAAAATCTGACATTTCAGTTGTCATCAATATCAGTCACTCTAAACATTACATCTGTTCGCAACTGTAGTATAAAAGGTTTCAGCATGAGTCATAGACACAGGTAATGTCACACTATCATCACCAAGAATATAAAAAAGCATTTCAACACTAGACATAATCCCAGACATTTCACATTAACCATAAATAATCACATACTAATAAACAACAAATAATTTGAGGTTACTCCCTGTGAAAAAAATCAAAACTAAAAGAGGAACAATCATTTTACCAGTATACATTTTGATTTTTTTAAAATAGGACAAGAAACCCAATGAAACGCTTAAATAACATTAACAAATTCAGAACAATCATTTGTCACATATGCATTTTCATTCCTCAGTATAAACACATCCACCACAACAAAACAGACCGGCAGATAATCTGTCTCAAAAAGTTCAAATTTGTGCAAACTTTAACCACATAACTATATAGAACAAGACCACCACCAATCACTTACTTGATGCAACACTTAATTTCATTTGTAATGTATAGTTTTCTCTTTTACATCATGATTACATGTTTTTTATAACTCAAAGCATGCAAAAATACTAACTGTACTAGTGTAAAATATCAAGCAATCACATCATTGCACACACACACACACAATGTATCTGTGTGACTTTTCGTTCTGAGTAAGCAAGTGTACCTGAGTTTGCATAAAAATTGTTTATTTAAAGTGTGTGAGAGAGAGAGAGAAGGCTGATGTATTTGAATCTCAGATTAAGATTACATTCAAAATTTATCAAGAATACTAATCAATAGCTTATTTGTGTGTACCCTCATCTTTACCATAAAATATGCCTGATAGTGTTGTACTCTTTAATTGCGCTTTATGGGATAATGTTTTTTACTTCACACACACACGCGCGCGCGCGCGTGTACATCATTTTTCCAAAGTCTCATCCATTAAAATAATTACTGCAGCATCCACACACACAAAAATACAGAATCATAATTGTTCAATAATAAAACTGATAAGGCACAATCGAAATCATCTGATGCTGGATGGCAAGTGAATATGATATATTTGGCTGAACAAAGTATAATATAATGATGAAAAAACAAAAGGAAGCAAAGTTTCTTGCTTGTTACAGCATTGTCATGCTCATCTTATCCAAGTATAGTTCTTTATCTCCCAATAATGCAATGATTTTTTAGCTTTTGAGGCATTCCATTTTGCAGACTTTGTGTGTGTGTGTGTGCACCTGCATGCATGCACATGGTGTGTGTGTGTGTGTGTGTGTCCGTATTCATATTTGCATTCATCCTGAGTGAATGCACCTGTAATCTGCAGGGGCATACAGAAAAAATGAGCATACAGACATAATATGTCCTGTGCATATTTTCTTTATGCTGACACTGTACTGCAAAAAATATATTAATTCCCCTTCAGTAAAAGTGTTCAGGAGCTGTCATCCACTTCAGGCCTGCTATATCAGTTGCAGAACAAGGCATCTGATCCAATAGTAGCTTCAGTCAGTACAGTTTAATACACACAGATCAAAATCAACCTTGTAGTTGTGCAACACAAATTGTCACTACGGCATAGAGTAGGAACTAATAAACTTACCTACTGCAATATAATGTTTTCCTTTCGTTTTCCATTCAGGATCTAAGACCTACTCCGATCATTTTAAAGGTTTTCTATTGTAAATCAGACCAACCGTAACAATGATAGGTCTGTCAGTGGTACATCAGGTTTTGCATAATCACATACAATATTGATGGATCAGTTTGTCACAAATCATTTCTTCATCAGTCAGAAGATTCTCGTCCCTTGTGAATTATTAAAAGGATCTTGATTTTTTTTTTAAAACACACTTTTTGAATATGCTGTGAAAATCATACTAAAGACACAAACAAACAAATTTGAAACAATATACAATCAACTGAAAAATAAGAAAAATACAAAAACCAAAAAAAAAGAATCCCTTTATATAAAAGGGAGAATGTAAAATCATTTATTCTGTAATCAAGGGCATCACTGACTGTAATATATCTGTCAATCCATGGAATCATTCAGTAAACAAGAACACACCAATGGAAAAAATTGTGATGGAAGGTGGACGGAAGAACAGATTCAAAACTTATAGGCGACTGACAGTTGAGCCACAAATTTATCCTTGTATTGTGGAATAATGGTGCAGGACAACATGATTCACAAAGATGTACCACACACAACAGGAAGAATATCATCATAGGATTTTAAAAAAGAAAAAAGAAATTCTGGATGGCAAGTCAAGAATAACAATGTATGGAATTCATTTAGTGACAAATCTTCTAAAGCAAACAAATCAAAGCGCTTACATTCAAATCATTTACATGCAAGCAACCTTTCACAAGCAGGATTAACCATATATTAAATATGTGTGTGCGCGCACACATGCAGTAACACTTAGGCAGGGTGTTGGAGATGGCGATGGCTGTTGACAGTATGGGCAGATATAAGGTGTAACGATAGGGGAAAGATCTTAGGTAGGAACTGTCTTGAGGCTGGATTTGTAAGTATCAAATGTAGGGTTCTGGTGAAGGGAGAGAGGGAGGTCATTCCAGATGGATGGATTAGAAATAAAGAGTAACAGGCAAGAGTGGCTTATCTGAATTCGGCTGTTTGAAAGCTCAAAGTATCTGCAGCTTGACGAAGGAAATGAGATAGAGTGTAATAATAATAATAATGTATGGAATTTATATAGCGCTGAATCTTGTAAAGCAACAAATCAAAGCGCTCAGCGTGTACTGGTGAAGACAATTACAGAGATAAGAGGGTGAAGATTTGTGGAGACATTCGAAACAAAGGAAACTTACCTTATTCTTAACTCTTTGTGAGACAGGCAGCCAGTGAAGAGATTGCAAAAGAGGAGTGGTGTGAGATCTTTTTCTTTCTTAGGACTAGTCAAGCTGCAGAGTATTGTTTGCATTGAAGGCAGTGAATGGATAATGCTGGTAGACCAGCCAAACAAGAATTATAGAAGTCCAAACATGAAAGAATGAGAGATGTGATAAGTTTGGATGTAGCATCAGTGGACAGGGACTTGAGAACTGCATTTATATCCCATAGTTAATTGTAGAAGGACTGGCAGGTCTGGGGGATGAACTTTTGCAGAGTATTGTTATGATAGATACTTTACACAGGTGGACAGAGGAACTGACATACTATCAAATTCTATTGAGGTTGTAGTATGGAGGAAAGTCTTATGTTTGGTCCCAATGAGCAGTAAGTTTAGCAGTAAACCAACCAGAGAGCAGCCAGAGGCATCAACATAATCTAAACATGGAAGTGGACTGGATGAAGAGGTTAAAAAAATCGCACATCATGCTCTGGGTCCAAATATTCAGGCAAAAGAAAAAACTGGAATGGGTTAGTAACAACTTGGTAAAGAATCTTGGAAAGCAAGAAAAAGACCCTGGAAAATGAACTGAAATAATCAGACTGGGGAGGTGAAGTGGGCTAACTCCTAAAAATCGAGCAGGCCGAAGATAATCATTTAAAAGACCCCATGTTCTAGCATAAATGGATTCAAGTAATGTAATACAAAATATCAAATGTGTGAGCACCTTCAAGAAGTACATTGACCCAAGTCAAAAGTCAGTGGCAAAAACTTGAAAGTGTAATGAAAGACTATAATCAGGAGGAGGACTTGATGACGAGGAGGGCTACAGTGAAGTCTCCAGCACAGGCAATGACAGCCAGGACAGACGACCACGACACTTGGGGCTGGCTGTCACTGCTCTCACACAGCTTGCTGTAGAACACCACCAGGCTGGCTAGGATGGCTACCGCTGGTGACACATGAACACTCATTGTTTTAGATATTATGCATGAAAATTATTTAGTAAAAAAGTCAAGTTGTTTATGAGTAAAACAATTTTTTTAATGATATATAATCTTTGTATTTGATATTGATGATAAAAGATACAAACAATTATGATAAAGATACAAACAACTAAACTGATAAAAAGTAAACTTTTATATTCCTTTTCTTCCAATAACATCAGTGATGATCTATTCTAGTGGAGTACAGAAAGTACCCTGTAATACTAATAGCCTTTATCAGTGAAATCTGAATACAAAGAAAAATTTCAGGGGTTACTTCTCTTCTTAGTTCGAAAGTTCAAAACACTCTTTTGTCCTTTACCAGACAGTCATGCATGTAAACTATATTTGAATGAGTACACACCCACAAAACACAACACGCACACTGCAGAAATATAACCTAAAGTATCTAGGAGTAATTCCTATTTCAGTTTTCCTTGTTTCAAAGGTGTGTGTGTGAACATGAATCGGAGGGGTTGGTTGGTTGGCTGGTTTTGTTTACCTGATACAAGACAGAGAGTGGATATGAGGGAAGACCAGTGGGCAATGACTTGGTGTGGAAGGCGTTTCTCCACACACACAGGTAGCAGCAGAAGGAGAAGCACCATCACCAGCCCTGTCCATGCCACCACACTCAGAAACTGCAGAACATGGTACCAGTCTGCAACAACCACCACCAAAGCCAAAAGAAATCATCAACCAGATGGAAATTAACTATGCGAATGTACACTGTTATTTCCTTATGGATCACTAAAGATGTTGGGGGGGAGGGGGGTTGACAATTTCATTTGGTTAAAAATATAAGTTATAAACAACTTTAGTAATAATTCCCTGCTATATCTCATTTACTAATACAATTGTGAGCCAAAGAAATGGGTATATCAGCAGGAAATTAACTGATAAATGAAAGCATTAAAATAGCTTA
Source organism: Rapana venosa (assembly GCA_028751875.1). Lineage (NCBI taxonomy): Eukaryota > Metazoa > Mollusca > Gastropoda > Neogastropoda > Muricidae > Rapana > Rapana venosa. The sequence continues at coordinate 41,920,599 of CM054137.1, read as the reverse complement.
AATTAACACCAACATGAAAATCTCCAAAATATATTGCTTCAGAAACTCAGCTTAATTTTTAAAAAGCCTCCTCACTCTGCCTGTTAAAACAAAAAATCATGCAATGTCTGCAATGATCTAGTACAGAAGGCACAATCTTTTATTGGTAAAGTCTTTATGACAAGGGAGGTAATACTTTAACAACATATTTCGCAAATAGGTTATTTCCCTTAGACAGCTTCAAGATAATTACTTATCAATTGCCTTGTGAGAATATTTGCTTGAAAGTATAAAAACACATGCAATGCTCACACATAACACACACTCAAAAACATCTCTCTCATTTTCTGCTCTCTCTCTCCTCTCCTTTGTTAAATTTTTTTTTTTAAATAAATGTCTGAATCCAGTCATTTAACAAAAGCCATAGAAATACTGTCATATCCTGGAGGAACAAAGACATAATTTCAAGACAAATAAACGCTGGCAGTCCACAGGAACCTTCTCACATCGTAAGAGAAAAAGCTGACTGTTCGCCACGTCACCCGCTCAAACACTCAAAACAGTACTGCAGATCACTCGAGTGGCAGAAAAGTGGAAGACAGAACAATCATGCATGGACAACATCAAGAATGACCAGATAAACCGAAACTACTCTGCAGAGCCGACCGAATGATGAGAGCTTACCACGCATCGTCTTTCGTGTCTCCCACGACCGCAAGTTCCGTCTGTTATGATGATGATGTTGTTGTAGTAAGATGTTTACCTTTGTTTTGTTGATAGTCCCTAATCAGGGCAAGGGCTAGATGAAAAAAAGTATGCGCATGCTTATTCTGTTACCCTTGAAAAATAAAGATTCATTCATTCATTCAAAGATTCTCTCTCTCTCTCTCTCTCTCTCTCTCTCTCTCTCTCTCTCTCTCACACACACACACACACACACACACACACACCACAGACCATACCAGGCTCATCAGAAAACCAGGCAGGGATGATCTGACACTGCAGAAAATCGCAGAACTCCACCGACCACAGACCGTAAAAACTGTGAGGGGGCAGCGTGAACCAAGCATGGCTCAACGCTGCCATAGAATACAGCACAGTAGACAGTCCCATCAGGCACTGCAGCACTACGTCCTTCTTATACATGACCTGTCTTGTGCGCTGGCTTTGATGAGGGCAGCCTTGAACTATCAGCAGTTATTTGTGCTGTTTGCGCTTCGGATGATCATTATGCTGATACACAGAGTGTAATGTAGCATCATATTTCCTGGTGAGGATTGGCTGGAAAATCTGAAAAAAAGAAAAATATTCAAATACATGATTTTCACAGGGTGGTTTTTTTTTATTTACACCAAACATACACACACACACAGACGCACACACATACAAATTAAATGTCTTCAGTTGTTCATCATAAACATGTCAGTTCAAACTATGTTTCAAATGCATGACAAAAGAACTTTACAATATTCAACTCGTGGACAAGAAAGAAGTAAGAACCGAGTACAAAGATTTTAAAAACAAACCTTGTGAATGAAAGGAGACACTTACTAGTGGAAAACTAAACTAATCATAATCAGTCATTTTCGTTGTTTGGGGTTTTTTTTAATGTATTTAACACAACCCCACAACAACCCCCCCCCCCCCCCCCCCCCCCCCCTACACCCCCCACACCCCCAAAAACACATTTACTATTAAGAAACAGCAAATCTCATAAATCTGTGTCAGTCTAAGAACAATATTTTATCTTAAAAGTCAAGACAGTGACAATGCCAAAGACCATGATGATTTATTCGTATTAATAACTCTTTAAAAGTTATAGAAAAACAAAAAGACATAGCCTATCAGTAGGTGAATGAACTGCATGAGTTTAGCTAAGGTATAAAACTCCAGTGCATTACAGAACATAAAAATCATCAGTTGTGCCCCCTAGGTTTATCTTTGCTCCCCCCCCCCCCCCCCCCCCTCCCTCACTAATGTCTAATGTCACAATCAGAAAACAGCTGAGCATAGGTGCATGCTTTTACCAAATTTTCTTCCTGTTAACTTAGCTCTGGGTTGGTTTTAGACTGTTTTCTTGTTTTTTTTGTTTTGGTCAGGGTTTTGGTTTAATCTAATGACTCCCTAAATTAGAGAGAAGAATCTGCAATGCATGAGAGATGTGGTCAACTTTGTAATAATAATTTTGTAAATTTTGTCATTAGAAAAGAACAGCCCCAATGAATGACAAAAAAAAGAGCTGTCTTGTTATTATGGAGGAGTGCACACACACACACATGCATGCATGCACACACACACGCATGCATGTATATATAATTATGTGTGTGCAATATAGGGTGTCTTTACCTTAACTGCCTATAAAAAGCCTTTTAAATAGTTTTAATAGTAATGAATAAGTTGGATCACTTCACACATGATGTTCCAGGCAACTTTTCATGGGGCAAGGTTGGAGTGGTGGTCAATATCATGATTTGTTTCTTCAATCTAAGTCTGTGCAAAGATGGGAGAAGGGACACCAATGGCACATCCCTTTAACTTTATTTGCAACAGTTGAGCCTCAGAGTCAGACAGTGGAATATACATGCTGCTATTTTCTTGTTGAGACAAATCTGTGCCTGTATCAAACATTTTACAATGGTGATGGTAGTAGTAGTAGTAGTTGCTGTTGTTGTTACTGTTGTTCTTGTACTAGTAGTAGTAGAATTTTGTAGTAGTAGCAGTCCTACTGTAGTACTCTGTAGCAGTAATCATCATCATCATACTGTAGTAGTTGTAATAATCATCACCATAACTACAACAACAACACAAGTTGTTGCAGATGAGCTGAGTCGGCTGACTGATGCAAAACTGATTGCCTGGAATGCATCAAGTCCCACTCAATTAGTCAATACAGTAGGAGTCAGTCAGCAACGAGCCTGACAGTGACACATGGGGGAAAATGAGTTGCATATGCACACGGGCAAACATCGTGCACATGCAGAAAAAAAGTTCACACAATTAATATCCATACCGTTACAAGCCACTAAGAAACGGATCTATAGAAATACCTAGCTCTGGGGCTTCTCGGTTCACACACAGGCCATTCCATCTCCCTAACAAACAGGAAGCAGCAAGCTCACAACACAAGCCAAGGGAGGTCATTCATTGTCAAGTTTTGAATTTACATTAATAAGGTTGCTACTGGCGGATTGTTCATTTATAATAATTTTCTTGTTTAAACTGTGCATGTGTCCTTAATTCTTAAGTCGAATTTAGCGATAGCGTCACTAGCAATACTCACATTTTCTCTCCTCCCCCACCCACCCTACACCTGTCCCGTGCACAGAAAAAGATAACCACTGTTCAGATAAAAATGTAATGTTCATGTACGCTGTCAGTTTTGTTGTTGTTTTTTCAGGGGATGGGGGAACTATTAGATTTTTTAAATTTTATTTCTTTATATAAAAAATAATATATTTATATGACGTCACCAATATTAGGGATTTCTCTCCTCCCCCACCCACCCTACACCTGCCCCTTGCACAGAAAAAGATAACCACTGTTCAGATAACAATGTAATGTTCATGTACCTGTCAGTTTTATTGTGTTTGTTTTTTCAGGGGTGGGGAAAACTATTAGATTTTTTTAATTTTATTTCTGTTAGATAAAAATTAATATATTTATATGACGTTACCAATATCGACTCATATGACGTCACCACCACCATCCCGACTTCGAGGATTGAACGGATGCCTTTGTTTTTGTAAATAGTCCTAAAGGTTTGGCTTAGCCTATGGTAACTGAGTTTAAGAGAGAGGGGAGGGAGGACACACACACACACACACACACACACGCGCGCGCGCGATTTCATATTTTCCTTTGGGTTTTTTCTTTTTGAAATTTAAATTTTAAAATTACAACTGTGAAACCTTTTGTGAGCTAACATTGAGCGTGCTTCGTTTACTTCAGTTTTCAACTTGAAATAGTTTTGGCCGTCAACTTTGCTCATAGATCCTAATCAGCCGACACATCCATGCTACCGACAAATAATATAAAAGTAAATAAAAACAAACAAGTGATAAATGAATAAAACAAATGAGAAGTTGACCATTTTTCTCTCGTTAATATGGCAAGATTCAGTGCGGCTAAGCTACAGTATTTGTCCCAGTGACTCGAAGCTCTACCGTGTTGGTACAAAATATTGTCTTACTGTTTAGTGGGGTTTACCACAATGTAAAATGTATTGTATTGTATTGCACCGTATCGTGTTATATTGTATTGTTTTGTCTTTCAGTCACCTAAGATTTTTCTGTGTGAAATCGGGGTTACTCTCTCCAGGAAGTGTTCGCCGCAAGAGCAGTACGATCTTGAATCTTGAGTACCACCCATTAAGGAGAGAGAGAGAGAGACAATGACAAATTCTTTTATTTCGAGGATAATGAATAAGCACCCATGTGCTTTTTTACATCCAGTCCCCGCCCTTAGGGATATATATGATAATAAAATATCATAGAGTATGTTGCCCGTGAACGCCTGAAGATAAAAGAAAAGGGACTAGCCTTTCAGTACAAGATTTTCTCGGTGGGGCTAAGCTACAGTATTTGTCCCAGTGACTCGAAGCTCTACCGTGTTGGTACAAAATATTGTCTTACTCTTCAGTGGGGTTTGCACCACAAGAGAGAGAGAGAGAGAGAGAGAGAGAGAGAGAGAGAGAGAGAGAGAGAGAGAGAGAGAGAGAGAGAGATATTCTTTTATTTCGAGGATAATGAATAAATACCCATGTGCTTTTTGACATCCAGTCCTCGCTCTTTGGGATACATCATATGATAATGAGAGAGAGAGTGCATGTGCGCATGTTTTCCACAACAGTGGCTATTTTCTCTACAATTTTTGCCAGAGAAAACATATATGTGCACGAAACCTCGGTTTATTGTCTCAATAAAAAGACAAGCACCCAGACCGCATCTTGGGGGGAGGGGGGGGGGGCAGGTTTGGATTCAGGCGCTTTCTAGTCGGGTGCGCTACCTTTACACCGCCTCTTTATGAGCGGACACTTATGTGGAAAGGGCGTGTCAATTTAATCATGTCTTACTAAAAACTGTAACGTTCTATGGTCTATCATCGTCTATGTCTATCATCGTGATACAAGAATTGCCACTGATTCGCCCATGTTCCTTGTGTTTCAAGATCTCCCACAACATTATGGTTGCCTCGTTCGACATATAGTTTCTGATCAAATCTTGTACTGAAAGGCTAGTCCCTTTTCTTTTGTCTTCAGGCGTTCACAGGCAACATACTCTACATCTTTTAAACACACACACACACACACACACAAAAACCAGGGAAACAATTGACATACTGTTCAACTGTAAGGTCAAATCACACACACACACACACACATGATGCAGTGACACATGTCTACTTACAAGCGAAAGATCAAAGCACTTCTCAAAAACCTTGAGAGGATTCCCGAATAGCCTAGCCGAGCTTGGTGTGATATTGTAGGTTGTTAAACTGTCACGTGAGCTGAAGTAAAAAGTAAAACGTGTGAGTCAAATGTACGCAACGAAGAATTTATATACTAAGCTATGTCGTAGTACTCGCATAGCGAGTACCATTACAAATCCATCAACGTTTACTAATTTATCACTTCGCGAGGCAGAAGATCAAGATAATTAGGTCACGTCAGCATGTGAGTCTGAAATTATGTTCGGATTCTATGAAACAGGGAACATGTTATTGATGAAACCGTGTACAAATTATTGATTAAAACTGATTCCATCAGGACCCCACGAGCTGACAAGCTAAGCTGTGTCTGACATTTATGTATTACCACACATCATAGATCCACTGTCCATCAATCATTTCACGTGGGAAATGTTCTTGGCTTTGCCTATATTTACATTGCATGGATATATGTAGTCCATAAGAGGGAAAGTGTATAAGCAACCTTGAAGGCGACTCATGTCATTTTTTGAGCAAAATGCCAAAGACGAATTGCTTACCTTCGGCAGATCTACACACATGTTAGCCTATAGTAGTCTAGGCCTACTGTATTAGGCTAGTCTAGGCCTATCAAATCTTTCAGTGCAGGGAATATCAAGGGGAGTCAACCCTCATGCTCATTGTAGATGAGTATTAAACCAGTTGTGTTTGTGGTGTTGGTTTTTGTGTGTGTGTTGTTTTTGTTTGGGGGCTTGTACTGTTTGTAATTTTATTTTTAGTCACACAGTAGTTCTTTGACTAGAGGATATCTTCACATACAATGCACGGCATACAATCTAATCCAACCTTGTAAAAATCATTGCAAGGATACGAACAAATAAGCTTTCCTTTTTTTCCAATTCCTGTTTTATTTACATAACGATAAAAGTAAACCCATCATTATGACATGATATAGACTGAATGGCCTGCGAAACACACACACACACACACACACGTGTGTGTGTGTATATATATATATATATATTTATTTATTTATTTATTTTTATTTATATATATTTATATATAATTAGAGAGATTTTCCTTACATTTTGGATGGTTTGATTTTTTTTTCTGACTCATCCTCTGTAGGCCTCAGAATCAGACAATGTTCTTTTATTGCATAATGATCAATGACGATGAGGATGATGTAACAATGCTGCTATGGAAGTGCATTTGCTTTGAGACTTCATGACAGGGCTGTACTCTATGCTTCCTGTCATGATAAATCCTGGCGTCAACCACGAGAGATGCAGACACCTGCAGTGTTGGTCAGATAATTGAAGCAACACTCACAAAATTGCATCCGTAGAGTGGATGAAGCTTGACTGTGAGGTCCCAGTCTTCCCAATGAACCCATAGCAAACTCACTCTGGGTAAGAGCCGGCCGAATCCCAAAAAATCCCTATGACTATGGGATTGGAACTCGCGACCTTCCAGTCCGTAACCCGAGGCGCTAACCACTGCGCCAAGGCGACTGGAGGTTGGAATATTTCTTGTTATTGAAAGTTTTCGGTTTGGGTTTTTTTGTTGTGGTTTGGCTTTTTTGGTGGTGGGGGGGGGGGGGGGGGTGCGGGAGGTTATGCCGAGAGGCTGTTTATAAAAAAAAAAAGTAGTATGTTTGTTTATGCCGTTACTCTTTCAAATAAAATTTGCTCAGTGGTTTGCTCCGCTCTCTCTCTCTCTCTCTCTCTCTCTCTCTCTCTCTCTCTCTCTTCTCTCTCTCTCTCTCTCTCTCTCTCTCTCTCTTCTCTCTCTCTCTCTCTCTCTCTCTCTCTCTCTCTCTCTCTCTCCTCTCTCTCTCTCTCTCTCTCTCTCCCCTAACACTTGTCCAGAGAACAACATGTTTTTGTGTGTTTCAATGGAAATTCATTGTTCAAAGAAAGCAAAGCGAGGAAGGAAACAAGTCCCGTAGCAAATAGCCTACTGGCCAGCCAGCCACTCCTGGCTGTAGTCAAACATGAATGGTTCACATATTTAAACAGTAGGAGAGTGACCAGTCTCCGTTACCGAAGACTCAAGAGTCAGTATAAGCTGCTGTGTGCACTGCAAGCTGTTGTTAAATATTGTCCCTCAAAGTTTGCTTGCTTACACCGGATTGCCCTAGTGTGACCAAACTGAAAAAGGAAGAAACGAGGATTGTTATCCTCGGATTAAAACCATCTAGAATTAGGCTAAAAGAGGATTGGGAGTATGACTAATGACCAGGTGGTGAAGGGAGAATGGGGGTAGGGGAGTGAGGTAATAATGGAGAAATGTAGGTGAAGGGAAAGAGTGAATCCTGAGAAAATGTAATGAAAGTAACTTATCATCTGCTCATTGTTTCTGAATATCACTGGTGCCATTGTTGTCAAAGGTTGTTGTTAATGGTGCGAACGGGAAGGGGGGGGGGGTGCCTTTTTTTCTTTTATTCGTGCTTTGAAAATGAATTCAGAATGCTGGTACAAGTCAAAAAGTCAGTGTGAGTATTGACCTTCACTACCATTCCTTTTCCAGTAGTTTTTATTTCTTCATAATCTCTTTTTGATGTAGCTTTAAGTAATCTGCTCCACCACCTGATGGACAGTATGTCACAGTATTTTGGAGACCGAGTGTTCCAAAGAAATTACTTCCATCGTTTGATCATGGCTGACGGACCCACTCCTCCCCCCCCCCCCCCCCCCCCCCTTTTTTTTTTATTTGTTTGATTTTTTTATTTTGCTCAGTATGTTGATTTCCCTTGAAAGCTACAGGGGATGAAACAGATGCCAGAAATTAGTTTTTAAGTAAAAAAGAAAAAATGAAGAAACGTAATGTTTCTCTCTCCCACCAACTGCCTAGGTGCAGTGGTCAGCGATTATTTTCTCTCCCACAAACACTGATGAGGTGCAGTGGTCAGCGCTTATTTTCTCTTCCACACACTGATGAGGTGCAGTGATCAGCGCTTATTTTGCTCTTCCACACACTAATGAGGTGCAGTGGTCAGCGCTTATTTTCTCTCCCACATACTGATGAGGTGCAGTGGTCAGCGCTTATTCTCTCTCCCACAAACTGATGAGGTGCAGTGGTCAGCCCTTATTCTCTCTCCCGCCAACTGCTGAGGTGCAGTTGTTAGCGTTTAATTCCTCCTGGCTGGAAGGTTGAGGGTTCAAATACCCATCAGAGTCATAGGCTGTTTTCGAATTCTGGCCTCCCTTACCAAGTTAGTTTGCTATGGGCTCAGAGGAAAGACGGGGACCAAACAGTCAGGCATCATCCACTTCACAGATGCGATTTTTCCCCCTGTTCCTTGGCTAGAGCTCCGAGGTTCACCAATGGTGAGATTTTGTGTGTTCGACCAGTTGTTGTTTTTTCCCACCATTAAGGCAGCCCTGGGGGGTGGGAAGGGGGGGGGTCTTCTAATTTTGTCTTCCATTCCTACCCGCACGAAATGGTCTTATTAACGTGTGCGAGAGATCCTCTGCGTGCGTTCGCACACTAGACCTCGATTTATAGTCTCATCTGAAGGATCTTCAGGGAAGTGGAATTGGTACTAGTAATATGGAGTTAATACAAGTGCCGATTCCACTGCCCTGAACGGACGCCCATGAACGGACACCTCGGTGGTGACTCGAACCTCGGCTATCAGGTCCCGAGCTCAACTCTCTAACCATCATGCTATCCCCCTCCCCAAATACCGATCGATTTTGAGAGTCAAGGTTGCTATATTGAACTATTTGTCTGCATCCCTTGAGCTCCGTCGATGCTGGGTGATGGGATGTGAAGAGTACAGCCCTGTCAAGTGCACCTCCATAGCATCAACATCACTCTGTCATCTTCATTGCTATTGACTAATATGCAGTAAAGGAAATTGTCTCTGGTTCGGTAACTCCTGTTGCTCTGGTCTCATTGTGACCTCAGTTTTTGTTTCCAATACATTCCCATGCTTGTGGTGTCGAAGTCTTCAGAGTCAGAGGTTCATGGGTGAGATTGTGGTGATCACCACCCCAGGTACTGTATACCACTTTAAGTCACGGCAGATTTCTCTGCGTGAAATTCGGGCTGCTCTACAGAATTTTGCCAGGGCAACTCCCTTGTTGCCGTGGGTCCTTTTACGTGCGCCAAATAATTATGTGTAACACACGGGACTTCGGTTTATTGTCTCATTCGAAAGATTAACACACAGACCCAGGTGGTTATCTCACTCAGTCTGGCTAGCTATTGTTATCGTAAGTAGGGGGGAAGGGGTAGTAGGTGGTGTCCAACGAATGTTGGATCAGGACAGGCATCCCCGAACACTGTCAAAATGACCTAACAACAGTGCAGGGCCCTTCTGATTGGTTACCTAACGGTGTCCTGAAATTGATAAACTCCCTGTGGACTTCTGGTTCCAAGAATACGACGCAATACACCTGGGTATGGCTGGGATGGTGAACTCGGAATGAGTGACATGGAAACAGCGAGAAGGAACGTCACAAAAGATTAGGCATGGAAAAAACACACCGTTTCTTCCCCCTCCGAAAAAGACATAAAAAATTTCAAAAGTTGTTTCTGTATGCTGTCTACCATGTAGTATCGTAGAAAAGCGATATAGGTCCTTTTGCTGGGACTATACCTAAGTTTGCCTGTATTTCAAGCTGGTGGGATAGTATAAGAGTGTTGGTTTGGGGCTAGGGGGTCTTTACTATTCATAGAAAGAAAACTTATCTCCCCTTTCTACTGTCACAGAATACTTTGGGGGGGAAATGAGTGAAAGGTATTGTTAGGATTTTTGTTGCTGTTGTTTTGTTTTGTTGTTTTGATTTTCATTCTTGGAGGTTGCAGGAGCAAGGGAGATTACGTAGCTGCTTACTGTAGGTTAATCAGGGTTTTATGGGAAACAAATTTTCAGTATCTGTAGCTTACAGGTATTAAACTCTGGAAATAAAAATATTTCATTCGAATGTAATGGATTTCTATTTCATCTTCTTCTTCTCTGTAATTCTCAAGGTGTGATTAAAAGAGTTGATTAGCCTTAATGGTTATGTTGAATGAATTGTTACCTTCAGCTTGTTAATTTTTTTTAATTATCATATTTACTCTGAACAAACACACACACACACATTGCATGCGCGCTCACAGACACACACACACACACACACACACACACACAATTTATTGTCTAATATCACTTAATGTGAAAAGACGTTAAATTTTAAAAAAGAAACACACACACACACACACAAGAGAGAGAGATGGGCAGTCCCATACAAACAGCGGATACATTCATTGGAAAGAAAGCATAATTATCAACCCCAGCGTGGAGATATTTTAGGCTGACTCGACATCCGTTACTGTTTTCACCCCAGATTCTGTGTATCAACCGATGACTTGGCTCATGCTGCCGAATTCCTTAGGGAACACGGAGCTATGACAGTATTCCCAGGCAGACTCTGTTCTGGGATGACTTCTTAAGCCGTTGCCATTGCTGCCAAATCCATGCACCGCCACTAAGTCTGCCT
>CM054137.1:41882201-41907201 GCA_028751875.1 Rapana venosa | reverse complement strand
GACTTCAGTTTGCCTTTTCGCTTAGAAGTGCTTCCCTGCTTGTCTTTTGGATGAAGCGATAAATGGAGATTCTTAGTGCAGCATGTGGTTGATGCAGGTAAAATGATCCAAGGCAACAACATGGTTGTCGTTAGTAGAACTTTAAATCATTTTTGAATTGCCTTTACTGGCATGCAAAGGTACAAACAGATGTGAGAAAGGGGAAAGTGTGGGTTGAGTTGTTCTTTGACAAGGATAATAAATGGGCTATGACCAGGAAAAGAAAGAAATGCGCACATAAGCAAAAATGATAAAAGGAATATGCAAACATAACTGAAAGCAGTCAGACCCATGCAAAAGCTGTCCGTTATTTTAATATATGATTTTTGTTCTGTGTTGTTACAGATTCTAATCTCCAAGTAAGTTACTTGGCGTGGAAGACATTTGATGAGGTAAGTTCTTTCTTTACCACCTGTCTACTGGTTCGTGTGTTAAGCACACGCGTACACATGCATATCTCTGTAAAGGAAAGTAGCTTATAATTCGCATGGACCACACTGAAACTGTCCCTACTTGTTCTACAAAGTATGAAGTATAAACAACACACACCAGCAAAGCTGCCAAGCGAATGTAAGAAGACAAAAACATTTTATTTTGCTGTGCATATGTATAGTAAATCAAAATTGTACTGTGCACGATCACACAAGAGCTTAGTACGTTGAGAAAGTCTGAAATGTGCAGTTAACCTACGAAAAGAACAGAGCATTTCTTGTCTTTTGTCTGATTTAAAAGAAATACATTTCTTAAGTTCCCTCAGAAAGGCTGGTTTTGTATATATATTCATAAAAGATTACCAATGACCTGGAAAGGTTTTTTTACGCTGTAATCTTAGCCAAAAAGACCGTGCTTTGAAGCGAAGTATTCTTAAATGCCATCGTATTTTTTCATGCTGTTCTTTAATTTCACTCAGTTTTGAAAACAATATATTCAACTCTGTGCTTCTGTTGTATATGGAACGTACAAAGATAATGATCGAGTCATCTATGCTGATATTTCGTATCAGCGTCAGACACCATTCAAAATGGAATTGACCTTGCAGTAGAAAAACACGGTTGTGGGATAGGTTACAGAATATCTGAATATCAAAATGTTGAGATGAAACCTGTTTTAGTCCACTCTAGCATGTGGCAAGTACCCTGTTTAGTTGATTTGCCTGAAAATATATTATTCTTGTATCTTGAATGGCTTTTTTTGCCGTTGATGAAAATCTCTCTGAGCTCTCTCCACTCTCTCTCTCTCTCTTTCTCTCTCTCTCTCTCTCTCTCTCTCTCTCTCTCTCTCTCTCTCTCTCTCTCTCTCTCTCTCTCTCTCTCTCTCTCTCTCTCTCTCCTCTCTCTCACACACACACACAAACACACACACACACATATATACATACAACACACGCGCGCGCGCGCGCACACACTCAACACACGAATGTTTATTCTTTTAAAAAAAACCAAGTCTCGGGAGCAGCGAGTTCGATCATCTGCTAGGACCAATACAATACAAGACCCCCCCCAAAAAAAAATCACCCTCCACCTAAGTTGCGAAGTATTCGGATGTTTTAAAGTCTGCTTTCCGTGGACGTGAGAAAATCCAAGCGATGGCTAACAAAGTGGGGGAGAAGCGAGAGGATGTGTGTGCTGTACAAACTGTAGCAGACGTGGCCTCAAGCCGCTGTGCCCAGACCCACGGCACGTTTCAGGGCCCATGTACTGACCCCGGCCAGCCATTGCTCTGCATGCACTGCTGGCCCTCTGCATTCGCCAGGGCTATTGTCTCACACCACCGTCAAATTGTGTACATTTGGAGTGTCCGTAACAACATTTGCACTGGTGTGCTGTAGGGGTGATGCATTGAACACACGCACATATACACGCACCCATGCACACACGCACACACATGTAGATGGAAACATGTATAATCATGAGTGGTGATTGTCACATCTCTCTCTCTCTCTCTCTCTCTCTCTCTCTCTCTCTCTCTCTCTCTCTCTCTCTCTCTCTCTCTCGCTCTCTCTCATGTCCATGACACCATCTGTTAAGAATATATATGCGGTTTGGCCCACATTCAAGTAAGCACATTTTCTCACGAAAAATGTTTACAACTTTAAAATCCTCAACTTTTGCACAGTACTTGAAAATCAACCATTTAAACTTTTTAAAAAATTCTTTAAGGAACATAAAGAAATTAGAAACGCCGATGCCGTTAATATGTATGTGATGAGCATTGTGATGGTGATTTAAAAAATTACTTAAAAGTTAAGACTAAGTGTTAAGGAGAAAAAGACATACATGCCCATCAATCTTTATACACATGGAAAAAAACACATACATGCCCAACAATCTTTATATTTATAGAATACAGTAACACCCTGTGCTTGTTTCAGTAAAAAGTGGTGTGAGGTCATATGTCACTAAAACAGTATGTTCAATTTCCAGTTCAAGATGACAGCGTTTTTCGTCTGGCTGCTTCTCATTGGAGTAAGCCAAGGATCTGAATTGGGACCAGACCACAGCACACAACATTTCAAGATCAAGAACACAACAGAACCTGCTACATTAATTGCTGGAACGCCAGCACCAAGCGTTTCCACTTCAGAAAGAGACAGTGTGGGTAGTGGTGAGATGAACAGTTCATCAGCGGATTCATCACACCTCGAGAAAGGTAACACGACAAATGAAGTGATAAAAGACTCTTCTGGAGAAACGTCGCCCAAGAATACAGTGAAATCCAACAATGATACCAATAACCAAGGTAAAGGAAATACTACTAATGATACCAGATCCACTGACATAGTTGTAAATCAAGGCATACACTCTGAAACCAATCAGACCTCATCCTCTAAACTCGCCATGAAGTCAGCAGTAACAGAAGACTCGGAAAACGTATATATTTACATTGCTAGGTTACTCAACGATGCTTTGGCTATAGCTCGTGAAATCCCAGATCCCTTAAAGAGTGCGTTCGTAAACAATGTTACCGTTGTAAGGACTGAAAACCAACATGCTAAAAATCCAGGCCAAGAGAGTCTGCCTACCGAGTCGTATTCAGATCCCAGGTCTTTCATGGCCATGAAAGCTGACGGAGAGACGTCAGAAGGCATCTCACAGCCTGATTTACATAGTGACAAAGAGAGTCTTGAAGTCAACATCTCAACTTACGCCAGCAGGTTTATCAATCCTTTTGCTAGACCCGTGCGCTCCCAAACCATCGGCGCTGTTGGTGCGAAGAGTTCTTCTTCCTCTGCAGTCAGTAAGGATGGAAGGAGTCCTTCGTCCTCTGGAATCAGGAAAGATGGAAAGAGTTCGTCTTCCTCCGCAACCGGAAAAACGGATGGAAAGAGTTCCTCATCCTCTGCAGTTGGAAAGAGGAGTAGACAGAGTTCATCTTCTTTTGCTGCAATTGGAAAAAAGGGTGGAAAGAATTCTTCGTCCTCTGCAGTCAGAAAAAAGAATATAAAGCAGAAAAGAGGGAAACAGAAAAAACTGCCATTTGGTCGGAGAAAATCAAGGGAAGCATATCAGGATTCCCCTGATGATGCGTACATAGGACATCTTACATCACACCCACACGGTAAGTTGCCTCAAACGTATGAATGTAGTATTGTTTCTTCTTCTTCTTCTTCTTCTTCTTCTTCTTCTCCAGGTCCCATATTAATCTAGCGCTGCCTAGAAGTAGAAGGAAGGAAAAAAGGTTGTTTTATTTTGTTCTTCTAAGTTTTTCTACCTCTTATCTTCCTCCCTCTCCCTTTCCTTCTCCTTCTTTTTCTTCTTTTTATTCTTCTTCTACTTCTTTTTCTTTTTCTTTTCTTCTTCTTCTTTATTCTTCTTCTTCCTCCTCTTCTTCTTTTTCTTCTCCTTTTGTTTCTCTCTTTTTCACACTTTACGACCAAAAACCAGTTTCCCAGGGACTCTTAACTTTGATGGTACATCCTGATTGTGTCAATAATTTGTTCGGTTATCCTTGGATTACTGAGACGAGTTAAAGCATTATTCTCATGGACCTGTCACTGTGTGCGAGTCTTTACACTCAAAAGAGAGTAAGGCATTGGCAAGTTTGCCCATAAGTTGACCTGAAAGATGGGGGAAATCCCCACCTTTAATCTGCTAGACGGTGGCAAGACTTGAACCAGTGACCGCAGGACAAGGAAGGATCAACAGTCAAACACTATGCCCCCAGTCTCTCTGTCTGTGTCTGTCTGACTCTGCCTCTCCCCCCCCCCCCCCCCTCTCTCTCTCTCTCTCTCTCTCTCTCTCTCTCTCTCTCTCTCTCTCTCTCTCTCTCTCTCTCTCTCTCTCTCTCTTCCTATATCTTCGGTATGGGCATATACTTTTCCATCCATTTTTTCTTCGTCTTTCCGTTATGTTTTAATTCAGCTCATTTTGTTTCAGTTTTGTTTCTTTAATCATATAAATATTTTATGTTCTGTTTCAATATTATTTTGTAAGTACTTCCTACAAAATATTCATTTCATTCAGCAAAAAAATTCACTATCGTAACTGGTAGTTTCTGTGTGAGCATGTACCATGGTTCAGTGTTATACTTTTATCTATATTTTGTTTTCTTGTTATTGTTTCTTTGTGTTTGCTTCAGGTGTGGACATGCAGAGAGATAGAGAGTGTACATATCTTTATGTGTGTGCATGCATGTAGATCACAGATTTTCAGGCCTGTCCCGGTGCGATAAGAACCCACCCACCCCACCCCCACCTCTCTCTCTCTCTCTCTCTCTCTCTCTCTCTCTCTCTCTCTCTCTCTGGAAAATAGTAAGCAGCTTTGTCGTCCTGTTTAGAGATGTCAGTAAGTTTTTATTTTCACAGCTATTACGCACCACCATAATAAGTGTGTGTGCGCGCGCGCGTATGTGTGTGTGCGTACGTGCGTGCGTGCGTTTTGGGGTGTGCGCGCACGCCCCTATGTGTGAATCGCTTATTTTGTCACCAATTGTCCTCAACATTGTTGGGCAATTTGTGGATGCTTTTTTAGGGGGGGTTGTTTATTTTTGTAACGCGAGTCTTAATCTTCCTTAAAGAGCTCTAGGGGGGAAAAAGCGACTGATCATCATTCCTGTAAATATTATTATCATCACCATCATCACCTCCGTCATCATTTTTAAAAGAGATCCAAAAGGGAAAAAAAATCCTCTACTATTCTTTGATTTTTTTTTTTTTTTTTAGCTGTCACTATTATCATCATGTCACTTTCATCATGGCCGTTATCATTGCAGGGGATCCGAAGAAAAAGATCTTCTGCTACTACGGTAGCTCGGCCAACTCTCGTCCTAGCGTGGGCAAATTTTGGCCGGAACACATCGACCCCTTCCTCTGCACCCACCTCATCTTCGCCTTCGCCGACATCACGGAGGATGGGAAGAGCATCAAGAACAACAACTGGAACGACTTGGGACCAAATGGTGAGTAGGTGGATGGTGTGTGGGGGAGTGGGGGGGGGGGTTGTATGATGGTGGTGATTGTGAGGATGGTGTCGGTGAGAATTCGACGTCGTGTGTTGTAGTGATGATGATGATGATGATGATGATGATGATGATGATGATGATGATGATGATGGTGGTGGTGGTGGTGGTGTGATGGTACAGATTGTTGTGGAGATGGTTTACTCGTGATGTTGGCACGTATTTTTGTTTTTTGGTCTATAAAGCTGTCTGTGGTAGATGGAATCTGATACCATTACTGTTGATACTGCTACCGATGGTTGCACTGTTATCGCCACCACTGCTGTTACTTTTACTACTACTATTACTACTACTACTACTACTACTACTACTACTACCACTACTGGTGCTGCTGCTGCTGCTGTTGCTTTTACTACTACTACTACTACTACTACTACTACTACTACTACTACTACTACTACTACTACTACTACTACTGCTGCTGCTGCCGCTGCTGCTGCTACTCCTACTGCTAATCCTCATCCTCCTCTTACAAGTACTACTACTGCTGCTACTACTACCGCTACTACTGTTGTTGCTGTTTCTGCTTCTGCTACTCCTCCTCTTCCTCCGACTACTACTACCACCTGTACTACACCCCCCCCCCCCCCCCCCACCACCACTACTACTATTAATACCACCACCACTACTACTGCCACTACTCCATTGCCTCTGCCGTAGCTAGACAGACACAACAACACACACACACCAGCCCGAAACACAGTCTCCTGCTCATGAGTCTCTGACTGACTGCCACCAGGTTTGTACGCTCGCACCATCAGACTGAAGGAGAAGAACCCCAACCTGAAGGTACTGCTGGCACTGGGAGGCTGGAAGATCGGCACCAAGCCTTTCCTCCCCCTCATCCGCAGCGACGATTACAACGAGTTCAGCAACAATGTTGCGGACTACCTCCGACAGTTCGTGCACGCTTTGGTCCATTCGATGTTGCTAGTGTAGTGTAGCGTCTTGGTTTGATATGATTATGGTAGAGTGGTTGAGAAAGAGTTAGCGCTTGTAGAATGAAGCGTTTCTGGATGTTTGTCCATTACTTTTTGGGGTACATATGTATGTTTGTATGTATATATTTATGTATGTATGTATGTAGATAGATAAATAGACAGACAGACAGGCTGTGGGTTTGTGTGTGTATGCGTGCGTGCGTGCGTCCATGTGTGGGTGTGTATGTCTGTGTCTGTCTGTGTGCGTGTTGTTTTTGTTTTTGTGTGTTTAACAGCGTTTTGACATAAGCAGTTTGTGTGCTTAAGAATAAATAAAAATACATTGTGTGTTTTTGTGTATGTGTGTGTGTATCTCTGTGTGTTTTGTTGTGGTGTGTTTAGCAGTGTTTTAACATAAGCAGTTTTAGTGATTAGAATACATAAAAATGCAATCCCCGCACACAACTTAATATGCCTTAATAAAAGATGTTCTTTTTTGTCATTCAAGTTAACTGAATGACATTTGAAACTAAAACAAATATACCCGCATGCTTAACAAAGTGTCGTATGACCAAAACGAAACCATACGTGAACGTGCCTGTTTATAAGTTTGGTTGTCTGTCGATGATTTTACTTTGATGATATCTTTGTTTGCAAAAAAGATACGTTGCCTGCTCTTTCATAGAATAATTTCGCCAGAAAGCTTGAAGCACGGGTCTAAACTCTTTTGCACCAAAGATATGGTTTTTGACGGCAATATAGCCTCTGTTTAGTAAGTTTGGCTGTGTGCCGATGATTTTATTTTGATGATATCTTTGTTTACAAAAAAGAGAAGTTGCTAGCTCTTTCATAGTACAATTTAGCCATATAGCTTGAAGCACGGGTGTTAACTTGTTTGCTCCAAGGTATGGTTTTGACGGCATGGACATGGACTGGGAGTTCCCCGCCACACGAGGCAGCAAACCAGAGGACAAATTCCGCTTTACCAAACTCATGAAGGTAATCCTGTTTTTGTGTGGTAAAAAGGTACCATCTTCCATTCGGTGAGAACGAAATAAAAACAAAAACAAAGCAATAATATGCACCAAAAGTAAGCTTTTCAGAATCAGAACTTACGTATTGATGGTAAAAATTATCTTTGTTAAAAATGAGTCAAAAGTCAACCCTGGAACACACCAAACTGATGAGGGTAAAGATAATTTGTGTCGGTGGGAAAACTTGTATAGACATCTGTCCAACTAATAAGCACCCATATGTACAGAAGCATTTTTCCTATGAAGTAAAAAATGTCTGGGTAAATTTCTGCGACAGAATATAGAAAATTCCCCTTAATATACTTGGCTTAACTCGGTGGCATATTGTGTGATAAAGTAGATAACCCAAAGGCCTACTAAGGTACGCATAAGTTTAATTCCTGGAATTCCAGTGTTAAGAGCTGAAAGACACTAGGCCCCTAATTGACTTGTGTGTGTGCGCGCGCGTGTGTGTGTGTATGTGTATGGATTGGTCTGTGGGTCGGCTAGTTTTCTTGTGCATAATCTGTGTCTTTGACAGTTTGTGTATATGAGTGAGTGAGCGCGTGCGCGTGTTTATGTGTGTTTGTGTTGGTCTGTGTGTTTACACATCTTGTGTCCGCTAGTTTCCATATGCATAATCTGTCTTTGACAGTGTGTGTGTGTGTGTGTGTGTGTGTGTGTGTGTGTGTGTGTGTGTGTGTGTGTGTGTGTGTGTTTCTGTGAATCAACACATCACATTGCATACAATATTCATGACATGTGCAATAAGTTACTTTCAATCCTGCTCTCCACAGACTCTGTACGAGACGTTCGCAGCAGAGAGAGAAACCAGCGGCAAAGACAAACTGCTGCTTACCCTGGCTACAGCCGCCAGTGACTTTTACGCCGAGAAATCATATGAAAGACGTAAAATACACAAGTAAGTCCCAGCGTTATACTGTAAGCAACAACAACAACAACAACAACAAAGCCAGAAATGTATTGTAGAGCAATGAGCACGGCAAGATGACACACGTGTGCAGACGTATGCATAGGTATGTATGCATCCGTACCGGCACGTGTATGTGACAGTCACGCATGCACACAGGTAGGTAGGTAGAGGGGGGGGATAGATAAATAAACAGACAGCCAGACAGAAAGACAGACAGATAGCTACATACATACATACATACATACATACATACGCTGTCTAGAAGCGTGCAAGCGCTATTGTATCATGTATCAAAAACCATTAAATAGGACAACGTCTATGCAAGATTTCACACCCGAAAGAAAAACAAATAAAACATCAAGGAAACAGAGTGTCAGAACAAAGTGAAAGTGGAATCCTACTCTTAGCTTAAGTTAGAATGGTGACTTGAATGACTCTCTGGGTATTTCTATCTTCATTGCGTAGACTGAGAATTAAACAACAAAGTGTCTCCGTAGATTCCAAAACAGTGATGCTAAGAAAAAGCTTCAAGTGTCGATGTAAGGTAAGCAATGCAGAGTACTGTGGTGTTGACAGATATGTGGACTACATATTGCTGATGTCCTACAATTTCCACGGGTCGGGGTGGGAGATGATGACTGGCCATCACTCTCCTATTCTGCCTCATCGCAAAGACCCGCCAGGCGATCAACGAGAACTGTACCTCGTGAGTTTGTTAAGGGGTTTTCTTGTGGTTGGTTGTAGCCTTGGTAATGGTGGAAGAGAGAGTGGTTTGTCTTGATGATGGTAGTGTTGTTCTTTGAGTGGACAGAAGAGGAGGTCTTTCTTTCTTTTTTGAGTTGGGGGTGTTCCTTTTTGTTTGGGTTTTATTTTTCCTGTTTTATTGTTTTGTGTGTAGTGTGTGTGCGTGTGTATGTGTGTGTGTGTGTGGAGAGAGAGAGAGAGAGAGAGAGAGAGAGAGAGAGAGAGAGAGAGAGAGAGAAGGGGAGGAGGAGTGCTTACACAGCTGAAGAAAAGGCATGTTTACGCAGATACAAGTTTTTTCAATAGATGCGTGGTTTTCGGTTTGATGAGATAAATCTATCATCAGTAAAAGTCAGCCTACAAAAATAAACCCTAGGTTACTTAAGGAAAAGAAATTTGCTCATTTTGGCTAGGGTTTTGCTTACAAGATAGTTATGAAAGTCATTTGACAGCGACAAAGGTGCAGCCTGATAGGCAGCTATGGACACGCATGAAACTGGCACCACCTTTCTAAAGACCCACCATAATCCTGGACCTGTCTGTAGTGGCAACATAAATGAGTAGCGGTTCCTTACGTCTGTTAGCGTTAGACCGGGTTGTTCGTGCTCCCCCACTCTTTATACCTTTCTAAAACAGACACGACTGAAGCATTGAGAGACTATTTTGAAAAATTTCTGACAGGGTGACTCGCAAACCTACGCGTGGCAGACTGCATCAATGGCGTGGCTGACCAACGAAAAAAACAACTTGTGAAAAGCTGGGATAGAACATCACCATCTTTAGGAGCAGACACTGTCGGCCCAGGGAAAAGTTCAAATGGGGTTAAACAAACTGAACACATCGGAAGAGGCGTAAAAGCAAGTTTTAGAAACTAGAGACAGAAACAATATTATGATCTGCGTGTGTTTGTGACAGGCGGAGAGTTTAAACCATTAGTTCAATCCAGATTTGCACAAGCCTCAATGGTGCTCAAGGGTTTAGCTCACCTTGGACCTGCAGCGCCATCTCTCCGCTATTCCTGGAGTAAGAATGGTGCACAGACAAAGATGTCGGTCTTTCGGTGTTCGCACATCACATATTGACGGGGGATCTACAAACTTAAGACCCAAGCAGTAAAAATGGAATACGCTCGTAACACCTTGTGCTGGCCTCTCTTGCAAAGACTTCATCACAAAGGAAGTGCACAAAAGAAAATCCAAATTGACCATTGACATTCTTGGGGACATAATAAAAATCATCCCACCCCCCAAAAAATGAACATCAAGATGGTATATGGGTCAGATCATCATACTATCTTGTAGAGACTCTGCTGGCCACTATGCTAGGATATTTTTTTTAAATCCTTGAAAGAAGAGCCGGGGCCACGACGTGCAGATGTAGGTAGAGTCTTAGTCAATTGGCAGAGAGAGACAGAAGTCGTGTGTGGATAGTGAAGGATAATAATCAAGATATCGGTGGTGATCCAACAGTCCAAGTATGGTTGCATTGATTCATTGACTAAGTGGTTGTTTGATCTGCAACATGATTCTTTAATCAAAATCATAATCCTTTTTTTTGTGGTCAACCCGCGCTTCGAACTCCATCTCCCTATACCCGCCCTTGCCTCACCCTTTTGTACCTACCTACTATTTGTCTGAGGTCACAGCCTCCATGGCATTCCCTAATGAAATCAGTCAGGTTGAGCACGACTATCGGTAATGGATGAAAAACATGAACTGTTCTGACATCAGGCTGCCTGTAACTGGTTCAGTAAGGCCCACCCACATCCCACCTGGCATACTTATTGCCCGCCAACCCTGAATAATGCAGTGTACTTTTACCTTTTGTCTGGCTACTTGTTTGTCTCAGTCCACTGCACCGACTGTCTCACTGTCTCTTCGTCACTCTCTCTCACTCTCTCTCTCTCTCTCTCTCTCTCTCTCTCTCTCTCTCTCTCTCTCTCTCTCTCTCTCTCTCTCTCTCTCAGTTCTGCTGGCCAATAGGCTCAGTACCAAATGAACTTAGCTTTCCAAGCGATAGCATAGTTAGATTGTTAACTGCATGTAAATATAGGTGTAGCCAGAGTGTCTGTATGTCCATAATGAACATGTATGTAGTAGTATTTCGCTATTTTATAGTAAAGATAATTTGCACATGCTGATTAAGTTAAAACTTGGAAAAATACTCCTGAAATGTTTTTTTCTGACCTAACTGGCTCCTTTAATCTTCTTTTTCTAGTGGTATTTTGCGGTTGTCTTATATGCCAGTGTCATAGCTGACAAAAGGTCAATAATAATATGGGCCAAGCTGGTACTCGGACAAGGGACTCTATAAATTCTGTTTGAGAATCATAAGGTCAGGCAAGAGTATTCTCTCTTGATAGAGTGGGGTGGATGTTGTCTCTAACACTGAATTGTCGACTTTATTTTTTGACTGACTCCAGCCTGCAGCTTGACTCGTATCAATCTTTTTATGTCATCACTTGTATATTCTGGTATCAAACTAGGGAACAATATCCCAGTCTGTATCAAAAGTAGAAGTAACATATCATCTTTCAAAACACACTTGTTCAATTTCTTGTAATAGACAATTTTGGAGCGTACTTGTCGAACTTGGTCTGAGTGTGCCCGCGTGCTTGTTTGCTTGCTTTAATGTCTATTGTCATTGAATGTAGTATGTTTTTCTTATCTTTATTTATTTATTTTCAGTGTTTAATAGGGCGTGTGTGTGTGTGTGTGTGTATTTTTGGGTGTATTGCTGTTTGGTTTATTCTCCTGTTGAATTTGTAAACCTCCATACCCCCAAAAGGGGATGTGTGTGTGTGTTTGCTTTGATTTATGATATCAGCGAGGTTATAATTATGTGTTTATTTCTTTATTCTATTCAATGAATATGCGGGAAATACTATTTGTCCTGTTAATCAAGAAAGGATTGGATTGAAAAATTTGAATGTCGACTTGGATGATTTATTTTCGGTGTGTTAGATAAGTATTAATGAATTGATTGGATAATTCGTGTGGTTATTGTTAAATGATTACGTCATTGATTTTGTTATTTATTTCATTTATTTATCTATTAATTTACTGATTCAATTATGTTTGTCAGGCATGTTGGAGAGGGGGGTTGTTGTTTGTTTCTTTGTTGTTTTGTTGTGGTTTTTTGTTGTTGTTTATTGTTGTTTTCTTTGGAGGGCCTGGAGTAAAGAATCCTCTGGCTTTTCCAATTACCCTCAATAATATATTTGAGTTCTCTCTCTCTGTGTTCGTCCAACTGTCTTTCTCTGTCTGTCTGCCCCTCTCTCTCTCTCTCTCTCTCTCTCTCTCTCTCTCTCTCTCTCTCTCTCTCTCTCTCTCTCTCTCTCTCTCTCTCTCTTATTTAAGCAAGTAAGCAAACAAGCATGCGTGTGTGTATATAAAGGGGTGAGGTATGTTGCTGTGTCAGTGTGCGTGCATGTACACGCACTCACTCGCATACAGGTACGAATTTTTTTCTTGGTTTTCTTTAACCATCACTGTTTGATGGTGCCAACAGCTGTGGGCCATCGACTACTGGCTGAACAAAGGAGTTCCCAAGTCCAAGTTGGTGGTGGGCCTGCCTTCCTTCGGCATGGGCTGGAAGCTGACTGACCCCAAGCAACATGGCATCCGCGCCTCCGCTGAGGGAGGCAACACTAAGGGCAAGTACAGCGGAGAGTCGGGAATTCTTTCCCTTTACGAGGTGAGCTATGGCGCGTCTCTACGGCCCAAAAGAGTTAATGGGAATAATATCTTGTGGTGATATGTGCGTGCGTGCGTGTGTGTGTGTGTGCGCGCGCGCGCGCTGCGCAAACGTGCGTTCTTTTACGTGAGAAAAACACAAAGGCCTTGGAAACATACAAGAAAATGAGAGGCAAGTTGGAAACAAACACACGCACACACACACACAACACACACACACACACGTACCCACGCGCACACACACACACACCAAGAGACAAAAACAGAGTGGGGGGGGGGGGGGGGGGTTAGGAGGGCAGGGTCCCGGTGGTGTATAGTTTAGTCCAGCCGTTGACCCTACATACCCTGTAATATACTACACAAGTCCTAGGACCGTGACCAACTAGTGGTGTGTAATCCAGCCGTTGACTCCTATATAACCTATACTACGTGACTATTCTGACCTTAAACAACCCAGTCACCCATCAACAAGCTGACAAGAAGGACAACCCACTACAGGCATGGCAGCTAAGCCAAAGCTGTTAGCCCAAGTTGTGAAGCCAAAGCCGTTAGCCAATGTTGTGAAACCAAAGCTGTTAGCTTAAGTTGTGTCTAGAAAGAACAGCGCTTTGTTCCTCCACTCGATGACAAAACTAGCATCAGGGGGGCCAAAACAAATTGGCCACCAAGCTTGTTAGGCTAACAGTTTAGTGGGGCTGCCTGCCTCTCTGCCAAACTCCTCCTGTCTGTCCATTTCTCTCTTCAACTACACACCCGTAATGATAAATCGCTCTTTTCCTTCTGTTTTTCTATGTGACTCTTATATTCATACGGCACGTACCTAGGCATCCACAGAAATCAAAACCACTTTTTTGTGAAAGACCAGCCTCTGACTCAAAACTGATGTGATTTTGAACAAATTTGGTAGGTTTGAATTTTTTTAATTTTTCAGCAAACACTGTACCCCTTCTGCCCTTTGTCGTTTTCTAGCTTCCTTACTGCAATATGCATGCGCGGGGCCAACGCTGTACAAGCAATCCTCATTTGATGGTTATTTCCAACTTTCTCTACCGAGTATTGCTCTATGTCCTCAATCCCAAAAACAAGTGCACAGTGCATATTTTCATACTTTAAAAAAATCCGTGAAAATCACCTAAAAAATGTTTCGACTCCCTACTCTATAAAAGATACTACATGACCCTCAAATTAATACCGCTGTGTACCCTTCAGAGGTGTCCACCAGAACAGGTTTACTCCCCCCTTCTGTCGCTTCTAGTCTGCCGCTTCCAGGGCTAAATGAAGGGCTTAGTGCACTTGTGTGTTGCTGGGGTCACGACTCTCACCTTGAACTCTTCGGTCATTCATTCAGTCAGTCATGCGCCGTGGACAGAATTATGTCAGTGATGAAACGGGCATGAAAGGTGAGAAGAGAAGAAGAAAGGGGGGAATGGGGGGGAGCGGGGGGGGGGGGGGGAAGGAGACGGGAAGTTCTAGTGAATATTATGTTTGTGACGGGATGTTCGTTTCAGGCCTATCGTTGTGCAATCGGTTGAACTTGAATGTCTTTACTATTTCAACAAGTTGATGAAGAAGAAAAGGAAAGAAGAAACCAAACGTGTTTACAACTCTTTTGAGCCATAGAGAAACAAAAAGTTACGTGTTTACAACTCTTTTGAGCCATAGAGAAACAAAAAGTATGCCTATCAACAAATGAGTAGACACATTACTATAGCGCGTTTTCTATTTATTTGTTTATTTCTTCTTTTATTTCGAGGACAATGGAATACGCACATATTTGCCTTTATACATACGTCACGTTACTGTAGCCACCAAGGGTAACTCCCCAAACCCCTGAGTGACGTCATCTCCACACAGGCGATTGATAGACTGACAAAGCTATCCAAAACTGAACGTGGCATGTTTTCTTCGATTTGATTTACTGTGGAGTGATCGCACTCGCGCGCAAATAAAAAATTACAAAATCGAATGCACACAGGGACTAGATGTATAAAGGCAAATATGTGCTTATTCCATTGTCCTCGAAATAAAAGAAGAAATAAACAAATAAATAGAAAACGCGCACACACATCATATATTTATATATAAATTCCATATATTATTATTATTATTATTATTATTATATCAGTCTAAGATTTATCTTTGGTATCTACATTTGTCTGTGCAAGATATAGCGCTATATAATTCCATTTATTATCATTATTATTATTATTCAACAAAACCAAGTACCTTCACTGATAACAATCATGCATGACATCGCGAACATCAAGACAATCACCATTACTGTCATCACCGAGTAACATCATAACATCGTCAACATTGAATGTTTGTAAACGAAACCCAACACAAGGGTCAGAATCCGCGTCTTCGTCATCATCGACGCCCAGTACTTTCTTCATCATCGTCTTCTTCATCATACTTCGTCAATGCCAACACCATCACCTTCAGCAGCAGCGGTGCCAACGCCTAGGTTATCATCATCATTATCACCACTATCGTCGTCATCATCATTATCATCACTGTCGTCTTCATCCTTATCTCCACTGTCATCGTCATCATTATCACCACTATCGGCATTGTCACCAACTGTCGTCGTTATCGTCACTATCACCACTATCGTCGTCATTGTTATCACCCCTGTCGTCGTCATCATTATCACCACTGTCGTCATCATTATCACCACTGTCGTCGTCATCATTATCACCATTGTCGTCGTCATTATCACCACTATCGTCGTCATCATTATCACCACTGTCGTTGTCATTATCACCACTATCGTCGTCATCGTCATCACCACTGTCGTCATTATCGTGGGAAAAAAACGGGAGTACGTTGGCTTGTTTGCAGATCTGCGAGAAGATCATCGAAGACAACTGGAAAGTGGAATGGATCATGGATCAGAGAGTCCCTTATGCCCATGGGCAAGGAGACTGGGTGGGCTTTGATTCTCCTGACAGTACCTCACTCAAGGTAAAGATTGTTTCTCTGTGTGTGTCTGTGTCTGAGTGTGTGTGTAGGTTATTTATTTTAGGTTTTTTATTTATTTTATTCTTTTATGTCGAGGTTAATGGAATAAGCACTTATGTGCTTTTTTACATCTAGTCCCCGAGTGTATGCGGTTTTGTAAATTTTGTCATCTGTTCCCAACGGCACACAATGGCCTACTCTTACGAAAAGCGGGACAGGATTTAACGTGTGCGCAAGATGTTCTGCGTGCGTTCACACGCGGGGCCTCGGTTTATGGTCTCATTCGAAGGACTTTTGGGGAGAGTGGAGTCGGCACTGATGTTAACTCCGGGGGAAAATATCCCCTTGAACGGGAATCGAACCCGTGTTTGTGTGTGTGTGTGTGTGTGTGTGTGTGTGTGTGTGTGTGTGTGTGTGTGTGTGTGTGTTGTGTGTGTGTGTGTGTGTGTGTGTGTGTGTGCGTGCGTGCGTGCGTGCGTGTGTGTCTGTGTCTGTGTGTGCACGCCTGCCTGCCTCCCTGCATGTATGTATGTAAGTATGGATGGATGGATGGATGAGTCCACCTAATTTGCACTTATTATGCAGAGCGGCTTTTCTTGTTTTAATTTATGTTTTCTGTCTAAATAAATTCAGATCTTTGGATGCATAATTATCAAAGAAGTCTCGGAGCGTAATCCACGAAATAATATATATGTGATATGCTATGCTTGATAATACATGTTTAGACCGAATAAAAGCATTTTATTTGAGATCTCTCCTCTCTCTCTCTCTCTCTCTCTCTCTCTCTCTCTCTCTCTCTCTCTCTCTCTCTCTCTCTCTCTCCCCTCCCCATTTGATTTGTGCCTTTCAAGTTTTTCTCCACGTTCCATACACATAAATTATTTCAGTTATATGAGCACATCTAGCGCTTTGATTTGTTTTTTACAAGATATAGGGTGATATAAATTCCATACTTACATTTCTGTTAAGAAAATGTTTAACAATTGTTTTTGATTTGGAAATACGCATTGCATGTGCAAACACACACATACACACACACACGCACACAGACAGACACAGAGAGAGAGAGAGAGAGATCAAATCAAATCAAATCAAATCAAACCAAATCAGATCAAATCAAATCAAATCAAATCAAATTCTTTTCTTTCGAGGATAATGAATAAACGCCCCTGTCCTTTTTATATCCAGTCCCCGAATGAGAGAAAGAGAGAGTATCACGACTAAGAAATCAATCTCAAAATTGGTGTTTCGTTCTTCAGGCAAAGATCATTCTGAAACTGGACCTGGCTGGAGCTTTCTTGTGGTCAGTGGAAATGGACGACTTCAGGGGTCACTGCGGAGGCCCCAAGTACCCCATACTAAGTACAGTCTACAATGCCTTCACGCGTGCCTCCGGCTCCAGTGTCCCTACATCAGGAGCCATCAACATCAAGAGAGGGCACAGCTCCAGCATCGAGGGCGGGAAGCACGGGAGAGATCACACTATTGAAGGAAGCCATACAAGTCTGACAGATACTGCCAGTGGACACAGACCACGAAACTCCCAAACTACGTCGGAGACTCGCGGATCATCCAGCAGGTCTCACGGCAGACATGGCTCTTCAGGAGGCCACTCCTCATCTACCAAGTCTGGCACCTGGTCTTCTAGCAGCACCCGCGATTCATTCCCGAGAGAAAAGGATTCAGGATCTCGCGAGTCTAGCAGTTCGGACGACGACGGGTCACACAGCAAAGAAGACCCTGGCTTCAGCAGGTGGTCTGGTTCGGATCGTGGAAGTGAGCATCACTCATGGGCAAACGAAGAGGACGATGATCGCCGCGGCAGCCTGAGGGAAGAGGATGAAGGAACGTCCGTTGAAGACGATGCGGGTAATGAAGGAGACGGTGATTATGAGTGGTGGAAGGACGAATCGTCCATGTCTCAGGATTCCTGGGACTACTATCAGGATCCCGAGGAAGGTAAACACCAGTTCAAAGATGCAATTTACACACAGTAGTCTGACCCAAGTAGTTTTTCCAGTTGTCAGAGAGAAAGAAAGATTGCGCGTGAAGTGTAACATTAAGGATCTTTTCCTGCAACCGCTACGCTTAAGTATATATATATATTGTTAGCGCTTGTCTGGTTTTATAATCGAAATCGATTGCTATGTTATTGAGAAATGGTAAATTGTGTTTTGAAAAGTATGAAACAGCGATGTAAAAAAGAAATAAGTGTATATGTAGACTTGTTTTGATGTTTGTTCTGTTGAGTTTTTGTTCAGCCCTATTATTTCAAGAACTCTCTTCTTCAGACATTTTAAAACTATGTACACCATCTGTTTGCCTTGTCTTCTTCAGGAATATTTCTCTTATGAGCCTTTGATCAAATGCTTTACTTTGGTTGCAGTGTATACATCTGTCATACCATTTAATATGTCATTTTTACATAGCTAGTGAAATTTTACTGACAAAAGGAACAACATCGTTGTGAAAAAATATTTTTTTACATTTCATGTACTAACCAAAATCATGATGAAAAGAAATGTGTAGTCCTTAAAAGGTGTGAAAGTGCTATCTTTTGTTTTCTAATATGTAACAAATGTAGCCTAGTTCGATTAAAACTATAAAAGGCATACCTGTAACAGTATGCTTTTAAAAAATGGATGAATATGGTGTTCTGCCTTCTGGTTGTACAATAAGAGATTGTCCTTAACTTAGTCAAAACAAACAAAAGCAGTAAGAAAAGGATAGTGCGTTGCTTTACAGAAGTTGCAAAGGCAAAAGGTACTTTTGTTTTTACGTTGGCAGGCGGGTTGCTCACGTCTTTGTAAACAGAATAATGCCGTCTTGGCAAAGGTCAACTATTTTCCTCGACAGCAATAGCACCACAATGTGAGGGTGAATTTTTTTTGTAAAGGTTCATCTATGTTCATTTTCAGAAACAGATAGACTGTTTTCAGTAGAAAATCAGAACCGATGTCTTCATTAGATATGTTTAAAAATGTCCAATGTGTCAGATACTCCATTTATTCCGAAGTTCTAGCCTGTTCTGCGAGTGTGTCGTATGGTGTGGTAGACTAGCAAATGACCTGATAATGGGTAACTGGACATGAGCAGTTCGGTTACGCGTCTGCCTGTTCGGTGTTTTTCTGACTGTGAGCGCCTCTTTACTTGTAGGTTCTCTGGATTGCGACAAATATGGCCTGGGCATCTGGGGTGACGAGGAGTCGTGCCATCACTTTAACCTGTGTGTTCCCGACGTGTCGGAAGGTTTGAGGGCACTGCGCATGAAATGCCCGGGAGACACATTGTTTGACTGGGAACTGAAAGTATGTAACTATGCACACGAAGTAGACTGCTAGCTGTTTCCGCTACCACGTCACTCGGGGTGTAGAAGTGTAGACCTCCTACTGACGAAAAGTAGACGTTAAGTGTTCAAGTACAGTCTCATGGATGATTTGCTTTGTACATAGAAGAAGTAGGCTAATTTCACAAACAGAGGGTACTTTCTGTTTTGTTTCGATTGCTGTCAGGGTTGGGTTTTTTTTTGACAACTGTCATAATCTTGATGAGAATTCTGTTTCAAAAGATAAAAACCTTACAAATAATTTGAATGGTAGACTATCTTGATTCAGCCACTGTATACATAAAAGAAAGATTATACAATGTCCTTTAACAGAATGGCTGGTCTAAAGTAGTAATATCGGCCTTGGAAAAAAGAAAGATAATATTTGTTACGATTAGAAATGCTCTTTTACTTAGATAAAGAAGGTGGTTTTACACAGATAAGTCTACAGTTTAAGCCTGTGACTGTAACGATGTTCTTACTAGCACAGACATTTTATATATGTGCATGTCATTTGCACTTCAGAAAAATACAAAAATTTATATCGAATGAAGACACAAGCTAAGTTCTCTGTGAACAGAACGCGTGATTAGTCGATTAAATAAAGCAACAACAAAAAACTTTAACAGGTTGTTCGCGTATTTCTTAATCACTGAATTGTATGCAACTATGAGAAGATTATTTTTCTTAGAAATTAAGAAATTATTTACTGGACTTTGGAACTTAATTGAAAATTGAAAATTCCATCTAACTGAAGGCATATGCTGCATTAACCTTTCATTTGCAGGCAATAGATTTTTTAAAAGAAATGAAAAGTTTACTTCCATGCTCTACAGTTTGAAGTGAGAAATATTTGAAGGTCGTGTGTCCAAATTTAAACTTTTAATCGTATGTAGTATAACTATAGAAACTGTTAACATATCTTATAATAATACAAATCAATCAGTTAAGCGGTATATAGGAGTGTTGTACACTTAACGTGTCCGGCCATCTCTATAAGGTTAAAAAGAATGTAGCCTAATCACGTCAGCAAACACACATTTTTCAAGGCTTCTCAGGATTAAATACCGCGAAAACAAACAACTGCTTGGACCATGTCTCATTCATTCATTTCCAAGGGTTCATTAAGTAGTTTTCTCGTAATTCATTTGTATTCTGCAATTGCTTCGTCCAAATAAGAATTGAAACACCAGAGTGACGTTTTTAAATTTGAAAGGCTGCAATACATGATCTATTTAATCTTAGCTGTTGTTTTTGTTTTTTTCATTTAAATTGTAGATATATGTCAGAAGTCATCTGCTTAAGACCATTTTGATACCTTGTAACAACTGTGAAAATGTTTATTTTGCCTCATTTTGAATAACAAGCAAATGTGTTTTTGTTGCTGCTATAGTTGCCAAGTCATCTGTAATGAAGAATTTCGGCAGAATACTAGTATTGTTGAAAACAGAATATTTTCCTGAAATCACAACACTTTCCATGTATATCATTGTTCAGGGGCTCAGCATTTTATGCTTATCTGTGTTCGCTTATTGTTGTGGTTAATTGTTTGTGTAATTTATAATAGTGTTTTCTTAAGCATATTGCCTAATGTCTAAAAAATGGTTAGTGCTTCTTGAAATACTGGTGTAGAAACGAAGAAATTATTCCTTAAATCAAAACATATCGAATGTATATCTTTGTTCAGGAGCTCAACGTTGTATGTCTATTCTCGTGCGTCAGGAGCTCAACGTTTTATGTCCATTCTCGTGCGCCTATTTGTATGTTTTTATTTAGGTATTCATGCAATTTAGTGTAGTGTTCTCTTAAACGTATTGTCCAAATGTGTAACACAATACATAGTGCTTTTGTGACACTTAGCAAATAAATTCAGACATTGGAATGAGAAAAATGTCAGTGTTATAATGGCGTGATTGTGAAATTGCCTGGACAGGTTCATTAACCTTGACTCCTTGTTTTGTCGTATGGCCCACATTTGCTGTACTTCCCGACAGCACGCCCCCTTGGATATATACAGCAGAATTACTGGAAAGGAATACACAACGCTCATCAACATTGGAATTACATTGAGTTGGACTGGATATCCATGGCCTTGCACCGCGTTTGTTAAGTTTCTAGCTAGGGTGTGTCTGCAGGTGTACGCCTGATGGTGAGTGATTGAGCATGTGCTGGTGTGCACCCATGAGTGTCGTCTAATATCACTTAGAGTGAACAGACATTAAATTGAAGACAACAACAACCCATAAGTGTATGCGTGTGTGCACGAATGCGAAAGAGTTTGTAGAATTTGGGTACTTTGTGAGCGTGTGGCTTTTCGTGTGTTATTTTTAAACAAGTATACTTTGGATAAAAAGAGAGAGAAAAAAGTACTGGTCGGAAAAGCACACAACAAGTATTCAATTATTATTTCTATTGTCGTTATTGATGCTGTTAAAATTACCTAATCATTGACCAAATCAAGAACAGTACTGAACAAAAATCGACCTACGCTGGTGCAGTCCTCAAGCAGAAGTGAATGCGTATTGACCTACACTAGAACAATGCTAGACAGCTTATGACCCTTCATTGAAATACTTGGACAAGATTGGTCAATAGTAGACCTGAACATTCATCACGTGGAGGACGGGAACAAATATGAAACTGCATTGGACCAGCAGACGCCAAGAATATAAGCTGACTGCACCATACATTATGGCGTGATTGATGACTAGGTAGGCCCAGTAAAAACTTAACCAGCATAGAAAGTACAATCATAGGAAAAGTGGGATGGCTGTAGCCAGAAACTGAAGTCGATACTGAAGAGTGCCCGGGCTTCGAGACGTAAACCTTTTTCTTACAGCAGAGTTCTCTTTCTCCATATTACTACAGTCACGCTGTCATTTGTTACAGACCCGGCAACTTTCTGTTGGTTATGTATAAAACACACTCTCTCTCTCTCTCTCTCTCTCTCTCTCTCTCTCTCTCTCTCTCTCTCATTCTCACTCTCTCTCTCTTTCTCTCTCTCCTCTGAAGTCAAAGGATGGCTGCCTGTAGGGCGAGGTACTTGAAAACAGTCATACACACAAACTTCTCAGCCTGTGCACTTTCAATCTCTCAGTGATTCCCAGGTGAGGATGAGTGAGTCAAGGTGCATATTCTGGGTGACCCTCAGGGAGTTAAGCTGGGGAACGCACAAAAACAACAGAACACACACACACATTACCGAATAAACGGCCTTGTGACAGTGTGTAACTTGCACGTGCACGCACACGCGCACACACACACACACACACACACACACACACACACACACACACACACACAAGTAAGCAACCGGGTTACAAGCCATAAACATAAATAGTAAGCGGGGGAAAATACAAGACATTAAAGAATAAATCAATACGGAAAAATAAAGTATTTCTGTAGAGCTAGTATTTTTTTTAAATTGCAATCTCACAATCAAACAGATAGTAGTGAGAGGAAAAGTAAGTGTAAGGATCTGGTAATGCCACACAAACAGTAGAATTCAAAGAAATTACACTTTTAGAAAAGCCAGAACTGTCGTCGTCAAATATTCCTGAAAAAGACAAAATGACTTGGCACAGATTCTTCCAGAATGCTCTAAATCAAACCTTTAAAGAATCGATTTTAGAACTATAGGAACCGGGGAATGGGGAAGGTGGGGTGTTTGTAAATATGAGGGCATACCAGTTGCTCTTCATACACGAGCCAGAACCGTATTGACAGGTTCATGCGGGACTACGATGACCACCAAAGACCAAGTCTACGGCACGTGCTGCGTGGACAGCACGCACGCGCGAATCGCTTTCTGAGAACAAGGCATCGACCAATAGCCGCTTCAGGGAGAATGCCACAGAGTCTGCCGCCAGAACCGGGCAGGCGCGTGGCTTCGTGCACATGACGTGCGCTATGGAACTTGTATAAATAGTTAGCTCAGTCGAACTTTATCAACATCTGAATTTCAGACTGGAAATTCCACCAATTCTCGATTAAACTGACAACGTTTACTGTTGCATACAAATCATGTCTTCTCACACGAACAGCACCGCTGCAGTGGCTGTGAACGGGGATCAGCATTCCCCGTGTTTGTCCGAAGAAGACGTACGACTGGACGAGAAACTGCAACGTCTGGCTTCAGCGAAAAAAGTCCCTGACCACAAACCCAGCCAGAGAAAAAGCGATGAGACAGATCAGACGAAGAGTCCGTCTCAAGCTGGAGTTGTGAAAAAAGCGAACACGGGACAAAACTCTGCCAGCCAGGCAGCGGTGGTTGAAGACATGGCCAAGCATTTTTCGGTGATTCTCCGTGATCTTGGAGAGAACGTTCACAGGCAGGGTCTGCTGAAGACCCCGGAAAGAGCATCCAAAGCGCTCCTGTACTTCACCAAAGGCTACCAAGAAAACATTCAAGGTGAGTTTTTAAAAAAATGCCCCGGCAAACCAAAGGTTGTATGTTAAGAATTCTCTCTCTCTCTCTCTCTCTCTCTCTCTCTCTCTCTCTCTCTCCTCTCTCTCCTCTCTCTCTCTCTCTCTCTCTCTCTCTCTCTCTCTCTCTCTCTCTGTTTATTTTATGTATTCTTTTATTTCGATGATTTTTATTTTATTTATTTATTCTTTTATATCGAGGATAATGGAATAAGAACTTTGTGCTTTTTTACATCCAGTCCCCGTGAGTATGTGGTTTTTGTAAATTCTGTCATCCGTTCCCACCGGCACACAATGGCCTACTCTTCCAATGGAATAACCACTCGTGTGCTTTCTTATATCCAGTCCCCGTGTGTATGCGGTTCTGTCAATTTTGTTATCCGTTCCCACCGGAACACAATGGCCTACTCTTCCCAAAAGGCGGAACGGGTTTTAACGTGTACGCAAGATGGTCTGCGTGCGTTCGCACACGGGACCTCGGTTTATAGTCTCATCCGAAGGACTTTTGGGGGGAGTGGAGTCGGCACTGATGCTAACTCCAGAGGAAAAAATCCTCTTGAACGAGATTCGAACCCAGGTCAGATCACGAGTGCAATGCGCATCACTCTAACCACCAGGCTATCCCGAGTGTGTGTGTGTGTGTGTGTGTGTGTGTGTGTGTGTGTGTGTGTGTGTGTGTGTGTATGTGTGTGTGTGTGTGTGTGTGGTGCGCGCAACACACGAACATATTAGTGGTTGCATCATGCGGCGTATTTACATGATGCACGTTAATATTTGTATCTAATAGAAGCAAAAAATATCTGTGTCCTGGCACCAAAGATAAATTAGATCATAAACTGAATGACACTTTGATTGTAAACACTTTGTACTGTTTACTCAAATGTTTGGACAGGATTCAGAATTTTAGCAGGGGAAGAGGGTGGGGGGGGGGGGGGGTACTTGTAAACTTTCAACTATGTGCTTCAGACTCCATAGCAACTCTGCTTGTGGCCCTGGCATTAATAAAGCAGGCATAGTTTTGGAAAGACAGCTCGGCACCGGGTACGGGTAATTCAACCCACCTAGCGAAACTGTCAACCTGAAGACAAGCCCAGATATCATTTTCCACCTAAGAAAATTCTTTTGTCCTTGGTATTTTGTCTCCACTCCATAGACATTGATTTAAAATCAATACAGCCGCTAAAAAAGAACAAAATATACACACACATATTTTGTTCTTTTATATATATATATATATATATATATATATATATACATTATATATATATATATGTGTGTATAAGAACAAAATTATATATATTTATACATATATATAAGTTATGAACATCATTAGTCAGACGAAGTGTGTTACAACGGTATATCTTTTTATCTATTTATGTATCTATCTTTCTAGTGTTATATATATAGATATATAGATATATATAGATATATATATATGGGTGTGTATGTCCATCTATCTAACTATCCATCTGCCTATTTGTCTA
>CM054137.1:41627201-41877201 GCA_028751875.1 Rapana venosa | reverse complement strand
CGAGTATATCCAGCATATTTCTCTGAAGTTGGAATGCGGCTACCTTCATGGTGGGCAAAAAACGGTCGCATACGCAAGATGTCACCGTTGGTGAACCTCAAAGCTCTAGCCGAGGAATGAAAAACAAAATGTAGAAGAAGAGAAAAAGACGCTCATTGGTGGTATCCACTTAACTGGCCCATGAAATCTGACCATACACACCTGAGTCTTCAGATTTGCACATCTACCTCTACGTCTACCTGTTTCTGTCTGTCTGTCTGTCTGTCTGTTCATGTGTCTGTAGTACCGCAAGTGAGACTTTGTTGTTCTCATTGTTGGGTTTGTTGTTGTTGTTGATGATGATGATGATGATGATGATGATGATGATGATGATGATGATAAAAGGTACACACTTTCTGACTTTTGATCACAGACAAGCGAGAGGAGGAAGGGGGGGGGGGGGGGGAATAGTACATTTCTTTCAATTTTTCTGTCAGTATAGGTACTGCAAAATTGAGCTAGCTAGACAGTCAAACATCGGTATGGGGAGATGCAAGCAACTTTGTACTAAATGCTTTCAGAGACGGGAAAGCTAGTGCACTTGTGTTTTTTTAAAAACTGGTGAGGTTGGCTGCTCTTGTGGAGCTTTGGAAAAGAAGCATGCGAGTAGATAGATACATTGATAGATACATTGATAGATAGATACATTGATAGATAGATACATGGGTGGGTGGGTGGGTGGGTGGGTGGATGGATGGATGGATGGATGGATGGATGGATGGATGGATGGATGGACGGACGGACGGACGGACGGACGGACGGACGGATGGATGGATGGATGGATGGATCTATTCTTCTCCCCCACCCCCTCCCTTTCTTCCCTCACGTCGTGTGCTGAATTCACCTCACTTCTCTTCCCTTTTTCTCCGTCCTTTCCTGGTTTTTTTCTCTCTTTTTTTTCCTTATCTTGTTTTAAAATAATTTCCTTTCCTCCTCCATCAGTGTTTTTTCTTCTTGAATCTTTTCCCTCTTCTTTGCACTTGGTCTCACAACTGTCACCCCCCACCCCAACCCCCACCCCTGTCCTGTTCTGTTTTTCTCCTTACCCAGAACAGAGATGTGTGCAGAGGTGCTGATAGGACGTATGTGATCATTATATTAGATTTATTATTGCATTTGTTTCTTTTTTTTTGTACTGCTATAAATCAACGAAACCTCTGCCCTCCTTTTCTTAAAGGCTGGTTTGGGGGTGTTTTTTTTAATTTATCAGCAATGACCTTTGAAAAAATTGCGTCAGTGCTTGCTCTCTCTCTCTCTCTCTCTCTCTCTCTCTCTCTCTCTCTCTCTCTCTCTCTCTCTCTCTCTCTCTCTCTCTCTCTCTCTCTCTCTCTCTCTCTCAAAGAACGGAGATAAAATAAGACACATGTCACATCGGAAAAGAAATGTGTCACGTTATTTCTAGGGAAACAAAAGACAGGGATTGTGAAGACAAAAAAACTTAAAAGATTTTATTGCTTCACAAACGACACTTAAATATTATGGTCCGTGAAAAGCCCATTTCTTGATCATTTTCAGTAACCCCGAAAGCAACATATCACCAGACGGGATAGCCTAGTGGTTAGAATAATGCGCTCGCAATCTGACGGCTCGGGTTCGAATTCTCTGGAGTTGACATCAGTGCAGACTCTGCTCTCCCCAAAAGTCCTTCGGATGAGACTATAAACCGAGGCTCCGTGTGTGAACACACGCAGAACATCTTGCGCGCACGTTAAATCCTGTTCCGCTTTTCGAAAGAGTTGGTCATTGTGTGCCGGTGGGAACAGATGACAAAGTTTTCAAAACTGCATACACACGGGGACTGGATTTTTTTTAATGTGTGTTTATTCCATTATCCTCGATATAAAATAATAAATGAATAGATAATAAATAAAAAGTAATTTGGTAGCGGAAAGGAATAAATTATGTCCATGATTTAATGATGATCCTATATCCCAAGAAGTGACCACTGGTATCAAGCTTTTGGTTTCGTTTTGTGTGTGTTGTTGTTTGTTTGTTTGTTTTCCTAGGCTGGAATTGTGAAGTGATGATATTTTTGCGTATGCGACCGTTTACCCACCATTAAGGTAGCCACTTTCCAACTTCGGGAACGATGTCCAAACACGACACCAGTGTGCATGCGATTTTTGAAATTTTGTCATCCGTTCCTAATGGTCTACTCTTCCGAAAAGCGGAACTGGTTTTCAATGTGTACGCAAGAAGGTCTGTGTATATTTGCACACACGGGACCTCGGTTTATAGTCTCATCCGAAGGGGATAGGAGTGGAGTCAATACTTATGTAACATAAGCAGGTGGAAAAATCCCCACGAATGGGCGTTCGGTGGTGGCTTGATCCCGAGCTGTCAGATCCCGAGCACAACAATCTAACCACTAGGCTATCCTCCTCTCCTCCAGTATCAGGCGTTTGTTGTTGGGCGTTCTGCAACTTAACACACTGGGGGTCACCCAGAATGTGCACTCTGACTCACTCATCCCACCTGGTAATCACTCTGTGAGATTGAAATTACACACTGAATGAGAAGTTTGCGTGTAATATGTCAGTGTTGTTTTTAGGTACCTCGCCAATTAAGCAGCCACACTACGACTTCAGAGGAGTATCAAGCATTTACAGTGGCGAAATGTTAAAGCTTTCACATCCAGATGTCATCGCCTATCTTGTCTCGTTGTTTGAAAATCTTTTTAAAAAGGGGTATTGCCCAGTCGAAGGAGAGGAGATGGGCGCCGCCCTCAAGATGCTGGCCCCTAGAGAAGTGAGGTCTCTGACGCCTCGCTCCCCTACGACCTTATAGGTTATGGGACTTCTTTACCTCCTTTACCTAACCTTTATTGCCCAGTCAGAATGGGCTAAATCGATAATTGTTCCAATTAATAAAAAGAGATTTATCAACAATGCAGTCCACCATTAGAATGGTAGCCCTTGAAACCATATTTTAAGCAAAACATGCGGGTATATTCTTGAAAAAGATGTTCACAAGGAGGGCGGAAAATATAAAAAATCATTGGAAGTACAAGCTGAATTTAGATCAAGTTGATCAACATTTTCACACTTTTTTCCTCTCTCCTACAAAAATATTTGTTCTTGAATAGGAAAGTTTATGTTGCATTTGTAAGACAAAAGCTTTTGATAATGTGAATCGTAATGTTCTATGGAATATACTAGGTAAAAGTGATTTGAATGGAAAACCGTTTAGGGTGCTAAAAGGAGTCTGCTCAGATTATTTGGAATGTCCAAATGCGTGAGAACGGGGGGGTGGGATGCGTGTTTGCTTGTGTGCACTTATCTTTTAGTAGTGTGTATCAAGGATTGCATGTACGAATCCGACATGGAGCAAGGGCTAGGATTTAAGAAGATAAAAAAGTACAAGCAAATACTGTTTGTCTATTGCCCATGGAAATAAACATTTCGATTTGATGTGATTGATTTGGATTTGATTTGGTTTGCTCCAGACGTTCTGAACGACGCTGTGTTTGATGAGGACCACGATGAGATGGTGATCGTGAAGGACATTGACATGTTTTCCCTGTGCGAGCACCACCTCGTGCCCTTCATGGGCAAGGTCAGTGTCAAACGAGGACGACTTGCTCCCTCCACTCCTCCATGTCTGAAGGCTTTTGTGAGCAATGAAGAGAACCAGTTCTCTGTCTGTCTGTCTGTCTGTCTGTCTGTCTCTCTCTCTCTCTCTCTCTCTCTCTCTCTCTCTCTCTCTCTCTCTCTCTCTCTCTCTCTCTCTCTCTCTCTCTCTCTCTCTCTCTTAATTATGTCTAAATTTAGACTTGATGTATCAGACATAAATGTTCATAAATTTAGATATATAGAACATGATGATGATGACCTCAGGTTGCTTAGCCCATTATGTAAGCAAACAGTGGAAGATGAAGTGCATTTTGTGCTCTGCTGTCCAGTATTAGAAGATGTAAGACAGAATTACATTCCAGTAAAGTATAGTAGACAGCCTAATTTATTTAGATTCTGTCTGCTCATGGCATCTAGTCACCCTGAGATTGTGCGCAGCCTTGCTTTATATTTGTGTAAAGCCTTTAGAATAAGAGACATCTTGGTTTCTTAAGTCATATTTTTGGGAACTGATTTTTATTGTGGTAGTTGTGGGTATACATTAACATTTTGGTTTTTTGTGTTACCTATTTTTCTCACTAAAATACTAAGCAGTTTGGCAACCCCCCTTCATGTATGGGCCAATAGCCTTTTTGTGAATAAATCTTTCGAGTTCGAGTTCTCTCTCTCCCTTTCTCTCTCGTGATCTGCTGACCCGGGTTCGAATCTCGTTCAAGAGGATTTTTCCTCTGGAGTTAACATCAGTGCCGACTCCACTCAACCCAAAAGTCCTTCGGATGAGACTATAAACCGAGGTCCCGTGTGCGAACGCACGCAGAACACCTTGTGCACACGCTAAAACCCGTTCCGCTTTTCGGAAGAGTAGGCCATTGTGTGCCGGTGGGAACGGATTACAAAATTTACAAAACTGCATGCACACGGGGACTGGATGTAAAAAAGCCCACGAATGCTTATTCCATTATCCTCGAAATAGAAGAATAA
Organism: Rapana venosa; assembly: GCA_028751875.1. Taxonomy (NCBI): domain Eukaryota; kingdom Metazoa; phylum Mollusca; class Gastropoda; order Neogastropoda; family Muricidae; genus Rapana; species Rapana venosa. The sequence continues at coordinate 41,872,609 of CM054137.1, read as the reverse complement.
ACCTGTGTGTGTGTGTGTGTGTGTGTGTGTGTGTGCTGGGCTGTGCTGGGCTGTGCTGTGCACACACCACAAAGCCAGAAACACATTATTTTTGTACCCACTCTCCACCCCCTTGCACACGGAGAGTGTATTGATCATTTTCTCTGTGTGCGATGCATTGAATTCATGTGTGCGGTTTTCTTGCTGGCATTTTTGTCGGAGCTGACATTGGCATTCATGCCTTAGATAATCAGGATTGCTGCTAGTGCTTTGAGTAAATGATTCAAATTTTACTTCTCGTTTTTCCGTTCCTCGGCTAGAGATCCACCAAAGGTGAGATTTTTGCGTCTGCGACCGTTTTTGCCCACCATTAGGGTTGCCGCATTCCGACTTCGGGGGATTGTTTGCATTTGATGATTCATACAAAGGTCGACATCGTGTTCATTCATTTAATGAAGGCAATGTTTATGCACACACAACAGCGTTAAACAGTTTGAATGCAGAAAGTCTTGCTTTGGGTTGGGTTTTGGGTTTTTTTATTCGTTCTTCGGGTAGAGCTCTGACGTTCACCAGTGGTGACATTTTTGCTTATGCAACCGTTTTTGCCCACCATGAAGGTAGATGCATTCCGACTTCGTGGAAGCTTTGTTTAGTCAGAAAAAAATATAAATTGATGTTAGCACTGGGCATTTTGTGTCTGAAACAGTTATCGGTGCTGTCCTTTCATGCCACAAACGATTTGAAAGAAAAATATGGGTATGCTTTCAATTAGTGAGGGTTTGGGAGGTTTTTTGTTCCTTAGCCATATAGCCAGAGCTCAGAGGTTGACTAATGATGAGATCTTTGCGAATGCTACCGATCCTAACCCCCCTTCCCCCCCTACCCTTTAGGTAGCCTCCTTCCGACTTCGGGGATGGCATACAAAACCTTGAGTGCATGCATATTTATTAAAAATATTATCATCGGTTCCTATAGGCAAAAGGGGCCTACTCTTTTGAAAAGTGGAACGGGTTTTTAACGTGTGCGCAAGATGTCCTACCTGCATTCACCCACAGGGCCTCGGCTTATAGTCTCATCCAAAGGACTTCTACATTCAGTTGGATTTTTTTTCTCGTCAAACTGGAAAGAAAGAGTAAAGGCTGGGAATCGAACCCAGAATCTCACGGTTTTACTTATTAGGCAGTGGACGTCTTAACCGTCCTGCCACCTTCCCTCCTTCTTGAGTGAGTGAATGAAAGACTGTGTGGCTGTTTTCAGGTCTCGATCGGTTACCTACCCCGAAAACGCATTCTGGGTCTCAGCAAGCTGGCAAGGTGAGTGTTGGCACAATGCATAATGCCGCTGTCGTTCTGTGCGTGTCACTTCGACCTCACGCTGCTTGAGGAGACAAAAGCTTTCTGTTGTAACAGACAACACTTCTCCTTTGTCCGATTATTTATAGTGCACAGCAGTGCAGTGCGGTGCGGTGCGGTGCGGGAGTACTTGAGGTCACAATGAATGTTAGCAAAACGGGAGTCCACGAATGTCCTCGGGACGTTGGTTAATATTTTAGAATGGTGTTTTAACACTGTGCAAGATTTGTTGTTGTTGTTGTTGTTGTTGCCGATAGTGCCTACCTTTCCCCTTGTATATATGATGGAATTCTTGACAATTTGTTTCACTTTTAAAAATAAATCCAGCAAGTGTTGGTTTGTTTTTTTAGAATCACAGCCCATTTCGGGTCATGAATACACAAACCATCTCTTTCAATGATGGAGCTGTTGCTGTGTACCCTTGGGATTTCTTTTCTTTTCTTTCTATTTTTCGTTCCTCGGCTAGAGCTCCGAAGTTTACTGATGTTGAGGTTTTTGCATAGGCGGCCGTTTTTACCCACCATTAAGGTAGCCACATGATGACTGGATGATGTCTAAACACAACACCAGTGTCCATGCGTTTTTATTTTTGTCATCTGTTCACGCCATGGCCTACTCCTCGGAAAGGAAGAACGGGTTTCAGCGTGTTCGAAAGATGTTCTGCGTGCGTTGGTACACGGGGTTTTGGTTTATAGTGTCATCAGAAGGACTTTTAGGGGAGTGGAGTCGGTACAGTCAGTAACTCCAGAGGAAAAATCCCCTTGAACGGGTGATCCCGGTGATGACTCATCACACCCGGGCCGTCACATCAGAAGCGCAGCGCTCTGACCACTATGCTATCCCGCCCCCTCTACCTTTGTTTGTTTTTCATGTTAGTTATGGGCACCATACAGAACGACCCAGAATCTAGCAGAGTGCAGGCAAATGGCTCACGAGAGAAAAAATTGGGACGGCACCTAATCCATCCATCCACCCATCCATCCATCCATCCACCCACCCATCCATGCTCTACCCATCCACCCACCTATCCATCCACCACCTATCCACCACCACCCATCCACTACACTCCACCCACCCCTGCTCCACCTATCCATCCATCCACCCATCCTCCACCCACCATCCCCCCACCCACCACTACACATCCATCCTCCATCCACCCCCCCCACCATCTACCCACCCATCCATCCACCCATCCACCCAAACAAAAAAACCATTTTTTCAGTGATAAACCGATGCGCTAAAGGGTTATTTTTAATTTCTTTAGGGGGCCCTCAACTGACATTCCATGTAGGTGTCCTATTTTTCCGCCAAGCGGAAAATTTTTGGGGGAACACCCTTTCCCGTTTACACCCTCAGGCAAATGCGTGAGTAGGTAAGGGAGGTGGTGTGTTTTGGTGTTGTGTGTGTGTGTGTGTGTTGGTGGTGCATGCGTGTTTGACCTCAAAATAAAGGGGGCTTTTGTTTGTTCGCTTTTAAATGGATTTTTAAAAATTCAAAACTTTTTTGTTGGAAAAAACCTGTTTGTTTTGCTGGTTTTTTTTAAATCGGACTTTTAAAAAATTAAAAACTGTTTCGTTGGAAGAGAAACCTGTTTCTAAAAATTAATTTTCTGGAAGGTTCTGAATATTGTGTAAACATGAAACAACCAAGAAAAGGTACATTACATTACCCCCACCCTCTAATGTCAGCTTGCATGTGAGCATGCACAGAGAGTGAGAGCGTTCTCCTCCCTCTCTAATACACACACACCCACACTCACTCTCTCCCTATCTATCTATATATCTCTCTGTAGTAGTAGTAGTAGTAGTAGTAGTCTTTAATTTTATGTCCTTCCTCATAACGTGATACTGGGCGGAGGGCGGGAAGAGAAGGGGGGGGGGGGCCGGGAAAGGGGGTTTTGTGATGTGTTTCCCTTTGCTTGCTCTTTTGTGTGCGTGCTGTGTGTTTTAGTGGGTGTTTCGCTGCGCGCGCGCGCGTCCTCGTCGGTGTGTGTGTGTTGTTTTTTACAGGCGTCACGCGAGTTGCATGGGTGTTGAGCGCGCGATGCAAGTGCATTGCAGTTTTTGTGCGTGTTCTGTTTAGTACACGGTACTAAAACATCGTGTTCTTTCTTGGGGGCCAAGGGGAAAATAACAAAAGGGGGGGGAAAAAAATGCAACCACAAAAAAAACGCGTGACTTTCTGGTCATTTTCATTATCATTTATAAGATAAAACCGAACTAATTTTCCCCAAAAGTATAAAAAATGCGCAGCATGATCCTCAAAAGAATTTATCATTACCTTTCTCCTGCCTGGGTTTCTTTCTCTTTTTTTTATTTCGGGGGGGGGGGGCTGTGGTGACAACAAGAGATAAATTAGCCCAATGGTCATGAAAAAAAAGTTTTCAGAGGAAAAATATCCCGGTTACACAACTTTTCCTCCTGCTGTTCAAAAAAACTCCCTTCTCCTTAACACTTTTTCCTTTTCGTCCCTTTTCTTCTTCTTCTTCTTCTTTTTCCTTTCGTAGAAAAATAGCGGCTACAAAAAAACCACGTGCGCGCGCACACAAAGCGCAGCAACACATACTATTTAATCCATTTATACTACATACACACGCACGCGCTGCACGCACGCAACCACGTACGCATGCAACACAACTATTGTTAATTTTTACACCACAGTCGCACATACATACACCACATCGCCAGCACGCACGCACATACACACACACACACACACACACACACACACACAAACAAAAACACACACACATACACATACATTTATTTTAAAAAACCCAAAACCTTTGTGTAACATTTGTCGTAAAACTGAAAAAAAAGTTTTTTAAAAAGCTTAGAAATCTTTATTCTCCCCCACCTTTCCCCCAGCACACATAAATTAAAACATATAACACAAGGAAAAGGGACAAAGTTTTGGGGAAAAAACGGGAAAAAGGGACAAAGTATTCGGAAACAAACGGGAGTTCTTTATCTTATTCTGCGTTTCCTGGCCCCTACTTAGTTTTAGTTCGGGTTCAGGATGGCAAAGGTCTTCAGGTATGGTGGCATGTGATCATTCCCATTCCCACAGAATTTTTCCTGGAGCTCTACTGGGCTTGTGCCACGTCTGGTGTCTGAGAGAGCTTTGAAGGTGCGTGTTAACAGGTCTGCGAGGATTATGTCAAGTCAGTCAAGATAAGTCTAATTTTATTTCCAGATGGTACATTGAATATCAATGCATTTGCTTTTTTCATCAAGCAATCTGTATCTATGAACAAATTTCGTGATGATTTATTCTACGACACTACATTATTGCATCCTTTACCATTAAATTAGGACAAGTAAAAAATAAATATAAAAAAATAAAAATTAAAAATAAAAAAAAAAGGAAAAAATCGATAAAGGGGACCATACATTGAAAATACAAATTACCACATATACATATAACACGCACACTAACATAACTCATGCACACCTGAGCGCGTGCACGCGCTACGTCCACACACACATTTAAATAAAAATATGTTTTATGAATTAAAAAGAAAACCATAGAACGTCAGGGACAACAAATTATTCACCACCGTTTAATCCATTTTTTCACGTTTATACTCCTAGATAATTCTTAAAAAGCTACAGGAACAAAACGTGTAGAATACATAGCATTCGTCATTAATGTAATATTTACGCAATGACTCCCTCCTCTCTCCTCCACCCCCAGCATAACGTGTGCTTTGTTAAGCGCTTCATTCTTTTTCAAATAGACGCTTTTTTTAAAATGAACATATTACACAAATTTACTATCCAAGCTAGCGAAAGTTCAATAGTTACATTATGCATTATCTATAATACGATACAATTATAACAACAATACCATCACCATGAGGGACAACAATTAAACAAATGATACCCATCACCATGAGACAATAACATAACAGATGATAACAGAAAAGCTTTGGAAAAGGATGGGGGTGGGGGAGGAGTACCGAAGCGGGAAGGGAATTCACCAGTCAATCAATAGAGAAATAATAATTTTTAAAAAACAAACTATTATTCAACAAGTAGAAACCCCTATATGATAAGGAATCAAGAAAGCCATAATCAACTGGATTAGCCAAACTAAAAAACAAAATCAAACTAAAACAGTATCGCTTATAATAGTATAAATATCTCATCTCTAACTGCTATTAAAAACAACATCCACGATAAAATCTATTGAATATAGACATGGGACAAAGGGCCATGAGGACGTGGAGAGGAATGAGAGGAGAGTGAGAGGAAAGAGAGAGAGAGATGAGAGAGAGAGAGAGACGAGAGATGAGAGTTGATCGATGAGATGAGAAGAGTGAAGGGACAACTATCAGCTATCAGGTCTACCATAAAAAGATTTTAAAATATTTTCCTCCTTTCCACCTTGTTTCAACATTGCAGTTATGTACTAGCTTGCATCGATTTCTTACTTCTTTGCATAATTAGTGTGCCTCTTTCCTGCATCCCCCTCCCTCCACACATTTAGACTGTGTGTGACTGTAGAATTTCTAGTAACAGGATGATTATATGAATTTTTGTTGTTGTGGGAATACCATAGTGCGTGTATATGTAAGTATGGTTATTTTTGCCGTCATTATTCATGGTTGATTTGCATTATTAGTCAATTCTAGGCATTCATGCATTAAATGGCTTTTTTAGCTGTGCATTGAACTGATTTTTGTATTTTGATAATTTTTATGCGTTTGGAGAGCTTGTTCCATAAAAGTCCACTCCTGAGTACAAGAAGCTTGTTTTGTAAAGATTTTACTTGGGCTCGGAAATGTTTATGTAGAGATGATTATGTCTGTGTTCATTGATTTTGAAGCTATTGGTGAATCTTTGGAGGGGGCATTTCATTGATACTTTGGAAAAAATTGAGCTTTATTTGATAAAGTCCTTGTTTTGAAGGTTAGGATATTTGTTTCTTATAATCGGTTGCATGGTTAGGGAGCTTGATTGTTGTAAGAACAAGTTTCAGTGCTCGTTTATATAAACCTTTGAATCATTTTTAAAATTTGTATCACTGCAGCCTGTCCCCCAAAGAGATGATGCAATAGTCAACTATAGGCATATTATAGGCCGCAAAAATGAGTTTGCGAGAGTGGTTTATTCAGAAAATGTTTGATTTTGATAACTGAGTTGCTTGTAAGAAAGACGGTTTCCTAGCGCATAAAATGGTCGGCCATGTAAGTTTTTTGGGCTATATTACACCCAGCATTCTGTGGGAGTCAACTTCTTCAATTACTCTTTTATCTATCAAGAGGAGGTTGGAATTTATCTTTCATTTTTGTCTCTTTTGTCTTGCTGTGTAGTACATACATACACTTTGTTTTTCGCGTAGTTAAGGACATATGTTTAGCTTAGTCCAAGTAACCATTCTGTAATATGTGTTGAAGTTTTGGATTGTAAGTTGTGGGAGGTCGATTCACTAAAATAGAGGATGTGGTCATCAGCAAACATCTCCACAGATTACATCGCTAGAAATTGGGGTAAGTCATTTACATTAGAGTGAAATAGAGTGAACCCAATATTGACCTTGTAGGTACTCAGGTTTAATAGGTACTTGTTCTGATGTTTTGATTATTTGCAGTTACAAGCTGCTGCCTATTCGAACCAAAAAGCTTTTCAAAAGAAAAGATTTATCATTTCTGGTGTTAGTTTATTACAAGTGAAGTTTTACCGCATTAATAAGGGAATGATGATTACATCAAAGGCTTTTTCAAAGTCAACAAACGAAAGGCCTGTATATTTTACTTTTCATTGTTTTTTTTTAATGTTTGTGTAGGGAGATTGTCTGGTAATTTGTGTAAGAGTTGTGTGACAGGAATAGTTTTTACAAAACCTGACTGATCTTCATTTAATAGATTGTTATTTTACAACAGTAGGAATATGGGATTTTTGGATATGTTTTTCAAAGTGGTTTAGATAAGACAGACAGAATTGAAAATGGTCTGTAATCTTGAAGGACAAGCAGTATCACCTGATTTGTGGACTGTATGATTTTTGCTATCTTTAAATATGGCAGGAAGAAAGTTGGTTTTCTCTATGCAAAACGTCTTATACATGTATGTCGTGTCCACAGCTATAACTTGACCACAATGCTTAATTATTTCTTCCATCTAGTTGTCTAAACCAGTGTTCTGGAACGCTTTTTGAAGAGACAGGCTTTCTTGACGTTGTGATTGTCATTGCAGTAGTGTTAAATTGGAACTTTTATTTTCTTTTGATTCGATATATTGTTCTAAGTAATGGAGTTCTTTTCATTTGACTTGTCATTTGATATTACTTTGTCAGAATGTTGAGAAGTGGTTGTTCATTTCATCAGATGATATATATTTAATCTGTCTGTTGACTTTTTGATAAGGTTTATTACATAAGGTATGATGGTTTCCTTACTTGTATCGAGAGTCGGTTGTTGTAATTAACAACTTTTGATGTAATCACGTTTTGATTGCGTTTTAGTGAAAGTTTACTTTGTTTCTTTGTGCTCTGATAGGCTCATTTGAACCATGCTCTGGTTTTCAAATAGTCTCGTAGGTGTATTTCGGTTTCTATGCTTTTGTTATCCAAGGTGCTGTTTGATTTTTTCTTGAACTCTTTTTTTTATGAAAGGGGCATGTTTGTCGTAGTATGATGTGAAGGTCCTGATCCAAAAAGTCAAAAACGCTCCATCAGGGTCTCGATTTAGTATATGGCATGTTTTGGCGTGTTTGTCTAAGTCTGAAAGAATTCTTGCTCGTTAAAGTTTAAAATATCCTGTAAAAAATAGATTTATGCACATACCTAGGATTTGATACGATTTTTAAACCAAGTTACAGCACACTGGTTTGATAACTGCATCCACATGAGGGAGCACATACTTCTGTTATGTGTTGTTTTTGTAGTAGTGTAGTTTATGATCTTATTATGTTTTAGAGTTTTTGTTAATCCGAGTTGGTCTTTATTTTAGTTGTTCTTAGGCCTACATAGTAATGTTGTTGGCTCCATTTTGGTTTGGTTTTAATATGTCTATATTAATAATCTCCAAGAATAATTGTGTTCATTGTTTAAATGTTTTACCTCGTCCATAAGGGGAGTTGTATTTTTCTAGCCTGTCTCTGGTTTCTGAAGGATTTTCTTGTATTATAAATACAATTAATATTCGGTTATTGTGTTTTTAATTTTATTTCAATCCAACATGCGATTCAATTGTCAAAAACTCAAGGTTTTATATTCTTTTACAACTCGAGCTGAGGAGGCTATATATGTAAGTAGCCCGGTTTTGTACTTGGTTTGTGAGGATCTTCACGGTAGATTTGATACCCTGGATAGATTCATCGTTGTGCATCTGTTAACATTTGGAGGAGAGGTGGATTCAGCTAGGCAAAACAAATGATGAAACTGATTTCACTGTTGTATTATTAGGTTGTTGCTATGTCATCTTTTTTGTTTGTTGGCATTGTTGATATTCAGTAGCCTTACTAGGAGGCACTGATTTTGTTTCGGCCACTTGTATGATGTTTGAGACCACTAATTTTTGTCCGGATTATTGGCTAATTTATGTATATTTTTTATTGTTCTGTCGTTTATAAGTAACTATCAAAATATAAGAATGAACCGTTTAGTAGGTTTTCTCATCTCATTAATCCAATGAGGAGAATATAATATGAAATGAAGGAACACCCAATAAAAACGAATCATACTAAGGTAATTTCAAAAGCTGCTCTGGATCTGCAAAATCGATCTGTTATATCAGCACAGTATATAATCCAGTCCCTTTATATCTTATACACTAAATGGAGATCAAAGTATACCATACGTACATTAAAGTGTGGAATTTTTTGTTAAAGAAATATACAAAATTCTTTTTTTTCTAAATCTAGTACTATCACTTACACAATACCACGTTTCATATAACTGCTATAAAACAAGGAAGATACAGTCATAGGCAGTGATACAATAGTTAATATAGAATTTCTTGGAAAACATAGCAAAAAATTTGTCTCTAAACAACTGTTCAGATGCTAGAGTCTCTAGGTTGTAGCAATATAGCTGCTAATCACAACAGTCAATTGTTTCAATCAGAGCAGACTGCTTGAATAACTGCAATATAGCTGCTAGTCGCAAAAAAGTCATTGTTACAGTTCAAGCAGTTGCTTTATTATCCAGCATATACCTGTTAGTCACTAAAGTCACATTGCTTCAGTCATGCAGAACGATTATTTGACCACACAGCAGCACGACATTGATCAACAATCATTTAATTTACTGGGAAAAAGGACAAGAAAGAAAAAATGTAAGGAAAAAAAGGAAGGGTGAAGAAAAGTATGTGAGAGGGAGAGGGGAACATTGTTGGGAGAAATGAAGCAAATCATTTATTTAATTCCTTGTTGTGATCAATATACTTTGGTTGAGGCAGAAGGAACACACCCACACACACACACACACCACACACACACACATACACACTAACACCTTGCAGAATCGTACATGTGCATGCACGATAGTGCGCACTGCCTGCGCACCATACAACACTCTTTCATTTACTCATTACCCACCACAAGTCCTTGGATGATACTATAAATCGAGGCCTGTGTGACAAAACACTGGGCCGAACATCTTGTTTGCACATGTCAAGTCCTGTTTCCTCTCGAAAGAGAGGTCACTGCGCGCTCTTCGGAGAAAAGATGACAAAATCACACAAAAAACCATCCAACATCGGAAACTGGATGTGATAAACAACAAACACACGAGGTGCTTATCGCATATCCTCGATATGAAAGAACAAATATCAAATAAAAATAAAATAAAGATAAATAAACACCACATGTTCATTGGCACACTTTTTCATCCATCCCTGTACACGCACTGCACTCACAGACACATTGCACCCACTACTTTTTTGTCAAATATTATGTAGCACATGAGAGCACATTGTGCTAGTGGTTGTGTGTGGAGGAGGGAGATGTGTGATGTCTCCCTAACACACTGGCGTCTTGTGAACCATGGGGGTTCCTGGGCTGGAGATGGGGGGAAAGTGTGTGTCTTGGAATAGTGTTGTGGAGTCATTGGTCACAAGGTCGGGTGGGTGTGGGGGGTGTCGTCTTTTTGATGTAGCGCAGCAGGTTGTGTTATGTCTCACACCTTTCGCTGCCTGGGTAGCTGACTGTGTTGAAGGGGGGTTAGTTTTTTTTTTTTTCTTGGGGGTTAGTCTCGAGGCTTAGGACTGGCGGCAGGTTTGATGATTTCAGGGGAAACGAATGTTGAGGGCAAGCGGGTTCTGTTACCCTGGGGGCTGGGATGTAGAGGTCTAGGTTTACAGAGACTTTTTAGGTGGCTCAAGCCTGGTGAATGATGGAGGGGGTTTTGTCAATATAACACAACCCCTCTGCCTGCAGGATTCACTAAGAGAAGCTGTAGACCTTGGATAGCCATGTTCGCTGTAAGGGATGTCGTCCTGAAGGGAGGGAGGATGGAGGCGGCCTGTAGGATGGCATGGGTGGAGAGACTTTTGTTAGCAGGTGGGATCAGTTTGGTCCACTCTGCTATTGTGACAGGCCCTGGCTTTACAGTGTTGATGCCAAGTGGAAAGGTGACGCGCTGAATGTGTGGAGTGGGACAGCTTGTTGCCAGGCCCACTGACACAGGTGTTGGACGTCAGGTCCGGGTACAGGAAATGGTTGCAAGACTAGCACGGCCGCCAACTGACATCTTTTCTCGTCCACACCTTCGCGCTGAGTCACCTATCAACAGTGTTGTCCACACTCGTCGGGGACTGATTTTGTTTGGAGGGACATTTAGGGACTGGGGAAAGGGGGGTGGCTATCCAGGTGGATTTGTGAATGGGAAAATGGATGTGTGTGTTTTGGTGAGAGGACGGAAGGGATGTGTGGATGTGTTGATGCAATGTGTTTGTGAGGAGAGGGGCTGTTTGCTTGTGTGTTTGTGTGACTGTTGGTGTAATTGCTTTAGTTTGTTTGTTTATGACTTGTGTACAGAGTGTGATGAAGTGTCAGTCAAGGTTCTGTCGGTCAAAAGAGCGTACTCTGTGGATGTGTTGATTTGTTAATTCCACTTGTGTGTGTTGTTCTGTGAGTGGTTCAGTGTCGATGTCAGTCTGGATGCTGGAGTGATGTGTGTGTCTGGTTGTGCTGAGTTGTTTGTATCTGTTTCTTGGTTTATTATTGTTGATGTTTGTGGTTGACTGTCTGTGATTGACTGTTCGTTGTGAGCTGATTTCTTTCAAGTGATGTGACTGGGTTTTTGGCTGTTTTGGAGTTTCGGTTGTTTGTGTGACTGCGTCTCTTTCCATTATCTTTATGGGGTTTTTGTTCTTGATTTCAGAGTCAGAGGATGGTTTGGCTGTTGAGTTTTGTCTCGTTGGGTAATTTGTGATATTTGAGTTTGAGTGTGTTGATTTCTTTATGCATGTTGAGAATAGTGAGATTGGCTGCAACGGAGTTGTTTGTGGAGCATGTTATCGTGGCTACATTTGTCAGTTGAAGAAGATGTGTTGGTTTCTTGCATGTGTGCTTGTAGGTGTCTTTGTTGTTTAGGGAGGTTTGGGGTAGTGGAGAATTGGGTTGGTTGGGAGGATGGGGGTGGGAGGGGGTGAGATTGATGATCACATGGGGAACAGAGGGGGGAGGGGAGGAGGAGGCCTTAGTGTACACTTGGTTCTGGCTGAAGAAGAAGGGGATGGCAGGGTGAGCGTGGCGGTGTTACGTTTTCTTCCTTGGTTGGAATGCACTGCTTGTAGGGGTGGTTGGGTGGAATAGCTGAGAGGTCAGAGGGAGGAGTGGAGGTTGATGGTCACATCGCTGGTTAGGGGTAGAGGTGTTCGCATCGGGAACGGGAGTAAAGACTTGGGTGGGTGCAGGGGGTATGGAGTGGGGTGAAGTGGAAAGGGAGGGTGGCAAGTTGAAGAGAGGGATAGGCGAATCTCTATTTATCCGAGATGGGTATCACTGCATGTTGTTTTTGGGCATGGCTGGACACGGTTGGTCGTCAAGGGTTGTCACTCTCTGGCCCAGAGTAGTGCTCGACTCTGTACCGAATGTATGGCCAGTAGAGCGTGACGTTCCGGATGACGTCGCGGAAATAAAGAGCGTCGTCGCAAGTTGCTGCGGTGACACGTTTTGTGCTGCCGCTCGGGTTACTATTAGTTTTAACGGATTTCGATCTCCTTCTCCACCCACTACTGGAACACGTTTCCTTGCACATGTATTGTGCCAGAGGAGTGGTACACTATGAATTGTTAGAGTTTGCCTTCACTTGAATAGACCTGAATGATATGTTCTCCACAGTTCACTTGCAAATGTTTAGGGTTTAAACCTGTTGGGATCACTTTCTTCTTTGTTGTTGTTTTTGTCAATGTTATTTTATTGTTGCGGTAATATTTCTTGGGTGGTATTGCCCACAGTACCTTTTTCAATATAATACAAATTACGCCATAAAAGGCAAGTTATGATGATACCTCAAAGTTATCTTGGCAGGAGTCTTTGTGAACTCTGTATTGTCTCCTTGCACAGCGTTGGTGTTCATAGAACGAGTAGTGGGTCCCATTTCATGGGAGTATCACTTTCTTTATTTTTGTTATAGTTAACTTTAGGAGAGAAGAAGGAGAATAAAGCAAAAAAAACACACTTAAAACAACAACAAAAATATACCGCGAAACAATAAAATAAAGAAAACAACAAAAAAAAAAAAAAAAAAAAAAAAAAAAAAAAAAAAAAAAAAAAAAAAAAAAAAATCGCAAAACTGTAATAGGATGTAAGATACAATTTCATCTGCTGTGTGCCATTTTAATGGGCCTTATCACATTCGCGTAGCGTAGCCCCTCATTCTTCAGTGTTATAATATGAATGGTTACATCAACTGACCTGTGTTTGGGCAGAGCGGGGGGGGGAATAGACAACGCAGTAACACAATCTCCACAAGGGCACTTACAGCTTGTAAGCACGGAACCACAGTTAAGCCATCTGGTCCCCAATTCTGACATAAGACACTTCCTATTCAGACCGCGTGGACGGCTGGTTACGGCCAGAGTCCATTGTTGAAGGTTACATTCGTTCTTGGCGTAGGCTTAACTGGTGCCTTTCCCGTTTCACTTGAAAGTAACGAAAATAAAGAAAAAACTTTACGAAAATGGTTAATATCTATATTTATCGATGTTTGTGTTAGGACCATTTGCACTTTTCTGTTCACGAATCCAGACACACTCAACTGCACCTTTGTTGTATCAAAAATCCTTGAAATCTTCGGGAAAAACCAGCTTCATTGTAGAGCTCCTTGGGACACGTCTTGACAGCTTGACGACCACTAGAGAGTGTGAGGGGAGCTGTGGACTTGTGCCACAAGGGCACTGGTTAGTGTGGGATGTTTTCAGGCGGTGGAGATGGGATAAGAGCTGGCAGTGTTCTGTTCGCAGTCTCAAGAAAGTGACTTGAGCAGCTCTATCTGGCTCAAGAAAGCCATCCTGTCTGTCTTCTGGCCCAGTGTCCAGGATATGGTACCACACGTCCCTGAAGCTGCTTCTCAGGATTGTCCTTGCTTTGCTGTAGGGCACTGGGTGGGCTGGCTGCTCCAAGTTGCTGCCTGCCTTGGACAGGCGGTCCGCTTCTTCATTGCCCCCTATGCCACAATAAGGAGGCATCCATTGCAGCACCACTACAGTCCCTCTAGCTGAGGAGGCTTAGTTCTTGTCTGATGTCTCTTAGGATCTGCTCTCTTCCTGATGCCTGGACACTCTGCAGGATGGACTTGCGGTCAGTCAAGAACACGGTGTTGGTTGGTAGAGTGTCCTCCTGGGTGAGAGTTTGGGCTGCAAGAAGCAGAACACAGGCCTCAGGTGAAATTGGTGGACAAGGGTTAGGGTGCTGTGGCCTGAGTCCTTCGAGATGGTCTCTGCTGTCAGGGAATCTGATGTACGCCCGCTTTCTACATTTTTTTACACGCTTCTTCAGGCAGAACCTCTGTGTATGCTGGTGTCCACACGTTAGGATGGTATTGGTGTAAGTTGAAACCCAAAAAAAATTACTGTGCCGTCGTGTTGAGCGGTGCGCTAGTATTCAGGTCAGGATGAGTATAGAAGTCATTGGGTCACTATAAATCGGGATAGGACGATGAGAACTTCCTCTTTTATTGCCGAGCTGGTTTTTTTCTCAGTCTTGTCGGTGGTAGTTCTAAGTTACTTTTATGTGAAGACTGAATATCATTTCAAGCTGGCTGCTGGGTACTTTAGTAAGTAGTGTTGAGTACAAACGATTATGTCACTTAATCTGACAAATAGGTATGTTTTACTGTATAACTTCAAGTTTTTCTCTCCGAAAATTAAGATTTTTTCTTTTCTGTACGAAAAAGAGTTTGTGCCCATAATTTTTTTTTCTTCACAAGTTTGCCAAGTATAACTCTCTCGCTGCGTTAAATGAGTAGTGTTTTTGACTTTGACTAGTACACCATGGACCTCAGTTTCTCGTCCTATCCGAAATACTAACACCCAAACCATCACACTTGGTCAACTCTGTTGGCCGTTATAATGTCTACCTTTGGAAGGGATAGGAACTAAAAACGTTTTGACCACCTCGTAAAGTAAGTGGCGTAACCTACAGACTTCTGTACTTGTATATGTCAGCACTGGAAAAGGGGGTAGGTGGGGTTATGCGGCAGTATTTATGTCGCATCATAGAAACAAATTTATTTTTGGCTTTTGATGTCGTCATTACAGTCTTGAACAGTACAGCATATGAAATCGTGTGTCGGTTTCTTTGTCCCTGTCTGGTCGACACAAAAGGACAGCCTGTTATAGTCAGAGAGAGGACAGCAGAGAGGGAGGGAGGAGAAAATGTTATTTGTAGTTTGGGTGGTTCAGGGAAGGTGGGGGGGGGATGGTGGAAAAAGACAGTCCTTGTTTCCTCGCAAACTTTGTATTCGCCTTGAACCTGAGAGAATGCTTAAGCGTTCACAGATCGGCAATGTAGAGCGGCTATCTAGCACAAACACGGTTGTGACCTTCCACAAGATAATCTACAAAGGGTGACGGGCGGGTGGGCCGCTTGTCAGAGATAAATAGGTGTCCCCACCTCCTGGAAACTGTATGTGCTAGGAGTTCCCTCCTTTGCTATCCTTCTGGTTTCTGCCTCGTTTCTTCTTTCTTCCCGTCACTTCTTCTTTCCTACTGTCTACTCTTCTGGGTCTCTCTGCCGCCTTTTTTTGCCCAGGAAAGACTGAAAGATAATAATTTTCTCCCACGCCTGTCAGAGAATTGCGCTGGGCCTAAATTGTCAGACGCTTAACGGCAGCGCATAGCTTTTTTCGCTCACAGGACAAAACAATAATAGGTTGCTGTCTGAGCATTCGTACGAAGAGAATAGAAGAGAAGGGGGAAAAACACTGATTGTGTTTGCTTGTAAACACCCTGGCTGTGTGCTTATCAGCCCACTCCCCCCCCCCCCCCCTCCCCCCCCTCCCCCCCCGCCACACCACATCTGGGTGTGACAAAGTTATTAAACGGCCTTCCCTCTGCCAGTGAGAGACCCGGTTGTTGGGTCTCTGTGCTGACGGGGTGAGGGACCAGTAGAATCAATGCGCGCTCGTGTGGACTGGAGTGCTAGCTGGTTTCGAGCAAGCGTTAATATCGTATGTCTGTCTATCGTTATATGCTTTTGTCAGTGATGCATGCTTGTGCTTTTTCTTGTCTCCGGGGTGGCAAACTGGGATGCTACTCGATTCTTGATTTTGTCTGCCTGTATTCTTGTACGATAATGTACCGTGATTTACTAGGCTGTTTTGTTTTCAGATTTGTGAGAGATGATAAATTCAAAAAGAAAAAAAAGTTTGTATATTGATAACAATCACTTAAAATCACATGGTGGGTTAAAACAAACGGTCATGTGTTTACGCAAAATCTGCCCCCTTAGTGAACCTTGGAGCTTCTTATGACAACATCTGTCTCCCCATAGAGGTTACACCTGCTAAGGAAAAAACATTATCATCACAATTAATCATGATCACTGAGCTGATTGACTTTTTCGGAGGGGGGGAGGGGGGGAGGGGGGGGGGGGGGGGGGGGAATTGGATGAAAATCTCGTTATCCCGTATCCAAAAGTCTTCCTTTGTTCAGCTTTCTTCCCTTAACGTCCTTAGAGTCACTAGGTTACTGCCTTGAAGACATGTTCACCAGACTGCCCTTATTGTGTTGGTTGCGTGCCTGGGCCTCAGCAAGTTTCAATGTCTATTCTGAAGAGTTGTCGCGCCACCTTTCTCTGTCTACTCCACCTGTCTCTGTCTACTCCACCTTTCTCTTCCACCTTTCTCTGTCTACTCCACCTTTCTCTGTCTACTCCACCTTTCTCTGTCTACTCCACCTTTCTCTGCCACCTTTCTCTGTCTACTCCACCTTTCTCTGTTTTCTCTTCCTCCTTCCTCTGTCTACTCCACCTTTCTCTGTCTACTCCAACCTTTCTCTGTCTCTTCCTCCTTCCTCTGTCTACTCCACCTTTCTCTGTCTACTCCACCTTTCTCTGTCTCTTCCTCCTTCCTCTGTCTACTCCACCTTTCTCTGTCTACTTCCTCCTTTCTCTGTCTACTCCACCTGCCTCCCTCTGTCTACCCCCCTCCTTTCTCTGTCTATGTCTACTCCACCTTTCTATGTCTACTCCACCTTTCTCTGCCACCTTTCCTGTCTACTCCACCTGTCCTCTGTCTACTCCTCCTTTCTCTGTCTATGTCTACTCCACCTTTCTATGTCTACTCCACCTTTCTCTGTCTCTTCCTCCTTCCTCTGTCTACTCCACCTTTCTCTGTCTACTCCTCCCTTTCTCTGTCTACTCCACCTGTCTCTGTCTACTCCTCCTTTCTCTGTCTATGTCTACTCCACCTTTCTATGTCTACTCCACCTTTCTCTGCCACCTTTCTCTGTCTACTCCACCTGTCTCTGTCTACTCCTCCTTTCTCTGTCTATGTCTACTCCACCTTTCTATGTCTACTCCACCTTTCTCTGTCTATGTCTACTCCACCTTTCTCTGCCACCTTTCTCTGTCTACTCCACATTTCTCTGTCTCTTCCTCCTTTCTCTGTCTACTCCACCTTTCTCTGTCTACTCCACTTTTCTCTGTCTCTTCCTCCTTTCTCTGTCTACTCCACCTTTCTCTGTCTACTCCCACATTTCTCTGTCTCTTCCTCCTTTCTCTGTCTACTCCCCTTTCTCTGTCTACTCCACATTTCTCTGTCTCTTCCTCCTTTCTCTGTCTACTCCACATTTCTCTGTCTACTCCACCTTTCTCTGTCTACTCCACCTTTCTCTGTCTACTCCACCTGTCTCTGTCTACTCCTCCTTTTTCTGTCTACTCCACCTGTCTCTGTCTACTCCACCTTTCTCTGTCTACTCCACCTGTCTCTGTCTACTCCTCCTTTTTCTGTCTACTCCACCTTTCTCTGTCTACTCCCCCTTTCTCTGTCTACTCCGCGTCTCTCTGTCTACTCCACCTTTCTCTGTCTACTCCACCTTTCTCTGTCTACTCCACCTTTCTCTGTCTACTCCTCCTTTCTCTGTCTACTCCTCCTTTCTCTGCCCCCTTTCTCTGTCTACTCCACCTTTCTCTGTCTACTCCACCTCTCTCTGTCTACTCCACCTTTCTCTGTCTATTCCTGCTGTCTCTGTCTACTCCACCGTCTTTTCCCTTAGTAAACTGTTGGTTGATTCTTGCTGTCGAGTGTTGCCTCGAAATTCTCGGCTTATTGAGATTATAAAGTATTGGTATTGATTAGCGAATCACACGCGCAGGTTGCTGGCGTTAAACTTGACATGACGAAGAGGAAGGTTTTAAACAATACAGACCAACTTTTCTTTGGGTGGTTTTTTTTTAGTCAAACCAGATTTTTTTTAAAGTTTTTTTTTTTTAAATGCTCGTTAATTCAAGTTTATCATGGCGTCATTCGGTTGTTGTTGGTTTATTTATTTTTTTTTATAGATTTACTGATTTCAAAATCTGTGTTTTTACATAGATTTCATCAACCTCAACTGTTTAGAAGTAACTGCTTATAGCAACTTACAATTCTGCGTTCCATGGCCGTGAAACAATTCTTCTTCTTCTACCCCTGGCTATGCTAAATTTTCAATCCCGTTTGCATGACGAAGTCCGCAGTCTGTGGCAGTGACCCTGCCGGTGCCCACAGCTTTATTTACTCAGGGCTCTAGGGGCTGGGTCACGTCTGGTGTCATAGAGTGACCCAGCAACACAAAAACAAAGGCAAAACAGGTGGGCCTACCCTAAAGAACACCTTGTAGAACGGACAGGATAAACCATACGTAGACAGAGACCGAGGCTTTGGCACACGATGAAAATAACACCGTCGTAGTACCCTGTAGTGTCCATTGTGGGTGTCATTTCGTTGTCAGCATGTAGTCAACAGCACCATACCAGGTTTTCCCCCAGACAGCCTGAACCGAAGATTGAAATCATCAGAGCTGTTTCAGTTTTTCCACACTTGTTATTTGGGAGCGTCACAGCGAAGCAAAGGTGGCAGGCAAGGCATTTAATCCTTGCGCACGTGAAGCTGCAGGTCGCAGGAAGGATTGTTGTTGAGCAATCCTGTGGATAAGGGATAGGGATTATTTTGGGTCGTTCCTCGGCTAGAGATCCGAGGTTCACCAACTGTGATATTTTGAGTATGCAACCGCTTCCCCCCCCCCCCCCCCCCCCATTAAGATAGCTGTATTCCGACTTCAGCAATAACGTCTAAACATGACACCAGTGTGCCTGTGCTTCTTTTCCTTAATTTTGCCATCCGTTCCCTCCAGCACGCAATGGCCTACACTTCCGAACGCCGGAACGGGGTTTAACGTGTGCGCAAGATGTTCTGCGCGTGCTTTCACACAGGACCTCGGTTTATAGTCTCACCAGAAGGACTTGGTGGGGAGGGGTGGAGGGGAGGGAAGTCGGCATTGACGTTAACTCCGTAAGGGGGGGGGGGGGGGGGGGGGGGTAATGGGGGGAATCCCAGTGACCGGTGTCTCGGTGGTAGCTGAAATCTGTGATCATCCTGGGTTGTCAGATACCCAGCGCAACACTCTAACCACCAGGCTATCCCAAACCCCAAGAGATAGGGATAAACGTGTATGGTCTCTAGAGATAGGGATAAACGTGTATGGTCTCTAGAGATAGGGATAAACGTGTATGGTCTCTAGAGATAGGGATAAACGTGTATGGTCTCTCTAGAGATAGGGATAAACATGTATGGTCTCTCTAGAGATCGGAATATACGTGTATCGTCTCTAGAGATAGGGATAAACGTGTATCGTCTCTAGCGATAGGGATAAACGTGTATGGTCTAGAGAGATAGGGATAAACGTGTATGGTCTCTAGAGATAGGGATAAACGTGTGTGGTCTCTAGAGATAGGGATAAACGTGTATCGTCTCTAGATATAAACGTGTATCGTCTCTAGAGATAGGGATAAACGTGTATGGTCTCTAGAGATGGGGTAAACGTGTGTGGTCTCTAGAAATAGGGATAAACGTGTATGGTCTCTAGTGATAGGAATAAACGTGTGTGGTCTCTAGAGATAGGGATAAACGTATATGGTCTCCAGAGATAGGGATAAACGTGTATGGTCTCTAGGGATAAACATGTATGGTCTCTAGAGATAGGGATACACGTACACGTGTGTGATCTCTAGAGATAGGGATACACGTGTATGGTCTCTAGAGATAGAGATAAACGTGTATGGTCTCTAGGGATAAACGTGTATGGTCTCTAGAGATAGGGATAAACGTGTATGGTCTCTAGAGATAGGGATAAACGTGTGTGGTCTCTAGAGATAAGGATAAACGTGTATGGTCTCTAGAGATAGGGATAAACGTGTGTGGTCTCTCTGGAGATAAGGATAAACGTGTATGGTCTCTAGAAATAGGGATAAACGCGTATGGTCTCTAGAGATAGGTATAAACGTGTATGGTCTCTAGAGAGAGGGATAAACGTGTGTGGTCTCTAGAGAGAGGGATAAACGTATGTGGTCTCTAGAGATGGGGATAAACGTGAATGGTCTCTAGGGATAGGAATAAACGTGTGTGGTCTATAGAGATAGGGATACACGTGTGTGGTCTCTAGAGATGGGGATACACGTGTATGGTCTCTAGATATAGGGATAAACGTGTATGGTCTCTAGAGATAGGGATAAACGTGTGTGGTCTCTGGAGATAGGGATAAACGTGTGTTGTCTCTCTGGAGATAGGGATAAACGTGTATGGTCTCTAGAGATAGGGATAAACGTGTATGGTTTCTAGAGATAGGGATAAACGTGTATGGTGTCTAGAAATAGGGATAAACGTTTATGGTCTCTAGAGATAGGAATAAACGTGTGTGGTCTCTAGAGATAGAGATAAACGTGTGTGGTCTCTAGAGATAGGGATAAACGTGTATGGTCTCTAGGGATAGGGATAAACGTGTGTGGTCTCTAGAGATAGGGATAAACGTGTATGGTCTCTAGAGATAGGGATAAACGTGTGTGGTCTCTAGAGATGGGGATAAACGTGTGTGGTCTCTAGAGATAGGGATAAACGTGTATGGTCTCTAGAGATAGGCATAAACGTGTATGGTCTCTAGAGATAGGGATAAACGTGTATGGTCTCTAGAGATAGGGATAAACGTGTATGGTCTCTAGAGATAGGGATAAACGTGTATGGTCTTTTAAGTCATCTGACATCAAGGCCTGCCAGTGTCTCCTTTCCTTCACCTTTACACGTGGGCAGAAGGTCAAGTACGTCAAATATCTCGTTACTTAACGCCATCATTTCTGTAAGTTAAGCACTATGGAGGGGGTGGAGCAGTTTCTTATGGTAATGTCCGTTTCCTTATAGACGTTATATGTCAGCAGCGGTGTTTTTTCTTTCTGATGGGTCCATTTTATGATAAAGATGTACGGGTTTTTTCAAGGTTGTGTAATGGTTATGTAAATATGTAGTGTGAGTGAGTGAGTGAGTGAGAGTGTGTGTCTGTGTGTGTGTGTGTGTGTGTTGTGTGTGTGTGTGTGTGTGTGTGTGTGTGTGTGGTTGGGTTCTCGAAATTGGAACTTAGGGGATGGGATAGCCTGTTGGTTAAAGCGCTGCACGTTGTGCTCGCGACCTGGCGACTTGGGTTCGAGCCCAGGTTCGAGCCACCACCCAGACACCCGTTCAAGGGGATTTTTCTCCTGGAATTGACATCAGTGCCGACTCCACTCCTCCGAAAGTTCTTCGGATAAGACTATTAAACGAGGCCCTGTGAGCAAACGCACACAGAACATCTTTGTGCACATGTTAAAACCTGTTCCGCCTGTTGAAAGAGTAGGTATTTTGTGCTGGTGGGAACAAAAAACAAAATGTATATAACCGCATTGACAGGGAGACTGTGTGTAATAAAAAGCACATAAGTGCTTATTCCATTATCTTCGAAATATAAGAATGAATAAAAGTTATTCGTGAAAACAATAATGGATGCCTGAACAAGTGGTCAAATGCAAATGATGGGGGGCAGGGGGGGGGGAATTGCATGCATAAAAAAATTGTATTATTTGTTGACACAAGTGACTGACAAAGCCTGTACCCAGAAGGGAAAAGACAAATGCAGAAGAAAAAAACACTCACTCATGTGCAACAGTGCTCAACAAAAGGCGGCACAGCTGATAGCACAATAATAGGCTTGGAACCGTGCCATTAGCCAGCCCACCATTTTTCCATCATGATATTCATTTCAACAATTGTTGCATATTTTGAAGAGAGACGAAAAAAATGTAATCACGAATTTGTTTTTCCACCATACACAAAAATTCCATATTGAATTACATTCTTATGATAGGGTATCTATCCGGGTTAAGAGAATTATATGTTTTTTTTATGTAGCATTATTCTTTATATGTACTTTTGTCCTTGTAAAGAGAATTTAATTCTGTTAAACGGAGGGGGGTGCATTTTCTTTCGACGTGTTTTGAGACTTCTCATGTGGTATGTACAGGTAACTAACCCATAACGACATTTTCCCGCCTTTGACTGGTATAAAAAAAACAACCGCGTATACACAAACATACCTTTCCATAAGAAAGGTTACATTCTGGTATTAGCTTGCGGCTCATGTAGTATCTTGTATAGAGTGCGAGTCGGAAAAAATGTTCGTGATTTTCAGATTTTTTAAAGTATGCAAAAAATGCACTGTGTCCTTGTTTTGGGGATTGAGGACACAGAGCAATACCAGATAGTCACGAGAAAGTTGGAAATAACCATCAAATGAGGATTACTTGTATTCCTACAGCGTTGACCCCGCGCATGCATATTGCTGTAAGGAAGCTAGCAGACAACAAAGGACGAAGGGGATACAGTGTTTACTGAAAACTTTAACATTTTCAAACCTTCCAAATTTGTGCAAAATCACATGAGTTTTCGAGTCAGAGGCTAGTCTTTCACAAAAAAATGGATTTTATTTCTGTGGGCGCCTTAGTACATACGGTATGAATATAAGAGTTGTATAGAAAAGCAGAAGGGAAAAGTGCGAATTTTTAATACAGGTGTGTAGCCAAAGGGACCTTCCTACCTGTCCACATGCACACGCACACACGCGCGTCAGTTTATGTCGACATGACCCAGACATAGTTGACAGGAGTCAGAGGGCAGGGGTACCACAAAAAACAGTTTCTTCTTCTCCTTCTTCATCTTCTTGTATGGGGGGACGCTTGTAGCAAAGTAGGCGTGTATTTTCTCCTTGTTTACTGAATGTAATGGTTTTAGTGTAATCTTGTGCATCCTAGTGATGATTTTATTTGAATTGCTCTTGCTGTATCATGTGTTAGAATCATTTGAGTATTGGTGCGTTTGTGTTTTTATTTATCTATTTATTCTTTTATATCTAGGATCATGGAATAAGCTTTCATGTGCTTTTTAACATCCTGTCCCCGTGTTTATGCGGTTTTGTGAATGTTGTCATCTGTTCCCACCGGCACACAATGGCCTACTCTTTCAAAAAGCGGAACAGGATTTAACGTGCGCGCAAGATGTTCTGCTTGTGTGCGTACACAGGACCTCGGTTTATAGTCTCATCTGTGTGTGTGTGTGTGTGTGTGTGTGTGTGTGTGTGTGTGTGTGTGTGTGTGTGTGTGTGTGTGTGTGTGTGTGTGTGTGTGTGTGCGTGCGAGTGTGTGTGTGTGGGGGGGAATTTGTCTCTGTGTGTGTTTTCGTGATTTATTAAAAAAATTTAATCATGTGTTCGAAACTCTTGATTGTCAGATCACGAGCAGAACGCGCAACGAGTCACTCTAACGACCAGGCTATTCCATGCCCTAACTTCACATTTCGAGAACCCAACGGCACACACACACACACACACACACACACACACACACACACACACACACCACACACACACACACACACACACACACACACACACACACACAGACATACACACACAGACATACACACACAACACACACACACACACACACACACAGCACAACACAGCACAACACAGCACACACATATACACATGTCGTCAAGCTGTCAAGCTGTCAAGACGTGTCCCAAGGAGCTCTACAATGAAGCTGGTTTTTCCCGAAGATTTCAAGGATTTCAAGGATTTTTGATACAACAAAGGTGCAGTTGAGTGTGTCAGGATTCATGAACAGAAAAGTGCAAATGGTCTAACACAACATTGATGAAAATATGAGATATTAACCATTTTCGTAAAGTTTTCTTTATTTTCTTTACTTTCAAGTGAAACGTAGGCCAACAGTTAAGCCAACGCCAAGAACGATGTAACCTTCAATGGACTCTGCCGTAACCAGGCCGCCACGGCGGTCTGAAGAGGAAGTGTCTTATGTCAGGATGGGGGGACCAGATGGCTAAATTGTGTTCCGTGCTTACAAGCTGAAGTGCCCCTTGTGTGAGATTGTGTTTCTGCGTTGTCTATCCTCGCCCAAACACAGGTCAGTGATGTAACCAGTTCCTTAATTATAACACTGAGGAATGAGGGGCTCGCTACGCGAATGTGATGGCCATTAAAATGGCACACAGCAGATGACATTGATCTTCATCCTATTACTGTTTGCGACTTTGTTTTCTTTATTTTATTGTTTCGCGGGTTATTTTTGTTGTTGTTGTTTTAGTTTTGTTTTTTTCTCTTAGTCTCCTTCTTCTCCTAAGTTAACTATAACAAAAATAAAAAAGTGATACTCCAATGATGGGACCCACAACTCGTTCTATGAACTCCCAACGCCTGTGCAAGGAGACAATACAGTTCACAAAAGACTCCTGCCAGATAACTTTTGAGGCTATACATGGTAACTTGCCTTTATGGCGATTTGTATTATATGAAAGGTACTGTGGGCAATACCAGCCTAGAAATATTACCGCAACAATAAAAGAATTTGAAAAAAACAACAACAAAGAGATAAGTGTCCCAACAGTTTTAACCCTACATTTGCCAAGTGAACTGTGGAGAACATTCATTCAGGTTTATTCTAGTGAAGGCAAACTCCTAACAATTCATGTGTACCACTCCACTGGCACAATACATGTGCAAGGAAACGTGTGCCAGGAGTGGGTGGAGAAGGAGTTCGAAACCTTAAAACTAATAGTAACCGAGCTGGCAGCACAAAGTGTCACCGCAGCAACTGCGACTGACGCTCTTTATTCCGCAGCGTCATCGGACCGTCACGCTCTACTGGCCATACATTCGGACAGTCGCGCACTACTGGCCAGAGGAGTGACAACCCTTGACGACCAACCGTGTCAGCCAGCCCAGAAAACAGGCAGTGATACCCCATCTCCCCCCTCTCTTCACTTGCCACCCTCCCTTTCCACTTCACCCCACTCCATACCCCCTGCACCCCCCAAGTCTTCACTCCCTGTTCCCGATGCAACACCTCCTACCCCTACCAGCGATGTGACCATCACCTCCCACCCTCCCTCTGACCTATCAGCTATTCCCCAACCACCCCCTTCAAGCAGTGCCTTTCCACCAGAGGAAGAAAACGTAACACCGCCACTCTCCCCTGCCACCCCTTCTTCTTCAGCAGACCAAGGTACTACTCAGCCTCTCCTCCCCTCCCCCTCTGTTCCCCCATGTGATCATCAATCTCACCCCCCTCCCACTCCCATCTCCAACCCAAAACCCACTCTCCACTCCCAAACCTCCCTAACAACCAAAGACACCACAATGCTCACATGCAAGAAACCACACACTCTTCTTCAACTGACAAACCTAGCAACGATAACGATGCTCCACAAACAACTCCTTGCAGCCAATCTCACTATCTCCAACATGCATAAAGAAATCAACACACTCAAAACTCAAATATCACAAATATCCCAACAGACAAAACTCAACAGCCAAACCATCTCTGACTCTGAAATAAGAACAAAAAACTCCATAAAGATAATGGAAAGAGACGCATCACAACAAACAACCGAACTCCAAAACAGCCAAAAAACCCAGTCACATCAATTGAAAGAAATCTGCTCAAAACTACAGTCATTCAAAACAGTCAACACAACATCAACAATACTACCAAGAAACAGATACAAACACTCAGCACAAACCAGACACACACATCACTCCAGCAGTCAGACTGACATCGACACTGAACCACTCACAGAACAACACACACAAGTGGAATACAATATCAACACATCCAACAGATACGCTCTTTTGACCGACAGAACCTTGACTGACACTTCATCACACTCTGTACACACACATAAGCAAACAAACGTGAACAATTCACCAACTTCACACAAACACACAAGCAAACAGCCTCTCCTCACAAACACATTACATCATACACATCCACACTCCTTCCGTCCTCACCAAAACACACACTCCATTTCCCATTCACAAATCCACCTGGATAGCACCCCCCTTTCCAGTCCCCTAAATGTCCTCCAACAAAAATCAGTCCCAGACAAGTGTGACACCCTGTTGATAGGTGACTCAGCGCTGAAGGGTGTGGACGAGAAAAAGATGTCAGTTGGCGGCCGGCTAGTCTGCAACCTGTCTGTACCAGGCCTGACAGTCCAACACCTGTGTCAGTGGCTGGCAACAAGCTGTCCCTCTCCACACATTCAGCGCGTCACCTTTCACGTGGGCATCAACAGCTGTAAAGCAGGGCCTGTCACAATAGCAGAGTGGACCAAACTGATCCACCTGCTAACAAAAGTCTTCCCCCATGCCACTCTACAGGCCTCCTCCATCCTCCCTCCCTTCGGACGACATCCCTTACGCGACATGGCTTCAAAGTCAACGGCTTCTCTTAGGGAATCCTGCAGGCAAGAGGGGGTTGTGTTTATTGACAACACCCCCTCCTTCATCACCAGGGCTGGAGCACCTAAAAAGTCTCTGTACCTAGATGCTCTACATCCCAGCCCCCAGGGTAACAGAACGCTTGCTCTCAACATTCGTTTCCCCGGAAATCATCAAACCATGCCGCCAGTCATGAAGCCGGAGACTAACCAGACTAACCACCGCTACAACACAGTCAGCTACGCCCAGGCAGCGAAAGGTGTGAGACATACACAACCTGCCGCCTACAACAAAAAGACGACACCCCCACCCCACCTTGTGACCAACGACAACACAACACTATTCCATGACACACACTTTCCCCCCTCCCAGCCCAGGAACCCCCAATGTTCAGAAGTCGCCAGTGTGTTAGGGAGACATCAGCACTCCCTCTCCAACACACAACCACTAGTCAATGTGCTCTCTGAGCTACTTAGATATTTGACAAAATAATGTAGGGTGCATGTGTCTGTGAGTGCATGTGCGTGTACATGGGTGTGATGAAAGTGTGCCAATGAACATGTGGGTGTGTTTTATTTATCTTTATTTTATTTTATTTTATTTGTTCTTTCATATCGAGGATAATGGGATAAGCACTCATGTGTTGTTGTTTTTCACATCCAGTTTCCGTGTGTGGACGGTTTTGTGGATTTTGTCATCTGTTCCCGAAGGCGCGCAGTGACCTGCTCTTTCGAAGAGGAGACAGGACTTGACATGTGCACAAGATGTTCTGCCAGTGTTGGCACACAGGGCCTCGATTTATAGTATCATCCAAGGACTTGTGTGGGTATATGAGTGAATGAAAGAGTGTTGTATGGTGCGCGCGTGCGCATGCGTGCGTGCACATGTACGTTCTGCAAGTGTGTGTGTGTGTGTATGTGTGTGTGTGTGTGTGTGTGTGTGTGGTGTGTGTGTGGTGTGTTTTGTGTGTGTGTGTGTGTGTGTGTGTGTGGTTTTGTGTGTGTGTGTGCCTGTCTGCCTGAAATCCAAAGTATATTGATCACAAGAATTATAAAATGATTGCTTCATTTCTTCCCCAACAATTTCCCCTCTCCCTCTCACATACTTTTCTTCACCTCTCCTTTTTTCCTTTCATTTTTTCTTTCTTTCTTTTTCCCAGTAAATTAAATGATGTTGATCAATGTCGTGCTGCTGTGTGGTTATAAATCGTTCTGCCTGACTGAAGCAATTTGACTTTAGTGACTAACAGGTATATTGCTGGATAATAAAGCAGTCTGCTTGACTGTAACAATTGACTTTTGCGACTAGCAGCTATATTGCTGGTTTATTCAAGCAGTCTGCTTGATTGAAACAATTGACTGTTGTGATTAGCAGCTATATTGCTACACCAGAGACTCTAGCATCTGAACAGTTGTTTTAGAGACAAATTTTGCTATTGATTTTCCAAGAAATTCTATACTTTATTATTGTATCTACTGCTTGTGACTGTATCTTCCTTGTTTTAGAGCTTTAAAATGAATACGTGTATTGTGTAAGTGATAGTTATTGACTTAGAAAAAAAGAAGAAGTTTTGTTGGGATTTCTTTATCAAAATATTCCACACTTTAATGTACGTGTGGTATACTTTGATCTCCATTTAGTGTATGAAATATAAAGGGGACTGGATCTATATACTGTGTTGATATAACAGATCGATTTTTTGCAGATCCAGAGCAGCTTTTGAAATTACCTTTAGTATTGTTTCGTTTTTATTGGGTGTTCCTTCATTTCATATTATATTCTCCTGTTTGATTATTGAATAGAAAACCTACTAAACGGGTCTTCTATTTTGATAGTTTACTTAAACGTACAGAACAAGAAAATATATACATAAATTAGCCAATCAATCCGGACATATATTATGTCTCTAACTTCAGACAAGTGGCCAACAAAACAGGGCCTCCGAGTAGGCTACCTGAATATCAACAATGCAACAAACAAAAAAGATGACATTGCAACCATACTATACAACAGTGGAAATCAGTTTCAAATTTTTTTGCCTAGCTGAATCCCGACTCTCTCCAAATGTTACAGATGCACACATGAATATTCCAGGGTATCAAAAACTTCCGTGAAGATCCTCACAAACCCAAGTACACCGGGCTACTTACATATATAGCCTCCTCGCTCAGTTGTAAAAGAATATATAACCTTGAGGTTTTTGACATTGAATCCATGTGGATTGAAAAAAAAATTAAAAAAACAATAGACCAATATTAATAGGATTTATATACAGAAATCCTTCAGAAACCAGAGACTGGGTAGAAAAATTCAACTCCCTTATGGACGAGGTAATACTTTTAAACAATGAAACAATTATTCTTGGGGATTTTAATATAGACTTATTAAAACCTAAAAACCCAAAAAGGAGCCACAACATTACTATGTATGGCCTAGAACAACTAATAGATAGACCAACTCGGATAACAAATAACTCTAAAACATTAATAGATCATATCTACACTACTACAAAACAACACATAACAGAAGTATGTGCTCCCTCATGTGGATGCAGTGATCATAATCCAGTGTGCTTTACTTGGTTTAAAAATCGTATCAAAATACCTAAAGTAGGGCATAAAACTATTTTTTACAGGAAATTTAAAAACTTTAACGAGCAAGATTTCCTTTCAGACTTGACAAACTCGCCTTTACATGCCATATACCAAATCCGAGACCCTGATGAAGCTGTTGAATTTTGGATTAGGACATTTACTTCAGTATACGACAAACATGCCCCTTTCATAAAAAAAAGAGTTCAAGAAAAAATCAAACCACCTTGGATAACAAAAGACATAGAATCCGAAATACACCTAAGAGACTATTTGAAAACACATGGTTCAAATGAGCAGTTCAGAGCACAAAGAAACAAAGTAACTTCACTAAAACGCAAATCAAAACGTGATTACATTCAAAAGTTGTTAATTACAACAACCGACTCTCGACAAGTATGGAAAGCCATCAATACATTATGTAATAAACCTATATCAAAAAGTCAACAGACAGTTAAAGATATATAAGCTGATGAATTGAACAACCACTTCTCAAACATTGCTGACAAAGTAATATCAAATGACAAGTCAAATGAAAATGATCTCCATTACTTAGAACAATATATCGAATCAAAAGAAATAAAATTCCCATTTAAACTACTGCCAATGACAATCACAGACGTCTTGGAAAGCCTGTCTCTTCAAAAAAGTTCCAGAACACGTGGTTTAGACAATCTAGATGGAAGAATAATTAAGCTTTGTGGTCAAGTTATAGCTGGGACACTGACATACTTGTATAACTTGTGCATAGAGAAAACCAAACTTCCTGCCATATTTAAAATAGCAAAAATCATACCCGTCCACAATCAGGTGATACTGCTTGTCCTTCAAATTACAGACCAATTTCAATTCTGTCTGTCTTATCTAAACCCTTTGAAAAACATATCCAAAAATCCGTATATTCCTACTTTGTAAACAACAATCTATTAAATGAAGATCAGTCAGGTTTTCGTAAAAACTATTCCTGTCACACAACTCTTACACAACTTACAGACAATCTCCTACACAACATCAATGAAAATAAATATACAGGCCTTCTTTTTGTTGACTTTGAAAAAGCATTTGATGTAATCAATCATTCCCTATTATTGCGTAAACTTCACTTGTATAAACTAACACCAGAAATGATAAATCTTTTGAAAAGCTTTTTGTCGAATAGGCAGCAGCTAGTAACTGCAAATAATCAAACATCAGAACTAGTACCTATTAAACATGGAGTACCACAAGGTCAATATTGGGTCCACTTCTATTTTCAATCTATGTAAATGACTTACCCCAATTTCTAGAATGTAGCTGTGAAATGTTTGCTGATGACACATCCCCCTATTGTAGTGATTCTGACCCCCAAGACTTACAATCAAACTTCAACACAATATTGACAGATTGGTTACTTGGACTAAGCTAAACCATATGTCCTAAATACGCGAAAAAAAAAGTGTATGTATGTACTAGCAAGACAAAAGAGACAAAAAATGAAAGATAGATTCCAACCTCTGTTGATAGATAAAAGAGTAATTGAAAGAAGTTGACTCCCACAGAATTCTGGGTGTAATTATTGACAAAAAATCTTACTTGGACCGACCATGTGATGGCGCTAGGAAAACGTCTTTCTTACAAGCTACTTCAGTTATCAAAAATAAAACATTTTCTGAATAACCACTCTCGCAAACTCTTTTTTTGCGGCCATATTTTGCCTATAGTTGACTATGCTTCATCTCTTTGGGACAGCTGCAGTGATACAAATTTAAAATTGATTCATAGATTATATAAAAGAGCACTGAAACTTGTTCTACTACAATCAAGCTCCCTAACCATCAACGATTATAAGAAAAACAAATATCCTAACCTTCAAAAACAGACTTTATCTAAATAAAGCTCTATTTGTCCAGAAAGTTATCAATGGAAAATGCCCCCCCAAAGATCACCAATAGCTTCAAAATCAATGAACACAGACATAATCATCTACTAACATTTCCGAGACCAAGAAATAATTCTTTACAAACAAGCTTCTTGTACTCAGGTAGTGACTTATGGAACAAGCTCCCAAAACGCTTAAAATGTATCAAAAACAAAAATCAGTTCAAGGCACAGCTAAAAAGCCATTTAATGCATGAATGCCTAGGAATTGACTAATAAGGGAAATCAACCATGATTAATACGGCAAAATAAACCATACTTACATTTACCAGCACTAATGGTATTCCCTACAACAACAAAAATTCAAGTATATCTACTGTGACTAGAAATTCTACAGTCAAACACTCTATATGTGTGGAGGGAGGGGGAGGCAGGAAAAGAGGCACACTAATTATGCAAAGAAGTAAGAGAATCTATGCAAGCTAGTAAATAATCTGCAATGTTGAAACAGGTGGAAAGGAGGAAATTTTAAAAAAAAAATCTTTTTTATGGTAGACCTGATAGCTGATAGTGTGTCCTTCTCTCTCTCTCTCTCTCTCTCTCTCTCTTCTCTCTCTCTCTTCCTCTCTCATCTCTCTCTCTCTCTCTCTCTCTCTCTCTCTCTCTTTTCCTCTCTCTCCTCTCCTCTTCCTTTCCTCTCCTCTCCTCATGCCCTTTCTTGTCTAATTCAATAGATTTTATCGTGGATGTTGTTTTTATTGCAGTTAGAGATGAGATTATTAGTACTATTATAAGCGATACTGTTTTAGTTTGATATTGTTTTAGTTTTGATAGTCCAGTTGATTATGGGCTTTTGAATTCTGTATCATATAGGGTTCTATTTGTTTGAATAATTGTTTGTTTGTTTTTTTAAATTATTATTTCTCTATTGATTGAAGGTGTATTTCCCTTCCCCCTTGATACTTTCCTCCCCCACCCCCATCCTTTCCAATGCTTTTCTGTTATCATCGTTATGTTATTGTCTCATGGTGATGGGGATCATTTGTTATATTGTTGTCTCATGGTGATGGGTGATTGTTGTTATAATTGTATCGCTATTATAATAATCATTATTGCAATCTTATTTGACATTCTCTTGCTTGGATAGTTATTGTGTGAATGCCCATTTTTTTAAAAAGCGCTATTTGAAAAGTATGAGCGCAAAAAAGCACACGTTTGCTGGGGGAAGGAGGAGAGGAGGGAGGTTATTGAAGGCAATATTGTCAGTAGTGACGAATGCCTAGTAATTTTCTAACGTTTTGTCCTGTATCTTTTTTGTTATCTAAAGTGTAAACGTGAAAAAGTGGATGAAACAGTAGGTGAAGTGGTTTTGTGTTGTCCTGACGTTTTATGATTTTCTTTTTTAATTCTTGAGCATTTTTTATTTAAAGTGTGTGTGGACGTGAGCGCGCACGCGCTCAGGTTTTGCATGAGTATGTGTGTGCGTGTAAAATGTATATGTGGTAATTTGTATTTTCAATGTATTTCCTTATCGATTTTTTCCTTGGTTTAATTTAATGGTAAACGATGCAATAATGTAGTGTCTTAGTATAATCATTACGAAATTTGTTCTTAGATAGATGGCTTGATGAAAAAAAGCAAATGCATTGCTTATTCAATGTACCATCTGGAAATAAAATTTTGACTTGACTTGACTTGACTTGACACAGCACATCACATAGACATGCATGCATGCACATAGCACCCATGCTACATCATGCCCTAACTTCAAATTTTGAGAACCCAACGGGCACTCACACACACACTCACGCACGCACGCACGCACGCACGCACCCCACACACACAAAACACGCACACACACACACGCACACAACACACTTTCATAACCAAAGGCATATATATATATATATATATATATATATATATATATATATATATATATATATATATATATATATATATATATATATATATATATATATCTTTAAGAGAAAATGGACCAGTCAGAAAGAGGGAAGGGGGAAAAACGCTACAGGCATTACGTCTATAAGGAAACAGACATTGCCATAACAAACTGTGATGAATGTCGTCTGTGTGTTGTTTGCTGTTTTTATTCATGGCTTGTAACCCCCATGACTGTTTCTCTTTGTTGAGATGATGAAGTACTGAGACTGGCCGGTAGCGGGTCACATGTACTCTTGGCAGACACCTTGTCCCTAACAGTTACTTCTCTTTCCCTTTGGACGTCGGAAAGATACAGAATTTAGATGAGCACCACCTCCCACTGACCTCATGCTGCCTGATACGCCCTGTGCCCCATGGTACACTCATGATGTCCTTGTCGCAAAGCGCAAACGCCGACAACTTGAGCGACAATGGCGAAAAACAAAAACTGAAATCAATAAACAGCTCTTTCGAAAACAAAATCAACAAAGTCATAACCTTAATTCATTCAGCCAAATCCACTTCAAAACGAAATATTACTCTGCTCAAGTTCTTGATGCTACGTCCATTAAATCTCTTTTTTCCCTCACCTCTACTCTTCTGGGATCCCCAAAGGCAAGCCCTCTGCCTACTGTTAACAATCACTCTGAACTTCCTGCTATATTTTCTTCATTTTTCTCTGACAAAGTCCACAACATCCGTTCCAGACTGGATCAGACTTCTTTCCAACCTGCGCCTCCTGATCCCCAATTCACTGGCATTCCTTTTCATTTCTTTCATCCAACAAGTGAGAAAGAAATTAAGACAATTCTGAGATAAATGACAATCAAATCATTCAATCTCGATCCTGTACCTGCTTCTCTCCTCATTCAGTGTATTCCACAACTTGTACCCACTATCACAAAAAAGTAAACTCATCTCTTCTTTCAGGAATTTTTCCATCACATCTCAAAACTGCAATAGTTACACCTCTACTCAAAAAGCACGACCTCAACCCTAACATTCTGAAGAATTACAAACCTGTTTCTAACCTACCTTTTATCTCTAAAGTCCTTGAAAAAGTTGTTCTGAAACAACTCAACAGCCACCTTCATTCCAATTGTCTTCTTCCACCTTTCCAGTCTGCCTATCGCGCCAACCACAGAACTGAAACCACCCTAGTCCACACGTTAGCAACGCTTCTACATGCTTCTGACTCAGGGAAAATCTCCATTCTCACTCTCCTCGAATTATCTGCAGCCTTTGACACTGTAGGGGAGGCACCGTGGTCGAGTGGTTTAGGCGGTCAACTCGTGATCCAAAGGTCGCGGGTTCGATCCCAGCTCGACTCGGTGTTGTGTCCTTGGAAAGACACTTTGCTCCTATTTTCCTCACTCCACCCAGGTGTACAAGTGGGTACCAGCTCTGCTGGGGAAGTATCTGGCGACAGACTAGCGTCCTGTCACAGGGGTGGTGAAAAACCATCAGTTCGCTTAACGCTACAGAAACCGGGATAAGCTCCGGCTCTATGGGCCTTCTGGCTCGAAAGAACATACTTTGACACTGTAGACCATTCAATTCTTCTGTCCCGTCTCCAAAACACGTTTGGTGTTACAGGCACAGCCCTCACCTGGTTTACTTCATACCTTACAGGCCGATTCTACACAGTTACAGTAAACAAGATTCAATCATCACCTGCAAAACTGGAATGTGGAGTCCCACAAGGATCAGTTCTGGGCCCTGTTCTTTTCACTCTCTACACTGCTCCTCTTTCACATATAATAAATCGTCATCAGATCAACCATCCTTTCTATGTCGATGACTCTCAGATTCTTACAGTGATACACTTGAAAATCTGTCTTCTCTCTTGACAAATATGGACTACTGCCTTCAAGATATTCAAAACTGAATGATACAAAACAAGTTACAGCTAAACGCAGATAAAACCGAAGCCATGCTCGAAGGGACCAAGCACAAACTCTCTTCCATCACAACAGCTTCAATAGAATTTGGCAATACGTCAATCCCTCTATCCACAGCTGTGAAATATCTTGAAATCGTTATCGACAACACACTCTCAATGCAAAAACTTCATCATCCAGACCTGCCAGTCGCGCTAGTCTTTCGGATGAGACGATAAACCGAGGTCCCGTGTGTTACACGTAATTATTTAGCGCACGTAAAAAAACCCACGGCAACAAGAGAGTTGTCCCTGGCAAAATTCTTAGAAAAAAGCCACTCTGATAGGGAAACAAATACAGCTGCAGAAAAAAAAAAAAAGGGTGAAAGGGTGGCGCAGCGCTAAGTGGCGACGCGTTCTCCCGCTCTCCCCGGGGAGAGCAGCCCGAATTTCACGGAGAGAAATCTGCCGTGACTTAAAGTGGTATGAAACAAAATCTGAGCGCTTTGATTTGTTGCTTTACAAGATTCAGCGCTATATAAATTCCATACATTATTATTATTATTAATTACGGCGAATAAGTGCAATTCGAAAGTACCTGTCCACTGATGCAAAATCCAAACTAGTGGCGTCTCTCATTCTTTCACGTCTGGACTATTGCAATTCTCTTCTGGCTGGTCTGCCAGCATCATCAATCCACTCCCTTCAACGTATACAAAACTCTGCAGCTCGACTAGTCCTCAGAAAGAAAAAATCTGAGCACATAATTCCTCTCTTGCAATCTATCCACTGGCTGCCTGTGCCACAGAGAGTAAGCTATAAGATCAGTACCCTCTGTTAGAAATGTCTCCACAAAACAGCTCCCTCCTACCTCTGTGACTGTGTTCACCTATACACTCCTTCTCGTTCCCTCCGCTCTGCTGCAGATACCCTGTGCTTACGAATACCAAGATTCAACCAATCCACAGTTGGCCGTCACTCTTTCTCTGTTTCTAGTCCAGTGATCTGGAATAACCTCCCTCTCTCCCTTCGCCAAAAGCCTACTTATGACACTTTTAAATCCAGCCTCAAGACATTTATTCCAAACCTAAGAGTTTTCCCTCCTGTTTCATCTCAAATTTGTCCCTGCCTTCAACAGCCGAAATCCCCACCACCCTGCCAAAGTGTATAAACTGTGTGTGTGTGTGTGTGTGTGTGTGTGTGTGTGTGTGTGTGTGTGTGTGTGTGTGTGTGTGTGTGTGTAGGTACGCGCGTGCGCGCACGCGCGCGTGTGTGTGTACATTTGAATTTGTGATTTCTGTTAATTGGTATTGGTTGTAGTGTATGGGTGTGTTGTATGCAAGCGCTTTGATTTGTTTTTGCAAGATATAGCGCTATATAAATTCCATTCATTATTATTATTTTTACACCAGACTACCCTTCGTTTCTACACCAGAGTGTCTCTGTGACTAGTTATACACCAGAGCCGAGCACCTGGCCTGTACACCAGAGTGTTTGGGGTGGGCACCCCCACCAGAATATCTATGTGCCTAGGTTTTCTACACCAGAATGCCTATGTGGCTAGGTTTTCTTCACCAGAATGCCTATGTGGCTAGGTTTTCTACATCAGAATGCCTATGTGGCTAGGTTTTCCCACACCAGAGTGTGTCTGTGGCTTGGTTTATATATCAGAGTGCTTGTTTTCCACACCAGAGTGCCTCTGTGGCTTTTTCTAAACCAGAGTTATTCTGTGGCGTGTGATTTGATTTTTTTTTACACATCAGAGCGCCTCTGTGGCTTGTTTCCTACACCAGAATGTTTCTGTGTCTCGTTATTTAAACAAGAATACTGTTGCAGCTTGTTCTACACCAGAGTGCCTCTGTTGCTTTTTTTTTTTTTTTTCTACACCAGAGTGCCTCTGTGGGGGGGGTGGGGGGCCTTTTTTTTTTTTTTTCTACACCAGAGTTTCTCTGTGGCCTTTTCCTTTCTACACCAGAGTGCCTCTGTGGCTTTTTCTTTTCTACACCAGAGTGCCTCTGTGGCCTTCTTTTTTTTTTTCCTACACCAGAGTGCCTCTGTTGCTGCTTTTTTTTTTTTCACACCAGAGTGCCCCTGTGGCTTTTTTCCCTACGTCAGTGTGACCCTGTGACCCTTTTTAACACCAGAGTGCCTGCGGCTCTTTTCTTTCTTTTTTTACACCAGAGTGCCTCTGTGGCTTCCTTTTTTTCTACACTAGAGTGCCTCCGTTGCTTCTTTTTTTGTTTTTCTTTTTTTTACACCAGAGTGCCTCTGTGGCTTTTTTAAATATACACCAGAGTGCCTCTGTGGCTTCTCTCTTCTTTTTTTTTACAGAGTGCCCCTGTAGCTTTTTTTTCCTACACTAAAGTGCCTCTGTGGCTCTTTTTCTTTTTTACACCAGAGTGCCTATGTGGCTTTTTCCCCTGCAAGTGCCTCTGTGGCCTCCCCCCCCCCCCCCCACCAGAGCGCCTCTTGGGTGTTTCCCCTTCACCAGAGTGCCTCTGCGGCTTTCCCTACACCAGAGTGCCTCTGTGGCTTTTTTTCTGCACCAGAGCGCCTCTGTGGGTGGGTGTGTTGGTTGTTTTTTACACCAGGGTGTCAGTGGCCTGGGTTGGTTTGTTTGTTGTTGTTTTTTCTTGCACCAGAGTGCCTCTGTGACCTTTTTTTTTTCCCTACACCAGAGTGCCTCTGTGGCTTTTTTAAAACACAAGAGTGCCTCTGTGGCTTTTTTTTTCTACACCAGAGTGCCTCTGTGGGTGGTGTGGGTTTGTTTTTTCTACACCAAAGTACTTCTGTGGGCCCCCCCCCCCCCCCCCTTACACCAGAGTGCCTCTGTGGCTTTTTTTCAACGCCCCGCATCTACGTTTTGTTCAACACCAGTGTTTCTTTTTATTGCACCTGAATGCCTCTGTGCCTCATCTTACACCTGAATGCCTCTGTGCCTCATCTTACACCAGAGCACCTCTGTGCCTCATATTACACCAGAGCACCTCTGTGCCTCATCTTGCACCAGAGCGCCTGTGTGGCTCGTCTTACACCTGAATGCCTCTGTGCCTCATCTTACACCAGAGCGCCTCTGTGCCTCATCTTACACCAGAGCGCCTCTGTGCCTCATCTTACACCAGAGCGCCTCTGTGCCTCGTCTTACACTAGAGTGCCTCTGTGCCTCGTCTTACACCAGAGTGTCTCTGTGCCTCGTCTTACGTCAGAGTGTCTCTGTGCCTCATCTTACGCCAGAGTGGCGTTACACCAGAGCGTCTCTGTGCCTCATCTTACGCCAGAGTACCTCTGTGCCTCATCTTACACCAGAGTGGCTCGTCTTACACCAGAGCGCCTCTGTGTCTCATCTTACACCAGAGCGCCTCTGTGGCTCATCTTACACCGGCGTGGCTCATCTTACACCAGAGTGCCTCTGTGGCTCATCTCACACCAGCGTGGCTTATCTTACACCAGAGTGCCTCTGTGGCTCATCTTACACCAGAGTGCCCCTGCGGCTCATCTTACACCAGAGTGCCCCATGTGGCTCATCTTACACCAGAGTGGTTCATCTTACACCAGAGTGCCTTTGTGCCTCATCTTACACCAGAGTGCCTCTGTGGCACTAGTTGCTGTTTTCTTTTGTTAAGTTCTCTCTATGTCTGCTCTTTTTCCCCCTTATGTCTTTCTCCGCTGTGTTCATGTCTTTTCAGATTTTTCTTTTCCTTTCTGCACTTTCGTTTCCTTCTGTCTGTTGTCCTTTTTCTTTTTCCTTTCCTGGAGATCGCGTATCATTTTTTTTTTTTTTTCTTCTGTCAGTTTGCCCTACAGTAAACAGTAGTATATCTTGAATACTGAAGAAACAGCAGCCACTTTTAGGCTTATTCCTATTAAAAGGAATTGTAGCATTCTAAAAGTGAACCACCCCCCACCCCCAAAAAAGTAAATTATAAAAATAGAATACAGCACACTAAAAACTGTTATGTTTACCAAAGCGGTACAGCAGTACAGGTACATTTTTTTTAAATTCTTCGAATATCTCTGAAGTGTAAAAAGTCGCTAGAGGTAATAATATAGTTTAGGTGTAGACGCAAAGCAGCAAGCTTGGGATAAGGAGAGAGTCGTGCTTTCAGGAGGTAAGGTAAGACACTGGTCTCTGGGTACCAAAACATCGTACTGAAGGAAGGAAGGAAACGAAAAAGAAAGAAACGGAACACGAGATGTAAGAGATGACGCCCCAACAATCGGCCTCAATTACAGTCGGCCAGAACATCACAGGACCGGGACATCAAAGTGGAACATCTGTCCCGAGCCGCAGTAGTTCCGTGGGACCAACCTTTCAGCAACCGTCGCTTCCTCCACTCCTCCCTAAATCGACGGGAGGGACAGATTTAGATAGTCGATAAAAACCATTAGTTAGGTACAAGACACGTTGGGCGAACATACTCCTGCCCCCACTTCTCTCCTCCCCCCACCCCCTTCAACCGCACCGCCCACCCGGCACCCCCGCACCATCCCATACCGGGTGCATGTGCAGCCGCCCACGCTCTACTCATTCCTGACCCTCTCCAACACCGGAAGCGGACCGGCTACGACATTCGCGTCGGTTAAATGGCGGTAGAATTGTTGAGAGTGTGGATAAAGATCGTGTATTGATTTATGCATGATTAATTTTATTTTCAGCATAGCAAGTGTCCCACATGGCTATTGAAAAGTCTTAAGAGCATTACGTGAGAAAGCGTCCCTGGAGAAATGTCAAAATCACCAACGATAGTAGAACACCTTGATCAATATGGCTGTTTTAGTGTTCAGGGTCATAATAACAGTATGCGTGTGCTAACAACGTAGGATATACTGAACAACAAACATGACATCATAGATCTTTTAACGGCCTTGCTTCCCCCGCCTTCCTAATTCTATTTTCATGTTCAACCCCTTTCCTCGACTGTTTCTCCGTCATGCCTTTTGTTGAACCTCAGGGCCAACATGTTTACTACCTGACACAAAGGATAGCAGTCAATAAATAAACCCGACTGGTAATGGGGAAAAGATGTGCACGTAGTCTTTTACTTATTTTCAGTCTTAGTCTGGCTGTTGGTCTTAAAGCATTAAAAGGATGGAAATAAAGGAAAGCAAACTTCCTCGAACGCTCAGACAGCAACTACTATTTTCTGTCATGTGAGCGAAAATGCAACTTGACCAAAGGAGAACTGAAAACACAAACTTTAGTCAATATTTTCGATAAGCCGCCAATAATTATGAATTCTTTGAAACTGAAGGGCTAATTAAAGCAAAGCCACATGGTTTTGTGTTTAAATATTCATTTTTGTGCTTTTGTAAAGCCTAGTAACCCAACGCCTAGCGATATTGAATAAAAAAAAGACAGACGTCGAAAATTCTTCACCCATCTAGGGAAACTACATACATATATGCTTAACCTTGGCTGGGGGAAAACGAGTGCTCCGACCACTGAGCCATCTAGTCCCCTATCCCAGCCAAGTTAAGCAGCGTCGAGCGTGGTTACCAGTTGGGTGGGTGACCGTTTGCGCGCCTTGGCTTCAGCACAGTTCCCCAGTTCACCCAGCTGTAAAAGAGTACCTGCCCTCTTTAGGGTCAGGGAAGGTAAAGCAGGGAGGGAGAGGAGATGGGCGCCGCCCTTGATATGCTGGCCTCTAGAGAAGTGAGGCCTCTGACGCCTCGCTCCCCTATGACTTTATAGGTTATGGGACACCTTTTTACCTTTATATATATATATATATATATATATATATATATATATATATATATATATATTCTTCTGATGATTTACTCACAGATATAGGACCATTTTTCTTTAGTTGTGTGCTATTTTTTTTAATATGAATGCACAAAATGTGCTTGTGCCGAATGCTGCAACGTTTGGTTTACAGTTCAAATGATGTGAATCATTACTGTGCTAACACCATCATCGGCAATGAAAATAAAAACGATCGTATTTGTGGCATGTTCCGAAGTAAATAAACACTAAAATCTCGCGCGCGCGCGCGTGCGCTCGCTCACTCTCTCTCTCTCTTCTCTCTTCTCTCTCTCTCTCTCTCTCTCTCTCTCTCTCTCTCTCTCTCTCTCTCTCTCTCTCTCGTTTATTCACTAGCTGGGTGGATCAGTGGCTGTTTACAAATCCTTAACAAATCGGAGAGCCTTCTCTCTCACCGCAAGAGTTCACCATCGCCAATGACCGCTCCATCGATTCTTCCTCCCAGAGTTTTCTTAGCTGTCCTTGGTCTCGTGTTCGCGGCATCCACTCCCGGTTTGTCTTGATGATCCATCTGTCGGTACTCAGCTGCAGATAAAAGTGCCCCAAGAAGCCCCGTTGCCTTCTCACTGGTATCTTATTTCTTCCTCTCACAGTCACTGTGCCTCTTTCGCGCTAGTGTTAGTGTTGTCGATCGTTGTGTGGTGGAAGGTCTTGCGTATAAAATGTCCTTGATATTTTGGCTACTCAAGAGAGCTTTTGTGTACTCCGAAGTAACGATTATTTGGTTTTTTGCTAGAGCTCCGAGTTCACCAATTGTGAGAGTATAAGTGTATATATATATATATAGAGAGAGAGAGAGAGAGTAAAATGGCAATATAACAAAAACTGTGCTCAGCTTCATTTCTCCTTTTATCTCAGTCATCAGCAAATTTTCGCTTCTATCTGAAGCTTCCTCGGGTTGAATCTTATATATATATATATATATATATATACTTAAACATATAAACGGGGAAAAACTTATGTATAATGCTAGAAGAAAGAAATAGGATCTCCCTTCACAGGATGTTCAGTGACCAAGAAAGAAAAACAGTTTAAAAAATTTACACAGCAAAACAACAACAGTCATAATTGTACCTTATTATCTATTTTTGACTGGTCCAACATGAATAGTCGTTTCAAAATTTGGATTTAGAATTGCACTTTCTCTGCAAACCAACTTCTGTGAAACTACCAGTATGGTGTCACCCTGCTTACTTCCCCTAACAAACCACGCAGCAGCCTTTGCTGGCAAAGAGTATGCTTGTGAGAGCCAGGCACTGGGGGGTGATGTATACCTTGTAGGCTGTCCACTCCGCCCGTCCAGACAGTCCTTTTTTTATTTTTAAACAAAGGCTAACTTTTGCTCTCGGTAACTTGTCAGAGAGTAGATTTATGATGACGAGACAGACGTAAAGGCTGCTGGCTACTCGCATGATTATTGTTGCACATTTTCTTTTGGAAGGGTGGGGGGGGGGGGGGGTGGTTCGTTTATTCCGTCTTCTTTTTTAAAAATTATTTGTGGGTTTTTTTTCTTGGTAAGGATCGTTTGATGAAAGAAAGTAAAATGTATTGTTTCTTCAATATACCATCTGGAAATAGAAATTTGGGTATGTTTTTGACGAGGAAAGAATGAGAAGGGTAAACGATTGTGGTAACTGTAAGGTTAAACACGTACGTAGGCCATGCGTGAACATTATTCCGATATAGGCTGGACGAGTTGTACGTTATGTAATATCTACTACTGGTAGATTTAATGCATTTTGTGTCAGAAATAGAAATATCAGGGAAGATGGATCCATCTTTATCAAGACAAAAAATCATGCTAAAAAACCTCACTCAACATTTTTTTTAAAAAGTGTGTTTAATCACTGACAGATTAATTTGATGCGTCCTTATGCCAAGAAAAGTAAAGTGTTAGGGGGGAAATAGCTGTATTCTTTCCAAGGTGAAAATTATGGAGGAAAACGTCTCTCATAATTAAAGTGCGTGTTTAAATATATGCAAACGTATGATTCAGAAGCCCGCAGGTCAAAGAAAAATGCACATGTCTTTATATCATGCTGGTGCGAATGCACGGAAGTCATAGCAGAGAATAACAGTTTATGCAGACAGATTAACTACATGCTGATTTGAAATTTAAATGAAATGTCATTTGAAGAACAAGTTCTTATTGTTTGAAATGTTAAAAACACGTCAATGTCTCCTTTTTTTTGTTCCAGGATCGTGGAGGTATACAGCAGAAGACTTCAAGGTATGTAAAAAAAAATTATAGAAGTCCCGCAAAAAAAAAAGAAATTGTAGCTTTGGGGCTTTTATATCCAAAAGTTATACAACCTCGTATTGTTCTGTTAAATGTCACCAGCATCACGAAACGTTTTGTTCTTTTTTTAATTTTCAGATGTATGGCTTGCTGTTGACTAGTCCCAGTTTAATTCCCCCTCGTCCGCCAACTTCAGCACTGTAGATGAGCTAGTCTTGAGATCGGTGTAACTATTGTATAATTGGGTTTACGCCCCGCCAGATTAATGAGTCAAGTGCGTTGCTTTTGTGCACGCCATAAACGATCTAGCTTACCGTTGCTCTGGTTATGTACAAGCTTGTATGATAATGTTTGTTTTAATCAAGGTGTGTTCAGCCTATATATTCTTATGTGAACATGCGTTAAAATCATATTTTCTTCTTCTTTCGTTTTCTTTTCTCGGCTAGAATTCTGGGGCTCACCAATGCTGAGATGTTTACGTATGCGACTGGGATTTTTCTCACCATCTAGGTAGCCGCATTCCGACTTCGGGGATGGTGTCTAAACACAACACTCTGCATACTTTTTAAAAAAATTATGTCATCTGTTCTTACCGGCACGAAATGGTCTACTCTTGGTAAAGACGGAACGGGTTTTTAACGTGTGCGCAAGATGTTCTACATGCATTCTCACGCGAGACCTCAATTTATAGTCTCCTTCAAAGGATTTTGACATTCAGTTCGATTTTCTCGTAAAACTGGGAAGAAAGGGCAAGGCTGGGAATCGAACCCAGAACCTCGCGGTTTACTTGTTAGGCAGGTGAACGTCTCAACGGGCTTGCCACCTTCCATCCATATTGTGTGAATAGAGATCTATCTAAATTGTATTCTAATATAAACATGGATGATATTTGTTTTTCATAATTAAAAAAAGTATATTTAAACTATAATCTGATAAAATCATGAATAAGAATAGTGTTTTCTGGATTTTAAAAAAATCGATTAAAACTATATTCTAACGGGGCTATGTTCTAACGAG
The DNA here is from genome assembly GCA_028751875.1 of Rapana venosa. Classification (NCBI taxonomy): domain Eukaryota; kingdom Metazoa; phylum Mollusca; class Gastropoda; order Neogastropoda; family Muricidae; genus Rapana; species Rapana venosa. Next base: position 41,828,736 of record CM054137.1, on the reverse strand, counting down.
TATAGCTGCATTTGAATGCGAAGAAACGTCAGCCGAATATGCGTTATTACCTCTTCACCTATGCCATAGTCTTGTAGACCGTTGGGGCACCAACGAAGATTTTGCTACCAGCTTCCTTCACTCCTCGCGGGGAGTGGAGAATATGCTTACGCAACTGCAAATTAGCTTACAACTGCTGTGGGCTCGGTACTTAGCATATACGGCTCTGATAGAGGAGGTGACATCATTCGTCACTGTCTAACCTGACAAGGACATAATATCACGGCAGACTTTGTTTGCCCTATATCCTTGCACTGCCGAGTGCACACGCACGCCCGTGCCCTAGCCCTTGGTCAAACGAGGAACTAGTTGACAACATTGTACAAAAATACTTTTGCTGGACCTGAATACCTGTCTTACCCAATGCATGATGTCATAGTAATAACTATTTCAATTCAAGAAGATTGACCCCCCCCCCCCTCTCTCTCTCTCTCTCTCTCTCTCTCTCTCTCTCTCTCTCTCTCTCTCTCTCTCTCTCTCTCTCGTTATTTTATCATTGTTTTTCTGTCCTTGTTTCTTGTTGTTTTTTTGTTTTTTCTGTGATTTGGTTTATCATTATTGCTTTTAGCTAGTTTTTTTGTTGTTGTTCTTTGGTTGGGGTTTTTCTATCTTGATGTTATCCTTGAAAAAAAAGCACATGAGTGTTTATTCATTTATCCTCAAAATAAAAGAATTTGACTTGACTCTCTCTCTCTCTCTCTCTCTCTCCTCCCACTCTCCCTTCCCCCCCTTCCCTCCCTCCACTCTCCTCTCTCTCTCTCTCTCACTCTCTCTCTCTCTCTCTCTCTCTCTCTCTCTCTCTCTCTCTCTCTCTCTCTCTCTCTCTCTCTCTTCTCTAATGTGTGTTGTGTGTCTGTCTGTCTAAAAAGTTTAGAAATAAAATGTAGTTCTTGAGTAGGCAGCTCTGAAGCCCCTAGGAGGCTGACATTGATTTGTGTCACTTGACTGTGGCAGTTCAAGAGAGGTTAACGAAGCAGATAGCAGTGGCCATCCTTGAAGCTATTCAACCTCTCGGTGTTGCCGTCGTTATCGAAGCCTCGTAAGTTTCTGGATTGCCTTGCTTGTGCGGTTGTGTGTGTGTCGTGTGTGTTGTGTGTGGGGGGGGGGGTTCGTGTGTGTCGTGTGTGTGTGTGGTGTGTGTGTGTTGTGTGTGTGTGAGTCTTTGTGTGGTTCTGTGCCTGAGTGTGTGTGTGAGTAAGTAATATGTAATTACAAGATTTCTCTGTGTTTATGTGTGTGTGTTTGCGTGCGTGCGTGCATGTGTGTGCGCGCGCGTGTGTGTATGTGCGGCGCGCGCGCGCGTGTGTGTGTGTGTGTGTGTGTGTAGTGTGTGTGTGAGAGAGAGAGAATAAATAAAGTATAATTACAAGATTCTTCTGTGTGTGTGTGTGTGTGTGTTTGCGTGCGCGTTCTTCTTTAATTTAACGTCCTTTCACATTACGTGATATTAGTAGATTGCGCGCGCGCGCGCGCGCGCGCGCGCGTGTGTGTGGTGTGTGTGTGTGTGTGTGGTGTGTGTGTGTGATTGTAAAAGAGTTTGCTTGTTACCGGATTATAGCTGTCATTATATTGTAAGAATTTCTGTTTCAAAGTGAAGGATTTGAAGAGCTTTGATCAAAACTGAATGACAGGGAAGGTGTGAGACGTGTGATTTATTCTACACATCAAAATGAATGGTTTGACGAGTTCAGTGGTGATTCTAGCAAAAGTGTCATGTGTGATGGCATGGGTTGTTGTTGTTTTTACCCCGTTGTCTTCTTTTGTTGTTATTATTGTTGTTGTTGTTTGGTGATGGTCATTCTTTGTTGGAAGGGGTATTAAGTTTGGGTTTTTTATGTGAATACTGTGTTGACTGCTGAAAGACTGGCTTCTTTTTAGGTGGCCGCATTCCGACTTCGGGACTAAATGCTTGGAAGCCCACCGAACGCTGACATGAGTTACAGGATCTTTAACGTGCATGTTTAATCTCCTGCATGTGTACATACACGAGGGGGATTAATGCACCGGCAGGTCTGCACTTGATGTTGACCTGGGAGATCGTAAAAAATCCCCACCCGTAATTCACACGACGCCGTCGAGATTCGAACCCAGGACTTCATGGACCCTTTGGGGCTGAAGTCGAACGGTCTTGACCATTCGGCTACAGCATCCGTCTGGTTTCTTTTTAATTCGAATCTTTTCTTTAACGGTGGGTTGTTTTTTATTCACTAAGGTGATGCAAGACGGTTGGTGGGGGCGGAGAAGAGGACAGGTTTGTTGGAGGGTGTTTTTGGAAATAGTAAAAAAACGAAAGCAACAAATAACTAACAGATTTTAGCATCACACTACAAAAGTATACCAGCTGGAGCTTTCTTTATTTATTCAATCTTTTCTTTTTGGAGGATAATGGAATAAGCAGTAATGTGCTTTTTTACATCCAGTCCCCGTGTGTATGCATGCAGTTTTGTCAATTTCATCATCCGTTCCCACGACACACAATGGCCACCTCTTCCGAAAAGCGCAAGATGGTATGAAGTAAACTAATTGTTTATTCAATCTGGGTTTTTTTGGAGGATAATGGAATAAGCAGTTATGTGCTTTGTTACATGCAGTCCCCATGTGTATGCATGCAGTTTTGTCAATTTTGTCATCCGTTCCCACCGGCACACAATGGCCACCTCTTTCGAAAAGCGCGAGATGCTCTGAAGTAAACTAACTGTTTTGTTTTCCTATGACTTGGCTGTACTGTACTGTACTGTACTGTACTGTGCTGTGCTGTACATGCATGCATGTAAATGATTGAGTGCAAGCGCTTCGATTTGTTTGTTTTTTACAAGATTCAGCGCTATATAAATTCCATATATTATTATTATTATTGTACCGTACTGTATTGTGGTGTGCTGTGCTGTACTGTGCTATACTGTACTGTACTGTGCTGTACTGTACTGTACTGTGCTGTACTGTACTGTGCTGTTCTGTACCGTACTGTGCTGTGCTGTGGTATACTGTGCTATACTGTACTGTACTGTGCTGTACCGTACTGTGCTGTACCGTACTGTACTGTGTTGTGGTGTGGTGTGCTGTACCGTACTGTGCTATACTGTACTGTACTGTGCTGTGCTGTACCATACTGTACTGTGGTGTACTGTACTATACTGTGCTGTGCTGTACCGTACTGTACTGTGGTGTGCTGTGGTGAACTGTGCTATACTGTACTGTACTGTGCTGTACTGTACTTACTGTACTGCGCTGTGCTGTACCGTACTGTACTGTGGTGTACTGTGCTATACGGTACTGCACTGTGCTGTGCTGTACCGTACTGTACTGTGGTGTACTGTGCTATACTGTACTGTGCTATACTGTGTTGTACCGTACTGTGCTGTGCTGTACTGTACTGTTCTATACTGTACTGTGCTGTACTGTGCTGTACCGTACTGTACTGTGGTGTACTGTGCTATACTATACTGTACTGTGTTGTATTGTACTTACTGTACTGTACTGTGCTGTACCGTACTGTACTGTGCTGTACTGTACTGTGCTGTGCTGTACTGTACTGTACTGTGCTGTACCGTACTGTACTGTGCTGTGCTGTACCGTACTGTACTGTGCTGTGCTGTGCTATACTGTACTGTACTGTGCTATACCGTACTGTGCTATACTGTTCTGTACTGTACTGCGCTGTGCTGTACTGTACTTACTGTGCTGTACTGTGGTGTGGGCAGACACATGTGCATGGTGATGCGCGGGGTGCAGAAGCTGAACAGCAGGACAATGACCAGCACCATGCTGGGCGTGCTCCGCAACGACCCCAAGACTCGGGAAGAATTCCTCAACCTCATCCACAACTAGACCACTCACTCTACACAGAGACAGAGACAGAGAGAGAGAGAGAGAAGAGAGAGAGAGAGAGGAGAGAGAGAGAGAGAGAGAGAGATCCAGCTGTCGTCCACTGGCTCGCTAGCCCCACTCAGCCTGATTCTGTGCTGTTGTTGAGGGATTCTTTGTGTGTGTGTGTGTGTGTGTGTCTGTGTCTGTGTCTCTGTGTGTCTCTGTGTGTCTGTGTGTGTCTTTGTCTGTGTCTGTGTGTGTTTATTTATTTATTTTTATTTTTTATTTATTCTTTTATATCGAGGATAATGGAATAAGCACGCATGTGCTTTTTTACATCTAGTCCCCGTGTGTATGCGTTTTGTAAATTCTGTCCGTTCCCACCGGCACAAAATGGCCTACTCTTACGAAAAGCGGAACAGGATTTAACGCGTGCGCAAGATGTTCTGCGTGCGTTCGCACACGGGACCTCGGTTTATAGTCTCAACCGAAGGATTTTTTGGGAAGAGTGGAGTCGGCACAGATGTTAACTCCAGGGGAAAATGTCCCCTTGAACGGGAATCGAACCCGGGTCGTCAAATTGCAAGCGCGATGTTCTGACCACTAGGCTATCCCGTCTCCCGTGTGTGTGTGTGTGTGTGGGGGGGGGGTGATGGGGGAAGTAGAGCGGTAGGTATGTGTGTGTGTGTGTGCAGTTGAGGGGGGAGGGGTGTTGCAATGTATGTGTGTATGTAAGTGTGTGTGTGCAATTGTGTGTAATGGGGGGCGGTGGGGGGGGGGGGGGGGGGGGGAGCGAGGAGAGCTAGAGAGGGGTGCGTATGACTATGTGTGTGTGTGTGTGTCTGTTTGCTTGTCTTTCTGTATCTGTCTGTATGTTTTATTTATCTTTATTTTATTTGTTCTTTTATTTTGAATATAATGGAATAAGCGTTCATGTGCTTTTTTTTTTTACCCTATGCCCCCGTGTATATGTGATTTTGTAAATTTTGTCATCCTTACCCACCAGCACACAATGGCCCACTCTTCTGAAAAGCGGAACAGGTTTTATCGTGTGCGCCTGATGTTCTGTGTGCGTTCGCACACACGGGACCTCAGTTTATAGTCTCATCCGAAGGACGTGTGTGTGTGTGTGTGTGCGTGCGTGCGTGCGTGCGTGCGTGTGTGTGTTTAAACTTGAGAGTATATGTTTATCAGCAAAAAAGTGTACATCGGCATGTGTGTGTGCATGTACAAGAATTATACAGAGCATGTCAAGTCTATTTGCCTGTATATATTATGGTGATGTACAAATGTTTCGTAGCCGTTTGGGTTTTTTTAAAATGATAACCCTGTATCAACAAAATTAACATTCCTATGCTTTTCAGATTGATCTGTCCGAAACCTGTACTAAAAATGATTCATACCTATCAGTGACGTCTGCCTTTGTAGAAGTGCCGCGCGTGAATGCATAATCCCTGGTGACTCGTTTCTTGTGTATAGGATTATTGAACAGTGCATGATTATGATGGACGAGCGTGACTTTTCTTTTCTGTGGAAACCAGAAAGAGAATCTTGGTAATGATGCCTGCCAATTGTCGTCGTGACTAAAATGTTAATGCCAATATTATGTGATTCAGCCTTTGGAGAACAGGCATCTTTCTTTGTACAGTTGTTTAATGTGTGTGTGTGTGGGGGGGGGGGGGGGTGCGGAGGGGGGTATTTAAACTACAAATTGACCCCCCCTTCCCCCCCCCCCCCCAAAGTGACTCCGCTAGTAATCGGTGGGTTTTTCTTTTTTGTGTGGGAAGAGGGTTATTCTGGGGTGTTTTTATTTTATTTTAGGGTACATGGTTGCGTGTTTCTTTTGTGTGTTTCTCTGTGTGTTGTGTGTGTGTGTGTGTGTGTGTGTGTGTGTGTGTGTGTGTGTGTGTGTGTGTGTGTGTGTGTGTGTGTGTGTGTTGTGTGTGTTGTGTGTGTTGTGTGTGTGTGTGTTGCTGATGTTGTAAAGCAGGTGCAGGGGTTTTAACGTGTGTGCAAGATGTTCTGCGAGCGTTCCCTCACGAAGCCTCGGTTTATAGTCTCATCCGAAGGACTTTTGGGAGTAGTGGAGTCGGCACTAATGCTAACTCTCGTTAAATTTCCTTTATACAGGTGCCTCTGTGATGGCACGATCTTGGACCATCAGACCACGAGGGCAACGTTCTAACCACTAGGCTATCCACCCCTCCCCTTCACTTATGTATCATAAACCTTGTCCTAGATGTGACCAGATGATTTGATGCTGACTGTCCTGCTATAATATGTTCACATGTAGTATGTTAACAATTTGCCTATTTTATCTGTATAGCTCCCCCCCCCCCACCCCCCCACCCCTCCCCTCTTCTCAGAATAAAAAAATTATTAGGCACCTTTTGTTTTGGAGCAGATGCAGTATAAATTGCACACAACAGAACGTTATAAATAAGTACATCTATACTATTCTGTAGACAGATATACACTGGCTCGTTTATCTCCTTTTCAACAGCCTTTTTCAAAACAAAACAAAAACCTACAGATTCTTGAACAATTGTTTATCTATTCTTATTCTTTTATTTCCAGGATAATGGAATAAGCGCACATATGCTTCTTTTTACATCCAGTCCCTGTGTGCATGCGGTTTTGTAAATGTTTTCATCAGTTCCAACCGGCACACAATGGCCTACTCTTCCGAAAGGCGGAACTGGCTTTAACGTGTGCGCAAAGATATTCTGCGTGCGTTTACACACGGGACTTCGGTTTATAGTATTTATCCGAAGGGAATTTCAGGGAAGTGGAGTCGGCACTAATGTTAACTCCTGGGGGGGTGGGGGGGGGGGGGGGAATCTCCTTGAACGGGCTCAAACCTGGGCCGTCAGATCGCGAGCGCATCGCTCAACGCTCTGACCACTAGGCTATCCCGTCCCCTATGTGGATTCGTTAGTTTCACTGAGTCTGCTGCTGATCATTCTTCACTCTCTTCCTTAAACCCCTTGCATGGATGTCGACAATATTTGTTTTATCCACGTTTGAATTTTTGAAAAAAAACATTTTATTTGACTGTGTTTGATTTTGACAGGCCCATTACAAACGTATTGATTTCAACAGACAGTCCTTAATTTCACAGAAGAGAAGAAAACACAGCTCCTACCACCAATGTGGCGGGGTACAAACATGCCCTGGTGTCTTGTCTATGCCTTGTGTACTAACATACAGCTAAGCCCGGTTCTGAAGGAGGAATGAATAGTTGCGGGGACTGTCAGTTTGTTTGTCTCCGGCTGTTATACAGCTACTGTGATTGCTAAATTATTGTCCAGCTTTGTAAATGTTCTGTTCATGTTCTTTGAGTTATGCAGAGTCCAATTTCTGATGTGTTTTGGAATTTCTTGTGGTAATAAAGTAACAAGGAATCGGGTGTTTTGTTTTCTCTCTCTCTCTCTCTCTCTCTCTCTCTCTCTCTCTCTCTCTCTCTCTCTCTCTCTCTCTCTCCTATATATATATATATATATTTATATATATATTATATATATATATATATATATAAAAATAGTTGCTGTGTCACCCCAACCTCCCACCCACCCACTTCCCCCCGCCCCCCCCCCCCGCACACACACAAACCCATACACACACTCACTCCCTCCCTCACCCACACACACTTTCCCGTCTGCGATCACTAATTTAGTGGAAGGCCGTTAAACTGAAGAACGAACTAACTAATATAGTTGCTGTCTGAGCGTTTCACTGAAAAAGAAGTGTAGTAGTAAGTAAGTAAAGTGAAGCCGCTGTTTGTCGGTACACCAGAGAGGGCAGGGAGGTCCCGGAAAGAAGGCTGTGTAAATCAGGCAAGTGCCGGGCCTGACGGAAAGGGAGATTAATGTGGTCATGACCATTGCTGACTCTCTCCTGTCCGGCCTGACGGACAGCCACATACACTTGAAAGGGGCCATGTGATTTATCGCTGTCCTTGTTGCAACTTCCTCTTTTACACAAATAACCCCTGTGGGGATGCTTGGGAGCCTGTCAGTATAAATAGCAGCCCCAGAAATTCTGTGCTAGGATCCCCTCTTTTCTATCCCTCTCTTTGTTTTCTGCCGTGTTCCTTTTCTCCCTGTCACCTCCTTTTTGTCTATTTTTCTGCCTTCTTGGTCCTTTCTCCTATCTTTTTTTTTCTCTCGAGGAGACTTATAAACAATTCTGTCCCACGCTGAAGTCGGATGTGCTGGGCCTGTCTTGTCAGGTGCTTAACAGCAGCACAACGCATTTTCGCTCATATGAGAGACAATAGTTGCAGTCTGGACGTTCGACAAAGGAGAATAATACGAAAATAATAGCATGAAAAGAGAGAGAGAGAGGAGAGAGAGAGAGAGAGAGAGAGAGAGAGAGAGAGAGAGAGAGAGAGAGAGAGAGAGCAACACTTGAAAAGAAACGGGTGTCTATGCGATTTCTGTTTTAGTGAAAACTAGAATGATTAGATTTGGGGTTGATGGTGTGCCATCTTCCGAGCAAAAATATTCCTGTAAATTGTAATATATTTTGCATACATTATTTGAACCAGAGATCTTTACGTCGTCCGGGTTTAACTGTATCAGTCGAAATGAAAAGGGATCGAGTAGAGAGGGGAAAAAATGGGTGGCGCTGCTCTTGTGGCGATGCGCTCTCCCCGCGGAGAGCAGCCCGAATTTCATGCAGAGAAATCTGCGTAACTTAAAGTGGTATGAATAGATAAATTGAGCTGTGTTTTGGGATTCCCACATATTTTTCAGATAAAAATTCTGTGTTGAAATGCCAGGCAAGAACTACCAAAACGATTATATCCAAATTTGGCGTAACGCTCTTAAGTACTGATAATGTTCATTCCACAAAAACGTGAAACTCGTGTTTGGAAAGAAAAGTTACATAATGACCCTACCAAATGCCTATGTTTTGTCATTATTTTGATTCAGATACAGCAACCATAAGCTTCCCATTGAAACTAGTAGATACATCAATATACCACAAGATTTAATTCTTTCTTGCAATTGTGACATGGGTAGAGGGCTTACTTGCACAGCCCTTAATAATTATGTGCTGCAGCCCAGGGGGCTAGTTGGCCTTTGGAGCACATCTCCAATGCTGACTGTCCTTATGCCCTCTTGGCCGAGAGTGGGGATGTACTGTGGGCAAGGCATCTCCTCTATAATCAAATTGCTGCCCAGTCTCCGAAACAACAGCTGCCTCCTCTGCTGTTTTGGAGGTCGTCGACGAACACGACAGACAAACATATCTAGATTCCGGATGATTTTCATCTCAGAATGGAATGTCCCTATTTTGAGGATCTTCAAAATCGATTTGTTCCGTCAAAAAAAAAATTTCAGACCAAAGTTAGTTTTTAATTTTGGTAATTTGTTTAAAGTGGGGACGATAGTGTGTGTTTAAAGCCGAGAAAATTCATCAAATTTGGAAAGGCTACAAAATAATTGTGTTGTTTAATTTATCAATCACCGTTTGTCAATCATCATTCAACGTTGAGTTTGATGCTTTCTTAGATTGTTACTTTTTAATTATTCTCTATGCCCAAAAGGGGTAAAAGGATTAAATTTCTTGACTTGCAGCCTCTGTGTGTGTGTGTGTGTGTGTGTGTGTGTGTGTGTGTGTGTGTGTGTGTGTGTGTGTGTGTGTGTGTGTGTGTGTGTGTGTGTGTGTGTGTGTGCAAGCGTGTGTGCAAGCGTGTGTGCGTACGTGTGTGTGACTGTGTGTGTGTGTGTGTGTGTGCGAGCAAGGTTGGGATAAAGCAACATACTAGCAGTCCAAGTAGCGGGCTCAAAACGCATTTAGTGCACGTAAAAGAACCCACGGCAACAAGAGTTTTCCCTGGGAAAATTCTGTAGATAAAAGCCACTCTGACAGGGAAACAAACACGCATGCATACAGGGAAAAAAATAATAATGAGGTGGCGCTGTTCTTGTGGCGACGCGCTCTCCCTGGAAAGAGCAGCCCTGTCCGAATGTTATCGCAGAGAAATCTGCCGTGACAAAGTTGAATACAATACAATACAGTGTAACACAATACAATACCATCCTGTATCCGAACATAATATAGAATATGAAGCTCCCACGCCAAATATCTTGTAACCCCTCATACTTCGGGTTGCACAAATGTGAACATAGCCTGCACCCAAGGCTGTACCTGCGCAAGGTGTTCTGCAATCAGTCCAAACATCTGCTGCGTAGGGCATGGACTGTTCTGCACGCGTCAATGTGACCTCTTGTGGGGGGAAAAAGACAACAACGTAGGGAGGCGTTAGTGCAAAAAGGCCAACAACTCGCAAAATGTGCTTGCGTCTACGTGTGGGGTTGGGGGAGGGGGGGGGGGGGGGGGGGGTTCATGTACTGGTATGACAGACTAGACGAGAGCAAAAGCTATCTTTAATTCCGTTTTCGCACGCGACTGAGTTTACCACGCATATCTTTATGTCAGGAGCGGAGGCAAGGGCAAGGTCGGTTTGTATAACTGTCTTTCCGCCTCAGATTATATAAGACTCGGAAAGCACAACAAAGCCGATAGTCTGTTCAGTTCTTTGCGCGCTGTATTTTTCGGAGACTCTCGCTGTTCTCTTTCGGGTTTGTTTGATTGTGGGGTGTTTTGTTGTTGTTGTTTTTTTGTTTGTTTGTTGTTGGTGGTGGGGGTTTTTTTATTGGGGGTGAAGTTATTTTTGTTTGTTTTCTTTTTGTTGTTGTTGTTCTTGTTTGTTTGTTGTTGTTGCTGTTTGGTAACTTGTTTTTTATCTGTTTTCCATCTTGTCAACTTGTTCATGTAAAAAAAATTTAATAAGGATTTTGTTGGCTGCTGGGTTCTTTTTATTTATTTTTGTGTTTATTTATGTTTATTATGACCTTGTTCTTGTGTTGTTATTTTTGTTGTTGCTGTTTTGTTTGGGGGGGGGGGGTGTTTAGTAATACTGTAATATTCCTTCCTGTCTTAATTTCGGACGGGTTTTGCTTTTTTAATCTTTTTTTTAATTTAATTTTTGATCTTCTGTACAAATCATTGATGAAAGAGATTTCATTATGGTTTGTCTATTCGTTTAAACTTTCAGTTGCGTCGATTTGTTTTGTTTCATTCTAACTCACTTAATTATATTGTTTTGTGCTGTGTTCTTGTGTATTTCGTAGCATTTTCGTTTCTAGCAGATTTCTTCGGGTTTTTTTTTTTTTTTTTGGGTTGCTTTTGGGATTTTTTGGTTTGTTTTTTTTGTGTGGGTTTTTTTGGGGGGGTCCATCAGCTTCAGCTTTGCGGTTCACCAGTGGTGAGATTTTCCGTATGCGACCGTTTTTACCAACCATTCCGACATCGGGAATAGTGTCGAATACCTGTGTTCATGCGTTTTGTTTTGTTTTGCTTTGTTTTGTTTTAAGTTTGTCATCCGCTCCTACCAGAACGCTATGGCCTACTCTTCTAAAAAGGCGGATAACTTTTTAACGTGTGCGCAAGATGTTCTGCGTGTGTTTGCATGCGGGGCCTCGGTTTATAGTTTCATCCGAAGGACTTTGTTGGGAAAATGAGGCTGCTCTTGGTTTAAACAGATTTTATTGAACAGAGCATAGCGTATAATATTTATGTGTGGGAACAAAAAATAAACATCGGCGTCATAGGAATATTAAGCTGCTCTCCTTGGAGACAGCGCGTAGCCACAAGTGCAGCGCCACCCATATTCTTTTCTTGTCTGTGGGCGTTTTATTTCTTACAAGAGAGGATTTTCTACAGAATTTCGCCATGGATAATTTTACTTGCGCTAAATTGACGTTACACACTAGATGTCAGTTTATCATTATCCGAAAGACTAGCATTCAGACCTCCATTCATGCTCTTGTGCATTGCGGAAAGGTGTGCTAAATGGACGCTACACACTAGATGTCAGTTTATCATTATCCGAAAGACTAGCATTCAGACCTCCATTCATGCTCTTGTGCATCGCGGAAAGGTCTGGCTGGAAACGGGTGTGTTACCGCTACCTCAGCTGTCCGTCCTCTATCTGTTTTCCTAAAACCTCTGGATAGTTTGTTTGTTTTAATTTATTTTTTTACAAATAATGCAATTTCTCTTTTAGAGAGACAAGATGTATAGTTATGCTAATCTTTGTAGAGAGGCCTCTCATACTGCTATTTCTCATCATGAATTAGTGTGTTTTTTTAAATAAAAAAAACCCTGCCTAAGTATTGTACAAAGTTTAGAAGAAGGAAAGTCAGTAAATATACACGTCTATCTGCTAGTGAGGGGAAAGCATAAATCCCTTCAAATTGTCGATTTAATTAATTAATACTAAAATCTTTCTTTTTTTTTTAAATTCCCTTTTCCCATTCATAACGCAAAAGTATCTAAGGATGTGTGTGTGTTTGTGTGTGTGTGTAAGCAAGCCCACCCACACACACACACACACACACATACACACACACACACACACAACACACACACACACACACACACACACACACACTTCGGATAACTATAAACCGAGGCCACGTGTTCGAACGCATGCAGAACATCTTGCGCACACGTTAAATCCTGTTCCGCTTTTCGGAAGAGTAGGCCATTGTGTGCCGGTGGAAACAGATGGCAAAATTTACAAAACCGCTTTCACACGGGGACTGGATGTAAAAAAGCACATGAGTGCTTATTCCATTATCCTCGATATAAAAGAATAATAAATAAATAAATATAAACACACACAGCTGCTTTCCCGAGTCATGCGCACTATTTACCATCACAACCTAATTTTTAAGGCAAAGAAGCCCACGTATGAACAACAGACTGTTCGTAAACCGTAGAGCCTTGATATTGCTGGTTCTTCTCCTGTAATAAAACATATGAACATGTAGAACCCCCAGAAAAGATCCTTCTATATCCAGATTTCCCACTGACTTCTCAAGGTTGGCGTCGGACTGTCGAAACAGAGCTGAAGACCTTCCAACATACCTGGGGAACCATTCAGAAGCTGGCCCAGGACAGACAGGAGTGGAGAACATTTGTTGCTGCCCTACGTGCCAATAAGGCACAAAGGCATTGATGATGATGATGATCTCAAGGCAACCAACCAACCGGTTCTGTTGCAGCAGCCCGACAGCAGCCGACAGCAGCACGACAGCAGACCTTCACGATGAGTGACAAACTGATGGTGTGCAAAGTCAAGCGACCACAGGCCAAACTTCGCCTGATTTGTTTCCCCTGGGCAGGCAGCGGAGCCAACCAGTACTTAGCCTGGGCTAGGCAGATTTCCCCTGACATTGAAGGTACGTGTTGTGAGCTTAGTCGCAGAACTAAAAGGCCAAAGTCGGATAAAAAAAAAAAAAAGGAAACAAGATTTAATAATCATGCAAACAGAAAAAAGAAAAGGATGGGTGGCGCTGCTCTTTTGTGGCGATGCGCTCTTCCCGAATTCTCGTCCAATTTGTTAAAGCCGGTAATTGTGTTCTTGGTTGCATGTGTAAGAATAGTTCGAATGCAAGCGCTTTGAGTTGGTTTTGCAAGATATAGCGCTATGTAAATTCCATTTATCATTATTGATTATTATTATTATTATTATTATTATTGTTGTTATTATCATTATTATTATTATTCCCGGGGAGAGGAGCCCGAATTTCACGCAAGAGAAATCTGCTCTGACTTAAAATGGTATACAAATATAACAACAACAACAACAACAAAAACAAACAAACAAATAAATACATTGCAAGATATGTCTTTGGTCACAACAGATTATTTTCCCCTGGTGAAAGCGTTTCATTGCAGAGAAACTCCCACTTTTCGTTTGTTAGCTTGCTTATTTTGGTTAGTTTTATTTCTTATGGGTTTTTTTCTTTTATTTGTATTTTATCATTATTGTTATTTTGTCCTTTTTTTGCCATCGTTTTTCCTGGGTTGGTTTCATTTCTTTTTTCTTTATTTATATAATAATAATAATAATAATATATTTATATATATATTTTTTATATTTATATATATATTTTATATAGCGCTGAATCTTGTAAAAAAACAAACAAATCGAAGCGCTTGCACTCAATCATTTACAGGCATGCAACTCTCCTTAAACATAATGAACAACAGATTTCAAAACCATGCGCGCGCACGTATGCACGCATGCACGCACACACACGCACACACACACACACACACACACACACACACACACACACACACTCACACTTAGAAGGTGAAAAATGCTGTTGAAAATTAGGGACAGATATTTGGGGGGAAAGTCTCAGGTAGGAAATAAGTGTGTTTTGAGGCTGGATTTGAAGGTATCAAGTGAAGGCTTTTGTCGAAGTGAAAGAGGGAGGTCATTCCAGGTGGATGGACCAGAAACAGAGAAGGAGCGACGGCCAACAGTGGTTTGTTTGAATCTGGGTGTTCGAAAGCACAAAGTATCTGCGGCTGAACGAAGGGAACTGGATGGAGTGTACAGATGAAGACAGTTACAGAGATAAGAGGGTGCAGATTTGTGGAGACATTTGAAACAGAGGGTATTGATTTTATACTCCAGTCTTTGTGACATCTGTTGTTGTTGTTGTTGTTCTTTTTGTGCTGTCTGCGATTGTATGGTTGTTTATTCAATTACAAAGTGCAAGATTTTACCAGACCATTCTTATTTCGCCGTGGTTTGTTAGTTTCTTTTTTTTAAAGTAAAGGTCGTTGGGGAGCGAGGTGTCAGAGACCTCAGCTTCTCGGGGGCCAGCATATTGAGGGCGACGCCCACCTCCTCTTCTTTATTGCTTTACCTTCCCTGACCCTAAAGAGGCCAGGAACCCATTTACAGCTGAGTGAGCTGAGGGACTGTACTGAAGCCAAGGCGCACAAACGGCCACCCATCCACTTGGTAACCACGCGCAATGCTGCCTAACCTTAGTTGGGGAAACCCAGTGCTCTGATCACTGAGCTATTCCGTCTCCTCATCTCATCTAAGCTCATCTGCTCCGGGGTCGTAGGGGCACTGCAGTGACGAACGTTGCTCCAGATGGCTCCATTTTCGGCGGTTGTGGGTAAGTGCTTGGGTTGTGGAGTAGGTCTTCCCGGTCCATTCAGTGATAATGTCTGCCCAGTTCTTCTTCTGCCTGCCTCGCCTTCTCTTCCCATGCACTGTTCCTTGCACTATGGTCTTGGAGAGCCCATCTGATCTTGTCACGTGCCCATACCATCTGAGCTTCCTTTTCTTGACTGTGGTCAGCAGGTCTTTGTACTGTTTTACTTGTTGGGTGATGGTTTCTCGGACTTCGTCGGTGATGTGGTCCGTGTATGAAATGCCAAGGAGTCTTTTTAATGCATCTCATCTCCAAAGCCTGGATCCTCCTTTGTAGATGTACATTCAATGTCCAGGATTCGCATGCATACAGATATGTGGAGATGACCAGTGCAAAAAGTAGCTTGACCACGTAGCAAGTGTGGAATCCGGGGTCTTTGTTTGCTCATCTGGGAGACAATGTGGCATCTAGGCCAGTCTTCCAGGTCTCACTGTCACGAGCAAGAACCAACACTAAGAAATCCAGTTGGTGTGTTGTTAGCTTCAGTGACTGAAAATTCTCTTGGTGTTTGCAAAACGATCATTTTGATTAACAAAGTTTTTTCTGGCCAGCCAGTAATAAGACTTGGTGTGTGTGTGTGTGTGTGTGTGTGTGTGTGTGTGTGTGTGTGTGTGTGTGTGTGTGTGTGTGTGTGTGTGTGTGTGTGTGTGTACGTGCGTGTGTGTGTGTGCGTGTGTGTATCTGTGTGTGGACGTGCGTGTGTGTTTCTCTTTGAGTGTGTGTGTGTGTGTCTGTGTGTGTGTGTGTGTGTGTGTGTGTGTGTGTGTGTGTGTGTGTGTGTGTGTGTGTGTGTGTGTGTGTGCGTGTGTGTGTGTTCGTGCGTGTGTGTGTGTGTGGTATACACGTGGCGCGTGCATGGTGTACGAAGTTGTGGGGGTGCAGCCGGCAGGGCGAGAATCCCGCCACAAGGAACCCCTGAGCTGGTCAGCCCAGCAGCTGAGCAAAGAAATCGCTGCCGCCATCAGCAACAACTACAGCGACAAACCCTTCTTCTTCTTCGGCCACAGGTATACTTTTCGTCAAAATGATCAAAAACAGAACTTTTTTTTCTGGAAATCCAAGGTTCACCAATGGTGGTTTTTGCGCATGCGGCCGTTTTTGCCCAACGTAAAGGTAACCGCACTCCGACCTCGGGGATAAATGTATGCTATGTAAGTTCGTGTTTCTGTAACCTACCGAACGCTGACATCAATTACGGGATCTTTAACGTACATATTTGAACTTCTGCCTGTGTATATGCACGAAGGGAATTAAGGCACTGGCAGGTCTGCACTTGAAGTTGACCTGAGACATCGTAAAAATCCCCACCCTTAATTCACCAGACATCGCCAAGATTTGAACCCACGACTTCATGGACTCGTGGGGTTGAAGTCGAACGGTCTTAACCACTCGGCTATAGCATCCGTCAACATAGATCAATAAATGGCTGAATGAAGAAATTAAAACTTAACAGACAAGTACCACATTTCGATTTTTCATTTTGGAAGTATAAAGAGAATGTAATAAATGTGGAAACTGATACATATGTAACGCATGACGATTATTCATTGTGTAAGGAAATAAAGAATTAACATGAATATGGAAAATGTATGCATAAGTAGCACATGCCGATTCTAGGTTGTGCTAGTAAATAAGTAGAAAAGAAAGAAAAAAAGAAAGAAGTATAAGAATTGATAGAAAAGTAACAAATATTGTTTTTTGTTAGTAAATGATTTACTTCGTTCCTCGGCTAGTGTTCTCTCTCTCTCTCTCTCTCTCTCTCTCTCTCTCTCTCTCTCTCTCTCTCTCTCTCTCTCTCTCTCTCTCTCTCTCTCTGTATATGTATATGTATATGTATATATATATATATAGAGAGAGAGAGAGGTAGGTAGACAGATAGCTAGATAGCTAGCTAGATAGATAGATAGATAGATAGATAGATAGATAGATAGATAGATAGATAGATAGATAGATAGATAGATAGATAGATAGATAGATAGATAGATCTATGATCCTTCATTCACTGTGTTCAGTCTCTACCTTCACCTACTTATGTAATGTTTCTTTTTTGGGGGGTTTGTTTGTTTGTTTACGCGGGCGAGTCCATCTCCCAGAGTCAAGTGAATGAAGGATCATAAATAGATAAATAGAGAGAGAGAGAGATTGTACAAATGGGCTCCTCCTGTAAGCTGTTCTCCCCATTCAGTTTTTGTTGTCTTGCGGCAGTTTCGGGGCCCTTCTGTGCCACGAGGTGGCCCTCCTTCTGAAACAGGAGCACGATGGAAAACAACCTCACAGTATATACCTGTCCGGGGAGTCCCCTCCGCACGTAAGTAAGATGTCGTCTTTGTGTCTTTGGTTGTTGTTTTTTCGTTCCTCGGCTAGAGCTCCGATGGTGAGATTTTGCCATGCAACCGTTTTTTTTGGCCCACCATGAAGGTAGCCGCATTCCGACTTCAAGGATGAATGCTGGGTATGTTCGTGTTTCCCTAATCCACCAAACGCTCTCGTGAATTACAGGATCTTTAATTTGCATATTTGATCTTCTGCATGCGTATATGCACGATTGCGTTAAGGCAAAAGCAGGTCTGCACTTAAATTGACCTGGGATATCGTGAAAATCCCCACCCCTCATTCATCTGGCGCCGCCGAGATTTGAACCGACGAATAATTCATGGATCCTTGGGATTGAAGGCGAACAGTCTTAACCACTCGGCTATAGCGTCTGTCGTCATTGTTTCTGGATGTTGTTATTATGTTATTATGGATTGTGTGCCTGTACAAGTCTACATTAGTAATCGTGTTCAATGACTACCTTCACCTACTTATGTAATGTTTCTTTTTGGGGGTTGGTTTGTTTGTTTGTTTACGCGGGCGAGTCCATCTCCCAGGGTCAAGTGAATGAAGGATCATAGATAGATAGATAGATAGATAGATAGATAGATAGATGTGGGTGTTGAAAATTTGTTGGCATTATTTGTAAACGGTCGCAAGCGTGCGAATGATTTGAATGCAAGCGCTTTGATTTGTTTGCTTTTTTTTTTTTTTTTGGTATACCACTTTAAGTCACGAGATTTCTCTGCGTGAAATTCGGGCTGCTCTCCCCGGGGAGAGCGCGTCGTCACAAGAGCAGTGCCACCCATTGTTTTTCTTTTGGTCTGCAACTGTATTTGTTTCCTTATCAGAGTGGCTTTTTTCTAAGAATTTTGCCAGGGACAACTCTCTTGTTGCTGTGGGTTCTTTTACGTGCGCTGAAAATTTTGTGTAACACACGGGACCTCGGTTTATCGTCTCATCCGAAAGACTAGCGCCCAGACCACCACTCATGGTCTAATGGATGGGGGAAAAGTTTCGGGCCCAAACGGGGTACGAACCACTGCACACTTCCGACCCGGACTTTTCGCATTCTAGACAGGCGCGTTACCTCTAGACCACCGATACAAGATTGAGCGCTATAAAAAAAAAATCCATGTATCATTATTGTTATATCATTATCAATATTATCCTTCTTATCATCATCATCATCATCATTCTGCCTCTTATCCCCAGAGAGAGAGAGAGAGAGAGAGAGAGAGAGAGAGAGAGAGAGAGAGAGGAGAGAGATTTTCATAATTTTTTTTTTCGCTCTTAGATAGAGCTTCTAAGTGCACTAGTAGTCAGATTGTGCGTATGCGATCGTTTTTGCCCACCATTAAGGTACCTGCATTCCGACTTCAGGGATTGACTTTTATTTGTATCTTTTCTTCGACTCGTCCTTATTTTTTAAACTGTCTACATCAGTCTCTTTGCTTACCCCCCCCCCTCTCTCTCTCTCTCTCTCTCTCTCTCTCTCTCTCTCTCTGTCTCTCTGTGTTTTTTATGGTGCACCTGCATGGATTATGCATATGATTTTTTTTTTATTTCTTCCTGCCATGCACTTGCCGGTTTATTATATATGCTTGTTTCTTTGCCTTTTTTCCCAGAGGGCTGAATGTAAAACAAGAAAAGTAATTGTCACTCTTAATCTTTTACCTTCTGTACAAAAAGAGTCTCTCTCTCTCCCTCTCTCTCTCTCTCTCTCTCTCTCTCTCTCTCTCTCTCTCTCTCTCTCTCTCCTCTCTCTCTCTCCCTCTCTCTCTCTCTCTCCTCTCTCTCCCTCTCTATCTCCCTCTCTCTCCCTCTCTATCTCCCTCTCTCTCTCTCTCCCTCTCTCTCTCCGTCTCTCTCCCTCTCTCTCTCCCCCCTCTCTCTCTTTCTTTCTCTCTCTCTCTCTCTCTCTCTCTCTCTCTCTCTCTCTCTCTCTCTCTCTCTCTCTCTCTCTCTCTCTCCCCTTACATATGCTTCTTTCTTTGCCTTTGTTTTCCCAGAGGGCTTGATGTAAGAAAATAAATTATAAAGTAATTATCAAATTTGTTCTTTTACCCTCTATAAAATAAAATTCTCTCTCTCCTTTTGTGTGTGTGTGTGTGTTTGTGTGTGTGTGTGTGTACACACAAAGGGTTTGTGACTTTCTTTATGAAGGACACGATTAGCATAATGATAAATAGATAACAAGGTGTTGACATGCACAGGGCTTTGCTCTCACTCCACCATACACGCATGAAAATTGTGTATACTGCACAGTAATCGGTGCCTATGTGTATTTTATAACATGGTTTGGATACCACATTTTTTTGTTTGCCATCAGCTCAATGATCAACCAAAAACAAAAATTTTGCTGAGTTCTTCACCGTTGCTAAGAAAGTTTATGTTCAGCTGTGTCCTGACACCAGCACTTCACATTTTGTTGGCAGGTTACCCGGAAAAATGCTCGCAAAGATTACGAGTCCATGTCGGAGACTCTGTTTAAAGAGGAGATGAGGAAGATGGGTAAGCCGCCATTTTGTTGTCCTCGAACTGGTCAGTTTTATGTCGTGCGGTTTTGCGTCTGCTAAGCAGCATACGTGGGAATGTTGTTGAGTCCTCGCAAATAACGACGAAAATTGATGCTCTTCAGTTTCGCCAACGCTCATACAGCAACTATTGTTATCTGTCATATGAACGAAAATGCGTTGCGCTGCCGTTAAGCACCTGATAAATCAGGCCTAGCGCATCCGACTTCGGCGTAGGAGAGAATATTGTTATCATTTAAGTCTCTGGGGGGTAAAAAGGCAGGAGAATGGACACAGAAAGCAGAAAATAGTCAAGAAGGGGTTGACAGGGGGGAGGAATAAGGCAAAAACAAAAGAGGGATAGAAAAGAGGGAATTCGTAGCACAAAGTTTCCAGACGGCGGGGATGCTATTTATACTGACAGACACCCCCCCCCCCCCTCCCCCGCATCCTCACGGGGGACTTCTCAGACGCTTAACGGCAGTGTGACGCATTTTCGCTCATAATTATAACAGACAACAGTAGTTGCTGTCCAAGTGTTCGACCAAGAAGCTGCATTGCAAAAGGCCGAGGGGCGGCTGGGGAGGAGGGGGGGGGGGGGGGTGGTATTGCTTTTTCAATAAAGGACTTGACTTGATTTGACTTTGATTAGGTAAGGGAGACGAGTGGATCTACACTCTCGTTCTTTCACTTAGAAAAATAATATGCAGGCTTCGTAGACGGGTTTGACACCTATCGTAGTTTGTTGCGCCACTTACTTCTTTCTTACTTCATCGAGAAGAGTGTAGATAAACATTGCTCCTGGAGATTTAGGTAACCTGAACAAAATGTGATCAGTGTCGATAATTTGTATGTGTGCGTGCGTGCGTGCGAGCCTGCGTGTGTGTGTGTGTGTGTGCGTGCGTGGCGTGGTGTGTGTGTGTGTGTGTGTGTGTGTGTGTGTGTGTGTGTGCAGGGTGTCTGCCAGCTTCTGTTCTGCAGAATGAAGACCTGTTCAAAGTCTACCGGCCAATCCTTAGGGCCGACCTCACCTTAGTGGATCAGATCATGTTAGTAACTTTGGGACTTTATGTTGGTCGGTTGGCTGGTTTCGTTTGTTGGTTGGTTGGCTGGCTGGTTGGTTGCTTGGCTGGCTGGTTGGTTGCTTGGCTGGCTGGTTTGTTGCTTGGCTGGCTGGTTGCTTGCTTGGCTGGCTGGTTGGTTGCTTGGCTGGCTGGTTTGTTGCTTGGCTGGCTGGTTGCTTGCTTAGCTGGCTGGATGGCTGTTTGGTTAATCAGGTGGGTGGCTGGTTTTTCGGTAGGTTGGCTGGCTAACTGACTGGCTGGCTGGCTGCCAAACTTGTTGCTGGCTTTTTTGATCTGTTGATTGACCGTCTGCCTATCTGTCTGTCTGGTTTTAGTTGTTACTTGGCTTACTGATCGGCCAGTTGCTTGGTTGGTTGGTTGTTTGGTTGGTTGGTTGACTGGTTGGTTTGGTGGCTGGGTTGATTGATTGATTGATTGATTGGTTGGTAACGGGACGGTCGGATGAATGGATATAGTCACTGGTTTGCCGGTAAGCAGACTGGCAGATCAATCGATTAACAGATTGGTTGGTTGGTTGGTTGGTTGGTCGGTTGGCTGGTTGGTTGGTTTGTTGATTGGTTGGTTGGTTGGTTGGATGGTTGGTTGGTTGGTTGGTCGGTCGGTCAGTGAATCGATCGATTGGATCGATCAATTGATTGATTAGCTAATTTGCTTGATGAGTAGTTGGTTATTGATTATTGATGGAGCTTTTAATCAATCCACTCGTTTTTACTGTTTGATTTCGCAAGTTTTGGAAAGGATGCAGGAAATCATAGAACCTAAACAGATGCACGTTATATCTCCTTTATACTGCAAATATTCTTCTCCTTAGCTATTTAAGAAGATAGGACAGACACAGTTGTAACCTCTCAAAACGTGTTTTTGACTAATCAAATGCATGAAGCAAATGCAGTTACAACAGCTAAAAATGTTTCATTGGCTAAGCCTTAACCTAAAGCTCCTCTAACTTCAGAATATGGCTGCCAATATGGTGAAGTATTTGAAAACAATCTTACGTCATGGTCCACGATAATGAAACTTTTCATATGCGACCATTTTTGCCCACCATTAAGATAGCCACATTCCGACTTCGGAGAGGATATCTAAACACGACATACCATTTTTTTTTTTTTTTTTTTTGGGGGGGGGCCTTGTTCAACGCATGAGTTACAGCTATGTTCGTTCCAAAAATGTTTTATTGGCTACTTCCACACATATATCACAGTCATGACCTCCCCAAACGCCTCATTGGTTAATTCAACGCATACATTACAGTTATGATATCCCAAGTCGTCTCATTGGCTAATTCAACGCATAAATTACAGTTATGACCTCCCAATTCGTCTCATTGGTTACTTCCGCACATAAATTACAGTTATGATCTCCCAAAACGTCTCAGTGGCTAATTCAATGCATAAATTACAGATACAATCTCCCGAGACGTTTGCCGCTGGAGGGACTGTCCTGCCCAGTGGTGTATTTCCATGCCCTGGAAGACAACGACTTCTTCGTAAAATGTAGGCATGTGTATATATTATTTATTCATTTCGAGGATTATGTAATAAGCAATAATATCTTTTTTACATCTAGTCCCCGTGTGCATGCAATTTTTCAAATTTTATCATCAGTTCCCACCGGCACAATGGCTTACTCTTCCAAAAGGTAGAACAGGTTTTCATGTGTGCACCGGACGTTCTGCGTGCGTTAACACACAAGACCTCGGTTTATAGTCTCATCTGAATGACTTTCATGGGAGTGGACTTTGCACTGATGTTCACTCCAGGGAGGGGAAACAATCCCCTTGAATAGGCGTCTCGGTGATGATTCGAACCTGGGCTCGAACCCAGGCCCTCAGATTGCGAGCGCAACACTCTGACCACCAGGCTATCCCGCCCCTATGTAGATTCCAGATGTCAAGTGCACATGTTCAATGGAGAAATGACTATACAGTGACAAACACTTGCAAATTGTAACATGCAGATATATGTAGGCGCATGCACACGTGTGCATACAAGCAAACAAATGTGAGCACACATACATACACTGACTCGCACGCTCGTGCACATGCACAATCCGGCACGTACATACGCTCACACACCTCTATGGGGGAGGGGATAGCCTGGTGGTTAGAGGGATGCGCATTGCGCTCGTGATCTGTTGACCCGGGTTCGAATCTCGTTCAAGAGGATTATTTCCTCTGGAGTTAACATCAGTGCCGACTCCATTATTTATCCCCTTAATTTTTTCGTATGAGACTATAAACCAAGGTCCCATGTCCGAACCCACGCAGAACATCTTGTGCACACATTAAAACCCGTTCCACTTTTCGGTAGAGTAAGCCATTGTGTGCCGATGGGAACGGATGACAAAATTTACAAAACTGCATACAAACGGGGACTGGATGTAAAAAAGCACATGGGTGCTTATTCCATTATCCTCAAAATAAATAAATAAATAAATGTACGCAATTAGCACACACACACAACACACACACACACACACACACACACACACACAAACACACACACACACACACACACACACACACACACACACTCGATCCCACAATCATTTTCACACACACACACACACACACACTCGATCCCACAATCATTTTCATACACACACACCACACACACACACAACACACACACACACACACACACACACTCGATCTCGATGGGTCTGTTCTAAATACTGATGAAGCTGGTGCGGCTTTCGTTATTCCATCATTGAAAGTTGAACGATCTGTCAACTGGGAAAAAATAAATCTATATTTACAGCTGAACTAACTGCTATACTGTTGGCACTGTACTATGTTCTTGACTTTCCAAAAGACATTTTCAACATACTTATGTGTGTTGATTCGAAATCGGTTTTACATGCTTTAAAAAATTCTACTTGTAGAGTAAGAAAAGACCTTATTATTGAAATCAGGCATCTGATACACTTTTTGATTTTAAGAGGTAGTACTGTTACTTTCTGTTGGGTTCCCTCACACACTGGTATATATTTTAATGAAAAAGTTGACAGCCTTGCAAAATATGGAGCGAGGTATAAAAATGCTTCCTGTGAAATAAATGTTGCCTTATCTCTGCATGAGGGATACAAATTGCTACAAAATGCTTGCTGGAAGCATTTCAGAAAAAAGATAAATGAGTCTGGCAATAGCTGTACAAGCAATGTGATTGATTTTCAAAATGCTTTTATTTCTAACAAAGTATGTGGTTGGTATAATCGTAGAAATATGTTATCCCTCATGTACAGGTTTAAGCTAAATGCTTTCAGGACAAAATACGTGAAAGATGTAAACTGCATTTGTGGGGAGAAGATCTCAAATAGTCATGTTATTTTTTATTGTGGACATTTAAAAGTATTTTTACCTGCTGTACCTAGTTTGTCAATGGATCAGATTCTGTCTGAACCATCGTTACTGTTGGACATTGTGTTAGGGTTGATAAAAAGTCCGATAACTCAGTTTTTGTAGTATGTTAAAGTTGGTTTTTATTCAGTACTATAATCTGACATTTTTCAGTTATCGTTTGCTTTTTCTTGTTAGATTTTTCCCGTCTAAAATCACTAATTGTGAATAGACGTTAAACTGAAGATATCACACTCGATCCCACAATCATTTTCACACACACACACACACACACACACACACACACACACACACACACACACACACACACACACACACACACTCACTCACTCACTCACTCACTCACTCGATCCCACAATCATTTTTATTATCGCCATCACCTTTTTCTTTACATTAACAAAGATTGCAATTCATGCAGAGTTTTAGTGGTTTTACACTTTGCATATTATTATTTGTTCATATTAATTTTCATTGTTCAATGGAGCACATCACAGGTTACAACGTTCTTGCTGCTCGACTCCAAAATGCTGTTTGCTTTCAGTGTGTGCGTGCGTGCGTGCGTGCGTACACACGCGTGCCTATGTATTCGAGAGAGACACATATACAGAGAGAGGGACACAGAGAGATGCTATCGTTACTAACAGTAGTAGTAGTAGTAGTAGTAGTAGTAGTAGTAGTAGTAGTAGTAGTAGTAGTATCATAATCATTATCATTATCATTATCATAATCATTATCACCACTGTTTGGTTTTTTTATTTCGAGGATAATGAAATAAGCACTCGTGTGCTTTTTTTACATACAAATACTAATAATAATAATAATAGTAATAATGTATGGAGTTTATATAGTGCTGAATCTTGTAAAGCAACAAATCAAAGCCCTCAGATGACTTTATTTTCAAATGTATACGTGTGTATGCCCCCGTGTGCGTGTGTTTTGTAAATTTTTTTCATCGATTCCCATGTGCCCTTTGTGTGTGCAGCCTGGGGTGACGTGACATCTGGTCAGTTCCGGGTGATAGAATTTTCTGGCGCTCACTTCTACCTCAAAGATCATGCGAACCAGGACAGGATCTTAAACATCATTGCCGCCGACGCCGGGGCTTACATGTGAACATAGAGACTGATCAGATACACTTGTTTTGGGGCTGTTGTTGTCGCTGCCTCATCTTCTGTGACGTTTTCTCTCCTGCTGTCCCCACGCCGCTTATTTCAAATTCCCTGCCCCAGCCGTACCCAGATTCATAATGTTGTATCCTCAAGGTCTCAAGTCCACATGGAGCTTATCAATGTCAGGCTATGGCAAAGCCACCAGCCAGAGGGGCCCTGCACTGCTGCTGAGTCACTTTGGTAGTGTTCAGTACTGCCTGTTCTGAGCTATCACACAGTTACACAGGACACCACTTCTTAAGCCTCAAACTGACGACAATAGTCGCTTAGTCGTGGAGCCAGACTGAGACGTGCACCCTGGATAGTGACCAGCGCAACGTCCCTCCATCGACCTTTCTCCCTTGAACCTCCAACCCCAAAGGCTTTGACACAAACTCACACACAGAAGTATAAAATGGAGAAACCGAATCTGAGGTCACCGTGAGACCAGAGCAACCGGTGCCACCACATAATAGACAATTTGTTTTTACTGTATGATGGTCAACGGTAATTAGGATGGTCTAATGATGCCGCTTGGAATTGCATGTGTGGGGACTTCTTATCAGGGCTGTACTCAACGCTTCCTATCAAAATAAATTCCGACGTCAATCGGGCCCCTGAGATACACAGACATCAATTCGAACCTGCGACCTTTAAGCCTGTAACCCATGGTGCTAACCACTACATCATGGCGGCTGATGCGAATTACATCCATAAACTCATCACATTTACTCTGATGCAACCATACGGCTACATACTCTCTCTCTCTCTCTCTCTCTCTCTCTCTCTCTCTCTCTCTCTCTCTCTCTCTCTCTCTCTCTCTCTCCCTCTCTCTCATTGGCATGTTGGAAGAGTGTCTAATTCATTGTGCGTTGACAAAAGATGTTCACATGATGTTGTGTGGTGATCTCAGTAGCAGGACATATAACCTTGCTTCTTTGAATTGGATTTATGGATGTCTTGTATGTACGGCTTTCAAGCTGAAAGAAATCATTGCTTCGTGAGACAGTTTACAACTTACTTAGTGATCAAATGGCATTTTTTCTATTTACAATATTATGCTTTGTATTGTTTAAATTTCCTTCCATAAGGCGAAGGCCTGTTTAAAATACATCCTCTCTCTCGTTCTCTCGCTTCATCTGTCTCGATCTCCCTATCTCTCTTCTCTCTCTCTCTCTCTCAATCGTACTCTCTACTTCTCATCTCTCTCTCTTCCTCATCTCTCCTCGAACTCTCACTTCTCTCTGCTCTTCTTTCTCTCATGCTCTCCTCTCTTATATATGTTGCTTTATCATCTTCACTAACAAGAATATCCTATTCTATTGCTCGCTCTGGACATAATGAACTAACTATGCTCAGTTCTTGCATATGATCCTCAAAGCTCACTCATGTGCTTTCTACATATGTATTCATGATTACACACACCCGCTCACTCGCTCGCACGCGCACATACCACACACACACATATCACCAGCACGCACAAATACACACTCACACGCGCGCATGCACACAAAACACACACACACACACACACACACATGCAACACACACCACCACCACTAACACAACCAACACACACACACACACACACACACACACTCACACACCACCACTACACCACACACACACACACACACACATACACACCACACACACACACACACACACACACACACTCACACACCACATACACCACACACACACACACACACATCACACACACACACACACACACACACACACACACTACACACTACACATACCAACAAAAGAAAATAAATCCCAGTTTTTCTCATCAACGGTTTTATTCTGTAAGAACCGGAATACCGAGTATCATCTGTTATTTTCGTGACCAGAATCCATATTACACTGCTCTGTACACTACACTACACTACACTACACTACACTACACTACACTACACTACATAGTTTCCATAGCCCAGACAGAGTGATCATGAGGACGCTGTACTGATGAGGGAGGGAGGGAGTACACCACCCTTTCCTTTTCCTTTTGTGGCGACCGTGTGCCACATTACTAGTCTTGTGCTTTGTGGGAATAAACCAGAATGATTATAAATGTAAACCTGTCTTCTCTTCCTTGTTTGATTTTTGCGTTCTCTCTCTCTCTCTCTCTCTCTCTCTCTCTCTCTCTCTCTCTCTGAGGCACATTTTCAAGGGGGCTTTTATTTGTGAGTGGGGAGGGGGGGTGGGGGGGAGGAGCTGTGTGTGGGTGCGAGTTTATGTTTTATTTATTTGATTTTATTCTTTTGTATCGAGGATAATGGAATAAGCACTTATATGCTTTTTTACATCCAATCCCCGAGTGTATGCGGTTTTGTAAATTCTGTCATCTGTTCCCACCGTGGGTGTGTGTGGTGTGCGCGTGCGCATATAACAAATGTACCACAGCGTGCAAGTGCCGACGTAACCTACACTTACTAATCAAAGAAAGGGAATGTGGCTTCCGACTAACGGAAAATTAAGATGTGTGGTAATACTTCTATATTCCGCACTGTTCTGTAAAAGCATCGCTCAACGGAATAACATTAAAACTCTAAACAGATTTTTATTTTTTTATTTTTAAAAATTTTTAAAGTGGGGGGGGGGAGGGGGGATGATACCATTCAAAATATATTTTTCTTGAAAGTTTTGAATAAAAACTGAAGATGGGAGTGCCTGTAAAAAAAGTAATTAATAAGTAAATGGGAAAAAAAATTTAAGGGAGTTCCTGTAGAGGAATAAGATGGTGGTATAAAGGCGCAAGCAAAAAACCAAAACGAAAGGCGATGTTAACATGAGTGGTTCATGTTAAAAGTTCGTGCAGATTACCACCCAGTCCCATCTCCAAATGGGATAAGTAACTTCAAGGTACTTACTGACAACAGTTGCTTGGTATTTTACCCACTCTCACTTTCTTTTGCTGTGTGTGTAAATGTTTTCTCTGCATAGGAATAACATAAACAGGGAGAGAGAGAGAGAGAAAAAAGAAAACGATAGCGAAGTAATGATTAACAATTATTTTATTTCATTGTAACCATTGCTACTATTGTTAATAATAATAATAATAAATAGAATTTATATTGCGCTATATCTTGCAAAAAGAAATCAAAGCGCTTAATCTTAACTCATTGGAGTTGCAGTGAAATGGATCCCGCCATTTTGTGGCGACGCATGATTTTGGCTATATTTGAAAAATTCAGCAGACTTACCCAACATAATAATGACATACTCATTATATATCATTGAAAAGTTTATAATGTCTTCTTTTGAGATTGTTTCACAGTTTTTTAATAGATGACTGTGTTTATTTTTTACAAATTTCCAAAATATGTCACTGAATGCTGAAAAATAAAAAGTTTTGAAAATTAGGGCTGGTATCTTAAATGGCTTGAACTATTCATCAACTAGTCCCCTTGAACCAATGTGATGATTTTTCACCAAAGTAAACTTCCCTGAAGCTGGCTGAATCCATGTGATTTCACTTTTTGTACAACAGACTTTTTTTTAAAAGAATCATAACACTGGGGTGCCTGAAATCCCAAAGATATCACTTGTTGACATGTCAAAGAAAATTAGCCAACAGATAAAAACTAGGCAAGCTTATGGTCAAGGAAAGCAACTGTGTTTCCCTTGAGTTAACCATTACTTTGTGTTTTTAAAAAAAATCGTAAGTCTGCCAAATCTTAAGCTTCGGCACGTCACAGTAAAGGAAAAGAGTGCCGAAGCTTAAGATTCGGCACAACCTCAATGAGTTAATCCCTGCATATCAAAGATCATATATCATTCATCCATTCATTCGTTCATTCGTTCATTCATTCATTCACTAATTCATTCATTTATTCATTCATTCATTTACTATTTCACTCATTCAGGAAGGAGAGGCCGAAAAGAGAACACTCTTCATCTCTGGAACTACATAACCCAAATGCCTTTCTACTCTTGTTCCCGGCCTTATATTATTTTCAGTCACTGGGTTTAAGCCACATAGGTACTGAACGAATGAATGATATGATAAAATGCTTATCTTCGATCTGCAGGGATAATGGTTTCAGCCAAGCCTAGCTTTACAGTCTGTCTTTTGTAGACGGACATACATGCTTCAAAACAAAACAAAACCATTTTTTTAAACACTCTTCCAGGGGATGGGATGGCCTGGTGGTTAGAGTGTTGAGCTCGTCATCTAACAGTCCAGGTTCGAGCCACCACCCAGCCCTTCGAGGGAATTTCCTCTCTGAAGTTAACATCAATGTCGACTCCACTCCCCCAAAAGTCTTTCGGGTGAGACTACGCAGGCAGAACACCTTGTGCGTTAAAGCCTGTTCCGCCTTTCGGAAGAGTAGATAAGTATGGTGATAGTTGGTTGATGGTACAGTCCATGAATCTGAAAACTCCACTGGGCTACTAATTCAATCAAACCAAAACGGAAGAGTAGGCCATTTGAGCCAAGAACATATGTCAACATTTACACACGCACAAAGAAAAAGCCGCATGTACATTGTTTAGACATCACTCCCGAAGTTGGAAAGAGTCTACCTCAATAATCGGTAAACGGTTGCATACACAAAATCTTACCTTTGGTGAACCTCGGGGTTCTAGCCGAGGAACGAAAACAAAACCAATTTTTTAAAAATAAATGATCTTCTGAATTATGTCAATACTACATGAAAAGCTTTTGCTGATGACACCAAACTTAATATCAAAGTTTCTGAAAGCAGCAGCCTATTGTTTAAAATTATTTGAATCAATGGTTTTTTTAATGTATTTTTTTAAAAGGTCAGATGAATGGAAATTGTATTTTAATGTCTCCAAAATGCAAAGTTATACATGCTGGAAAAGACAGCCCTTAATGATTACCTTATGAAATTGGATAACAACTTAACAAGAAATCGTAGTATGTGATGATGAGAACGATCTGAGAGTCGTTTTCGATGAAGCATTATCATTTGACTTGCATATGAAATGACTATAAGCAAAGCAAAGCAAATAATTGATATGATTAAAAGAACTTTCCTTCTCTTAGACAAGAATCTGTTTTAATTCTTGTAGACTATTGATCAATGATTAGTGCCCCATCGTGAATACGGTAACGTTATGTGGTTTCTATATTTAAAAAAAGACAATCCGCAACTGTTAAGAGATTCCAAAGAAGAACAAGTAAATCGATCAAGGAATGTGAAAATATGATGTGTCATAAGAAACTTAGATTTTTTTTATTCAATGAAAGGTGTGCGTGCAGCCTAAGAGGAGACCTCATGGAGATTTTCAAAATATACAATGATAAGAATAATTATGATTGGAGACATTCTTTGTAAATGAACTCTATGAGAAAACAATAGGGAAACGAATGATAACGAATTTAGTCCTAATTATTTTATGATGGCAATAGATTAAGCACAATGACTTTTTTCATCCAGCCTTCCAAAACAAAAATGTATGTATACACACGCGCAGGCGCGCGCGCGCGTGCACGCACGCACACACAAGAGCGCGCACGAACGCATACATGCATGCACGCAAATACACACACACACACACACACCACACACACACACACACACACACACGAATATTGCGAAAGGTCTCTGGCACAGTCCTATAGGACATTTGTTATAACCTCATAAAGTTTAAAGATTGTTTTTTGTTTGTTTGTTGTTGGGTTGTGTGTGGTTTTTTTGTTTGTTGTTTTTTGTTTTGGTTTTTTTTTAACAACTGGTTTTCTTGCTTTGTGAAGTTTCTTTTTGCCTATGTAAACTATTTTTCCCCTGTACACTTCCCTTTCCGTTGTAGGACATCTACCACCACCCTCAACTTCCATGCATTTTTTCCTTTCGTTTAATATCACTGAGCGTGAACAGACGTAAAATCGAAGACAACAACAACAACAACAACAACAACACACACACACACACACACACACACACACACACACACACACACACACACACACACACACACACACACACACACACGAGTGCTTATTCCATTATTCTCGATATAAAAGAATAAATAAATTAATTAAATAAACACACACAAGCGTGCACGAACACAAAGGCTCAATACTAAAATGTAAATTACACTTTTTAGTGTTAGAGTTTCTAACCTCTAGAATTCCTTACCCCTAGCGCTAACATCTGCACGAAATATTAGCAAATGCAATAATGTTCTAGATAGCAAGGACAACTTCACACACTTATTCTCTTCATTTGACGATTTGTTTTCTTTTTAATCAAGGAATGATTGGCTTCCGTTTGATGGGAAGAAAAAATATGCATAACCATCATGGCTGGCACATTCAGTAAGCCGTGAGTCTTAGGCTTGAGCCAGTCCATTCATCATTACTACTACTACTACTACTGCTGCTGCTGCTGCTTCTGCTTTCTGCTGCTGGTGGTGCTACTGCTTGAACAATCAGAAAAACATTGAAACAAATCAAATGTTTCCAATAAGAAGAAGAAGTGAGAAGGACCCACAAGACTAAATTACACTTTACACCTTTTAGTTTTAGAGTTTCTAACCTTTGGAATGCCTTACCCCTAGCGCTAAAAACTGCACAAAATGTTAGCAGATACAATAATGTTCTAGATAACAAGGACAACTTCACACACACACACACACACCACACACACACACACACACACACACACACACACACACACACACATACGAGTGCTTATTTCATTATCCTCGATATAAAAGAATAAATAAATAAATAAATAAAATAAACACACACAAGCTATCTATCTATCTGTCCCGTAGTCTGACGACCGTGGGGGCACCCTCAAAGACTCAGCAACCAGTTCCCTCCATTCCTCTCTCTGTTCTGCCTTTCTCAGGGTTTTGTTGAGTTCTAGGCCTGTCCATTCACTGATGTTACCCTCCCAGCTCTTCCTTGGTCTGCCTCTTCTTCTTCCTCCTTGGACAGTGCCTTGCAAAACTGTCTTTGTAATTCCTTTGGATCTTGTGACATGCCCATACCATTTAAGTTTACGCTTTTTCACGATCGTTAGAAGGTTCTCATAGGGTCCAATGGTTTGCTGGATTCTGTTATGCACGCTTTCGTTGCTTATGTGGTCTTTGTAGGAGATGCCAAGGAGTCTCCGAAAGCATCTCATCTCCACTGCCTGTACTCTTCTCTCCAAATCTGCAGTCAGGGTCCATGATTCACAGGCATACAGAAATATGGATATGACAAGGGAGCGCATTAGTCTGATCTTGGAGATAAGTGAGATATTCTTATCTCTCCAGATGGTGTTTAGTTTTGACAAAGCTGTTATTGTCTGTGCAGTCCTGCATACTACTTCTGGCTTGGATCCTGGTCGGATACAATGGCTCCCAGGTACTTGAAGCTTTGAACTGTTTCCAGCTTCTGGTCATTAACCCTGATATCAGTGCTAATGCCGTTGGTGTTATTAGTCATCAGTTTGGTCTTCTCTGCACTGATTTCCATGCCGTATGTTTTGGAGGCCTTATCCAAGTGTTCTGTTAGGCTGGCAAGCTCTTTTTCTGATCCTGCTATTCCATCAATGTCATCTGCCAAGCGGAGGTTTGTGATCGTTCTGCCACCAATGCTGACTGATCCTTCATGATGTTCCAGTGCATCAGCCATGATTCTCTCAAGGAAGATGTTGAAAAGAGTCAAGCTAGTCAAGTAAAATATAAAAAACCCATTTTATTCATCCCATGTCGAGCAATTACAACAGAACAGAGTAATACTAATAGAGATTGATATCGAAACACACACACACACACACACACACACACAAGAAGAGAAGGGAGACAGGTTTGATGTGAGGCTATGCCCACACACCGAGCAGATAGGAGTTGTCGTTCTTTATTAGACCTGCAGTAAAGCATCATGGCTGACCCAGTAAACGGCAGCGCGACAGCCAACAATAATCGAGGTAATCTCGGCTGGTAGACCCTGAATGTATGATCGTTTCATAATGCTAATTGAAAATAAAGGTCTTTGAAGTTTATTGCAATAAGCAGTTTGGTTTTAACGCTCGTTATTCCGCGATAATGACGTGTTCGTTTAGCGTGTACCCTCTGGTTTATTTTCTTTTCGAAGTTGGATGTTAGGCCTGACAAAGGTAGGTAGTGTCTTTTAACAGTTTTTGTTTGTAGCTAATGTTTTACCTTTTTTCGTGTCTAAGTTATTTTCTGTGAGTATTATAATCTTCAAAATTGTTCGAAGTTTGTTGAGATTTTTCTCTTTACATCATATTAGACCTATAATAATATACATGTTATTTTATCGTAAGCAAGCATCTATTCGAAGTGGGCTACTGAACATTTGATGGTACCCTGTCCAAAATAGTCACAATTATTGGCCTTCAAACGGTCATATTTTGGTCATAAATCAAACATACAAAATTTCTATAGATTTTGAAAGCCACGACACGGACGTTTTGTGTGTTCGTCGCCACGTCATGACGGTTAGGCCTAGTATGCAACTTGACCAGGCGAAACAGGAGGAACAGAAAAGCCGGGCTACCGACGTTATTTCCCGGTTGTATATTGTGTGTTGGGACGTTGTACTTTAGTAATATTAAGACGTTGTTGACGGATTACCGATGTTAACTGAAGCTTGTGCGTAAATTGACACGTGGCTAAATGCCGAACCATTCCATACGACGAACTTTCTATTCAAAACGAAAGTAAGACGTTTACGCTGTAGGCCTATAAGCCCTAGCGGCCATTTTTTAAAAACTTGTGATTAGATGCATGTAAGGCTTATCTTACACACATTTCCCATGGGGAACCCAGGCCTGTCAGTAACAATATAATTAGTAAATTTATAGCAGTCCCACCATCTGGAAATGCTGTGCAACTACAAGGAATTCCCTCAGTTCTAGCCCTTTGTTTCTGCCTTCTTTTTCTTCCTGTCACCTCCATCTTGTTCATAAATCAATTTTATTGCCTTCTTGGTACATTCTCCTGCTTTTTAAAGTTTTTATCCAGAAAGACTAAGTTAAAAGGTAGCAATTCTCTCCCATGCTGAAGTCGGATGTGCTGACCTGACTTTCTTGTTAGGTTCATAGTGGCAGTACAACACATTTTTACTCATAAAGTCATAGAGGTACAGAACTTTTGCTGTCTGACTCAGAGCATTCCATGAAGAAGAAGACTGACTTGCTGATGCTTTCATATAGTCTACATGCTGTGCCTGACTGTCTGTCCATAGTCTAACTAGTCTTGGTTGAAATTGAAAACCATTGGGAAAACAGGTGCTTCGTTGTTGTTTGGTGCCCCTTTAGTGTTCCACATTTTATGGGAACTTGGGGAGGGTGGGGGGATGTCATTTAATCATGTGTATGTTGAAGCTTGAAGTGGGCACGCACAGAGTTGCTGTAAATATATATATATATATATACATAAAAAGGTAACTTAGGTGTCCCATAAGTGATAAGGTTGTAGGGGAGCGAGGCATCAGAGACCTCACTTCTCTAGGGGCCAGCATATTGAGAGTGGTGCCAATTTCCTCTCCCTCACTGCTTTACATTCCCTTACCCTAAAGAGGCAGGTACCCATTTACAGCTGGGTGAACTGGAAGGGGGGTGGGGGGAACTGTACTGAAGCCAAGGCGTGCAAACGATCACCCATCCAACTGATAACCACGCTTGATGCTGCTTGACCTTGGCTGGGGGAAAGCGGTGGCCTGACCACTGAGTTATCCCATCCCCATACATAGCCCAGCATTTTATTCTTTTATAATGTTATTTTTCAGAGGATAATGATATAAGCACTCATGTGCTTTTTTACATTCTGTCCCTCTGTGTGTGGGGTTTTGTAAATTTTGCCATCCATTTTTACCGGCACGAATGGCTTACTCTTCTGAAAGGCTGAACAGGTTTTAATGTGAGCACAAGGAGTAAAAATGACAGCTGTACAAAAATAACACAAGGAACTATGCCATTAGGGTCATGTTTTAAAAAGAATTAAATCAAAGAGATTGTTGCATTGTTAGTTTCGTTGTTGCATGTTTCCCATCATATAATGCCACTGGGGTCACCCAAAATGTGCACTGATCCTACTTGGGAATCACTGTGAGACCATACTTGTACACACTAAATGAAATTGAAAAGTTTGTGTATGACTTTTCAATACCTCATATAGGCAGCCATACTTAGACGAGGTTTTTTCCTAGAAAGGAGAGCACTTGCAATCTATATTATTATAATGCTAAGAGCTTATGAAGACTGAAGATAACCTCAACATAACATTTTAGAACAATGTAGGCCTTGGCAAAATCTTCAGTAGTGCCCCAATAGTCTACTAGATTACAGGATAGGTGAAGGAAGGCTTTGGCACGTAGCTCATATTCCAGCAATTTTTAGAATGTCATTTTAACCTTTTTTCTTCTTTGCTTGGGGAGTTGTTAAGGCACAGCAGTCAGTACGGAATTTTACAGGCAGATTGTCAGGAACAAGTTGAGCCAGGTGTAGCTCATCTCTCTGCAGGTAGCATGGTGAATACTGGGTGTGTTTTTGTGTCACCAAGCTACCAGCCATAGTTTCACTACTCATCTATAAAAGGACTGAGATGGATGGGGATGTAAAGTGTTTGCAAAATATTCAATAGTGCTTTTGTGGTCTGTATCCAAGATTCCAATACTGTAGTCTTCGGAATCAGTAAATGACTTTCAAGGAAGCGGGGTCATTGCTAATGTTACCTTTAGGAGAATGAATACATCAGTGGACACTTAAGCTTTGGGGCCCCCTCCCCTCTCCCTCTCTGTCTGTCTCTCTCTCTCTCCCTCTCTCTCTCTCTTTCTCTCTCTCTTCATTCCTCAGCTAGAACTCCTACATTTACCAGGGAGGAGGTTTTTAATGTATTTTGTCTATGCGGCCATTTTTGCCCATCATTAAGGTAGCCGCAAACCAGCTTCAGGAAAGTTTACTATCTTATCACAAGGTCAATGCTTTTTCTACTAGGCCACGATGCCCCATACATTATATCATTAGAAAAACAGAGGGAAAACTCTTAAAGGAAAATATACATCAGTGCCTCAAATTAGACATCATTCTTCATTTTGGGGGTATTAATTTGCTTTAATGATTTTGGTTTTCTTTTTACAATCTAGGCATGCTTGTGAACAGAAAGATTTAATTTTCAGGCAGTTCAAATGAGGCAGCTGAGAACAGCAGCAGCACAGAGAACCATGATGGCAAAACAGAGGAAGAGAAGCGCAAAGAGACAGAGCTGGAGAAGTACTGGCGTGCTGTTAAAGACAATCCGATGGACTTCACAGCGTGGACATACCTCCTCCAGTATGTGGAACAAGAGGTGGGTTGGGACAAGTTTGAAGATAGAAAGCTGTTTTATTTCATTGCTATATTTATATGTATAGTTTTGGGGATTTTTTTAAAAATCATTTCAGTTACTGTAGATCTGTGTAAAAATCGGTTGTCGAATTACATGCTTAGGCTGCCTCCTCACCTTCTCCCCAACATTCAAAAATTTTGGTTGATTCACTGAAACTTAAACATTTTGTCATTTTTTTATTAGAGATACTGGAACCAATAGCAGATATTGTCTGCATAGCTTGTGGGGAAATAGAATAACAGATTTTATAAAAGAGCAGTTAAGGAGAGAGCAGGGGATTGTGCGGAAATTTAATAAAATATGAATATATCTGCTCTAAAATGCCATTGTGCTTTTAGACTTTGTGGATTTGATTTTGCTCATCTTGAGTTTGGTTACTGTTGCAGGGAAATGAAAAAATGTGCAGTGAAGCCTATGATGCCTTCTTTCAACGCTATCCATACTGCTATGGATACTGGAAAAAATACAGCGACATGCATAAAAAGCATGGGGATCTGATTAAAGCAGCAGAAGTAAGTATCTTTGTCTCTTTCCTTTGACGAAGTTGGTAGCACCCTGGATTTTGGCAGGTTCAAGCATGCTAAATCTTGTTCCCACCCTCCTTGCCTCTCTCTAGTACTTCCCACTGCATTTTCCTTTATTGTCTAGAAACTTGTTTTTAAAGCTGTTGATGACATCTGAATTAGTGACTGTTTAGTTAAAGAATTCGAGAAAAGGCCAGAGAAAGAAGTGTTTTACATATAGAATGCTTTGTTAGTTTGAGTTGTAGTTTTAGCCAGGATTGAAGGATTTATATAGAAAAGAGGTAAATAGGAAAGTAGAACAGAAGTCTGATATATCGCTAAATGAAGAATTGAATGTATAATGAATACACACTCTTATCTTTTTAATTAAAACATCCTGAAGAGCCTGATAGATTGAAGACTTTAAAAGTGAAAACTATTCATATGTGTTTGGGGTTTGGTTTTGTTTTGGGGTTTGTTGGGTTTTCTTGTGTGGGGTTTTTTTTGGGGGGGGTTGGTTTGGGGCTTTTTGGTACAAATGTAGTTTGTCCATTTCATCATGTCTCGTTCAACTGTTTGTTGATTCGATTTTTGTATGGCCACCAGTGTTTTGTACTTTTAATCAAGATTTTACAGCTTTTTTTAACCTCATTCAAATTATGTGCTTGAGCTCTAACTTTTAATTCTTTCAGAAGTAATTGTCATCTACCATCAGCAGTCGTCACATAATTAATCAAATTAATGAAGTATATGTCTGAATGTTATCATATTGTATAATACCTTTTTCTTTATGGACTTTTTATTTTATTTTTTATTTTTTTACAGATTTCAGAACTTACTCTACTTTGCTGAGATTATTCTGTTCTATTTTTATTGCATTGAGCTTTTTGCATACTTTTCTCCATCTGTCTCTCATTTTCTTTCTCTCTCTGTCTGTTTCTTTTTCTCCTAGCTCAGCTCTGCTCTCCCCTCCCCTCTCTTTCTGTCTCTTCTCTCTCTCTCTCTCTCTCTCTCTCTCTCTCTCTCTCTCTCTCTCTCCCCTCTCTCTCTTTCTTTCTGCTGTTTTCTCCATATCGATGTGCTTCCAGTTGAAAATATGAAGTCTAAAATGTGAGTTGTATGCCACTTCCTCTACATTCTGACTTAATGTCTTGGTTTCTTTTTTTCTTATTTACTTTAATAAAATAAAGGATCCCTGCAAAAATGCTTTGCTAAGAGAACTTTATATTTGCACCAGTGGTATACACTCAGCAGGATGTTTTTAAATGCAGTTGACTTTTGCTTTGTGATGTTAATGACATCACTTACAGATAAAGATTCTAAGAGGAAAGTCTAAATTAAGTTTTGAGACATGCAAACATATTTAGTATTGCTTATGCCTCATGGAATTGAATAAGAAAGAAATATTTAAATGATTAGTATACATTTCTGTAATTAAAATTATGGGCACCTTTTATTGTATGTGAGGGTACACTGTTGGTATACAGTAAAGATGATTGAGGTTATATTAAAAACGTCAATGACATTATTTGAAAAAGTTGGTATGCAGTACAGATGATTGAGGTTATATTAAAAACATCAGTTACTTTTTTAGAATAAGAGAATATTCATGTTTTACTGAATATTTTTTCTGCCCATACTTCCAGATTATTTAGTTATACTAACTAAATTTGAAGTAATGTGCACAACAATGTAGTAAATAAATTTTTGGTAGGCTGATTGTGTGTGTTTGATGATGAGTGCACAGAGGAGTGGGGTTTTTTGTTTGTTTGTTTTCTCATTGATATTGACAAAAGATGTTTGAGGATGGCAAACAAATAAGTTCTGGGTTGTTTTTTTCTCCTATGCACAAGAAAACATTCTTAAGCATGAAAAGACTTGTAATGTAAAAAAATTTTTATTGATGTGTTCAAATATATATATTAGGATCAGGTCAGTAGTGATCGAAAAGTGAATGTAATGCATTTATTTTTTAATTAAAACTTGACCTTTTTCAAACCGTCTTCAAAATATGATGAGTGAAAAGTGTATTGTGGATTCTGTTCTTGATAGATTTCAGTTTTCATCCAGATCAAACAGGTGTTGTAGAATTTGAACTGATTGTTTAACACAATAACAGTCATGATGGGAGTTTTAATAAAGTGGCAGAATAGAATCCTGTTTTATTTGTTCCTGAAGACAATCACACAGAAAACCTACATTTTCAGTCAGATTGTGACTTCATCACCTTACATGAATCACAGAATATCTTTATTAGTTTATGTTTCACAGCATGGTCCTGTTTTGGGGGTTGTTTGGGGTTTTTTCAACAATTTGTCCCTTGGTTAAAGCTCTGAAGTTCACTAATGGTAAGGTTTTTGCATGTGCAACTGTTTTTGCCGATCATTAAGACAGCTACATTTCATCTTCATGGATGATGTCTAAGCACAACACCAGTGCGCATGCAGGGTGGAGTTGGGCTTTTGGGGGGATGTTTTTTGCTTTTGTTTGGGGCTTTTTTGTCATGCGTTCTTACCAGCAAACGGACTACTCTTCCAAAAGGCAAAATAGGTTTGAACATGAGTGCAAGATGTTCTGCGTGCATTCACACTGTGGACTTTGGTTTATAGTTTCATCCGAAGGACTTTTGGACAGTGGAGTCAGTACTGATGTTAAGACAAGGGGAAAATCTCCTTTAACAGGCATCTTGGTGGTGGCTCAAACATGGGCTGAATCCCAACCGCCAAATCACAAATGCTGTGCCCTAACCAAGGGGAGGGGGTTAAAATCAGTGCAGTCCTTAGCAGTGTGTAACTGATGTAAAATTATCCTTAACTGCTGAGCATACATTTATGTGAAGAACTCTTTTTTTGTGTGCTTTCTTTTTCAAGGAATAACTTATTAATTCCTTGGGTTGATTAAAGGGGAACTGTTTTGGATATTTTTTAAGATTTAGCATTTTGATGTGTTGAGGTGAAGTCTCTGCTGTGTGATGTTAGCAGATCATGTGTGGTTATTAGTTCAGATAAATGTTGACTTTTTGCAGTTTTCATTGCTGTTTAACATTACTGTCTCATCTTTCAGGGAAAGGAGCAGACCCAGGATCTGTTAGATACAATGATTAACTTCATGTTTCATTTTCATTATTAAGTTTCAGTTTACTTACTAAAACAAAGTTTACACAAGGCTGAAAATATTTTCATTGATAGAGAAAAGAGATTATTTTCTGGCAATACTATAAATAAATACATATTTTGTATCCTGCTGTGTTGTTGAGTTTACTCTGGGTGCAAGGTTTTAACTTTTATTCCTCTTCAAGTGGTATCCCCTGGTTTTTACTTTTATTGGTTCATTTCATGGTCCTCTGTGATGATCGAACTTTGTGGCAGTTGGCCATTATTTAGTATCCAACCCCTTGTTTTAAAGATAGGGGAATTGGTGCAGATTTTGGGGAGATAGGGGTCTCCATGTTGATGATTACACAGAGCATTGGAAAGTATGCAAAGAGCCCCATGCTTAAGTTGTGAATCTGTATGTGAAATGCTGGTTATCCTGTGGGAAAATCCCACATTCCATAATGCCACAGACAGACAGTCTGTAAATATTAAATGACATTGTCCTCACCCAGTCATACCATATGAGAACTTTAAAGTTTGTTGAGTTGAAATCTGGCACCCAGAATTAAACTAGTAACACTTCAGAATAATTTTGTTGACTGAATTATCTTTGAAACCATTATAACTTACACTCTTTCTGATCCCTTTATCTCTCATGTGCATTTTTTGTTTAGTCCTCATTTCTTTTTCTAGATATAAAAAATAGTTCTGCAAAGCCTGTGAAAGATGGTGAGGGGAGGGTGTGGTGTGGTGTGCTAATTAACCACAAATAAACATCCTTTCCTTGAAGAAATTCTTCAACTTTGTGTTTCTAGTTTTTCCTGTTTTCCACTTTTATTCTACATCTTATAAATCCATTTACCTAATATATGTTAAATAAATTCTTATGGATATGATAATTCAATTTGTTCATTGTACCTTGAGGAATGGGAGGGGGGCTGTGGGTGGCAGAGAGGTGTGAACTGCCTTTTTTGCTGTTGGTTCTATAGTTTTTTGGGTGTGAATCAAGGTTTGTTTTGGTCTTCAGTTGATTGACAATGCAATAAAATCTCTTGTCCAGGGTTGTATTCTTTTCTTTCTTTTTTCTTTGTTGGGGGGAGGGGTATATCTTTCCAGGCTTTTTTTTTGTTTGTTTGTTTTTTTATTTTCGCTGGATGTTTAGATGTGATAAACTTAGTTGTTTCTTTTGGGTTGGGGTTTTTTTTTCTTTAACTTGCCAGTGAATTATGGACTTTACATTAATTAAAACAAATTTTGTAAAAACAGCTTGAAAAATACTGTTCTCAAATACTTCGACTTGAAAAAAAATTGGGGGGGAAAAAGGATATGAAAAATAGTTACTGTTTATAGGGCACATGGCAAACATCACATCGCTAAAATCACAGCAAGGTTTGTTTTTGTTGATTTTTTGTTCCGAGCCTCACCAATGGTGATATTTTTGCATATGCGCCCGTTTTTACCTGCCATTAAGGTAGCCACGGTCCAACTTAAGGGATTGTGACAAAACAGGACTCCGGTATGCATGTGTTGTTTTTTTTGTTTGTTTGCTTTTTTGATTTGTCATCTGTTCCTACCAGCACAAGTGCCCTACTCTTCTGAAAGGCGGAATGTGTTGTAGCATGTGCACAAGATGTTCTGCGTACTTTGGCACTCAGGACTTTGTGTTATAGTCTCCATCCAAAGGACTGTCAGGGGAGTGAAGACACCACTGATGTTGAGTCCAGGGGGGAAATCCCTTGAATGGATGCCTTGCTGGTGGCTCAAACCCAGGCTGTCAAATCACAAAAGCAGCACTCTAACCACCGGACTATCCTGCCCCCTCACAGCTGTTTTATTAAAGATTGATTACTAAGAAAAAAAGATCATTTTAGATTTTGGTCACAAGTAATGTTGTTTGGTTTTGCTGCAAACTTTGTCTACATTTTTGGCTAAAAGTTGAAGTAAAGAAGAAACCATTGGATAGGAATACTAGTGATTGGTGCCTAGTGAATCATGCAAACTTGATTTTGCAACTTTTCTCCTGTAGCGTGACTGCAGCAGGGGGCATTGAAGGCTCATTGGTTTGTGAATGAGCGTGTGTCGCCCCCACCAATACGCCAGCCACACCAAACAGCCTCTACAGGGACCT
This sequence comes from Rapana venosa, assembly GCA_028751875.1. Lineage (NCBI taxonomy): Eukaryota > Metazoa > Mollusca > Gastropoda > Neogastropoda > Muricidae > Rapana > Rapana venosa. The sequence goes on along the minus strand of CM054137.1, from coordinate 41,786,371 downwards.
GTGGGGAATGTAACGTCGACTGGGAAAGCCTCCATCAAACAAAGGGTAAAAACTCTGCCGCCGAGTCAGGTGCCACAACCGAAATATAATGGCCCTGATTTTTGCCGTTCCGTATGATCGATGCCTCGACAGTCCGTGTCTTGTACATTTCGATTTCTTTTTCTTTTTCTTTCTTTTGTTTTAATGCTCAGATCTAATGGCGGGTAGTTAAAGGAATTGTTTCCTTGTGGTTAATTTTGTGTTGTTTTTCTCGACGTTGTTGCAGGTGTTTGAACGAGGTCTGAAGGCCATACCACTGAGTGTGGACTTGTGGCTGAACTACATCAATTTCTACACTTCAGAGTTCAGTAGTGAGGAAGATGCAGAGGCCAAGCTGAGGAAGTAAGTTTTTGCTCAGCTCTCTGTACATTTTTATCGTCAGATGGTAGGATTGTTTACATTGTAATTCATGATTGATTTTATTTCTAAAGCTGTAATAGCATCATTTGGGTGGTCATTGGAATTCATAGATTTGTAACAGTGATGAAATATTTGAAAAACTAGCTCTTCACATTTAGGCAAAAGACATCTTCTTCTCTCCTCTACCTCATTTTGTACATATATTATTGTTTAAACAATTTTCCACAATTAAAAGAACTTCTCTGACATCAATACAAAGGTAATTTTCTGACCCAATTCATTTCAGGCTGTATGAACGGGCCATCGCTGCAGCTGGAACAGACTTTCGGTCTGACAAACTGTGGGATTCCTACATTGCCTGGGAGAGGAGCAAGAGCCGACTTAGAGCAGTGACCACTTTGTATGATCGACTGATCAAGATCCCTACACAGCTGTACAGTCACCATTTTGACAAGTAAGAGAATGGTTTAGTGTTTCCAGTTTGAATGATAATGAATGCCAAGCAAAATGTATTTTCTTTCCAGAATGCCTGTGATCTAGTGCAGTTAAATGTTCACAATCGTACAATCAGATGATATTAAATTGGCAAATAAATGCTACTAACAAGACAAAGGTTGTACCCTCCTTGAGTTTGGTATCTTCTGAATCTTTTGCTTCTTTTGAAAATAAAAGAAAGGCTTTCCTGGAACATGCAGAAACTTAAAAGTTCTTGATTGGCAGAGTCTGTTAGCAAAGACTCCATTTCAGAGAAAGAAGTGTATAGTTTTGTGCAAAAGGACAGGAAGGGATCTTTAAAAATGCCCCAAACTAGTCTCAGAGGTTGCTTACATGAGTTATGTCTTCAACATGATAAATGTTTTCATCAGTGTTTAGTTCAAAGTGTATTTGATTCTTTATGGTTGACAAAACAAAGAAGAGAAAACAAAATTGGATTGTGTGATGACAAACAAAAATGAGACAAAGCCTTTGACATGCAAACAAAGTTGTCATGACTAAGGACTGGAAGAATAAAAAGATGATGTGTTTTCAGCATGAAGATTCACCTCATGAAGCACCACCCACGGGAGGTACTGGACCTGGATGACTTCCTACGGGTGAGGCAGGAAGTGGTAGCCAAGTCCCACAACTATGAAGAAGACGATGAAGCAGGCTTAGAGTCGGCTGCCCTTGGTATAGATGATCCCCCTGGAGCCGATGCGCCACCTGGCCTGGACTCGGCAGTAAGAAGTTTGACCTTTGTGCAAAGCATGCGACTTTACTAGTAATAGACCATACTGCTTTGTAATGACACCGTTTGAAAAGAACAAGTTCTATATAAAAATGCAGAATTGATTTTGGTGATTCATTTTGCTCGTTTGTCAATGTTACAATACATGATGATTTTAGTTTTAGACAGGGGTGAGTCCAGAATGTTTAAGAGTGATAGAACTTCATAGACTTTCTTTAGAATAGTTCCTTTGGCGGATACATATGTTGATGCTTTAAAAAATATCATGCTCTCAGTATTGCAGCTGTTGAGTTCTAACAATTCAAATTGACAGATGTGGTATGTTTGTATACCGACTTGTATTGAAAAAATTTAGATGCCAAGTTTCTATTGATGGTTTGTATAATTGTTTGTCCTATTTCTTACCCCCTATATCTCTTACGTATGGACATCTGTAATATTCTAAACCCCTGTGTTAGTGTTCATTAGAAAAGATTGGCGATATGTACTGTTCTTAACAGACAAGTGCAGTCTACCTACCCTTGAGTAATGTTGGCTTATGTTTGACATTTTCAGATAGATGATGCAGAGATCAAAAAAGTCAAAGCCAAGCTGATGGAGCTGAAAGAAGCCATTTTCAAACAGAATGAAAATGAAGTCAGCAAACGATGGGCCTTTGAAGAAGCAGTAAGTAATACTGATTCCATATCACATCGCTCCGTCTCTAAAGGGGGGAGGGGTATTGTTGGTTTTTTTGGGGGGTGTTGCTTTTATTATTTCGTTTTAATGTTGTATGGACATCAGATACAACTATACACAATTGCTGTTAAAAATGTTACATGGGTCAAACATGTATGTAAAAAAAGGGTAATTGTTGGTGCCAAATGATTGATAAGCAGTTACCATATCAATTTTTTTCCTTCTTTACTACATTACAAAGAGGGTCTTCATGATAAAGCAGTCCAAAAGCAAAATTCTGTAATTTCAAATAATGATAGATGGTGAATTTTAAAACAAATGTGCAGAAACACTATGACTGAAGGGAAGCAAAGGTGTTTGTCATGGAAAACTTCACCTTTACCAAGAAACTGAAAACTTTTACTTCAGTAAGGACTCTAGCAAGATTTGAAAAAGTTAAGTACATTTTTTTCATAAGAACTTTAATTCTTTGATAAATGTGATTATACTTGTATTTTGGATATTTTTCCAGATCAGGAGACCGTACTTCCATGTGAAACCTTTGGAGAGGGCCCAGTTGAAGAACTGGCGGGAGTATGTGGACTTTGAGATCAGTACCAACAACCATGAACGAATTGTGGTGCTTTTTGAACGATGCATGATCGCTTGTGCCCTCTATGAAGACTTCTGGATGAAGGTAAGATAGTCAGCATTTTTTTTCCTTGAGTATTTTGGGAGGGGTTTTTTGTTGTTGTTTTTGTTGGGTTGTTGTTTTTTTCCTGTTAAAATTTGGAATTGATTGAAAGTCAAACCAGTTTCAGTTAGTGAAGACAAAATGGATGTATGAGAGGAAATAGCTTGTAATTTTTAGTTTGGAAGACTAAGAGATTTTTTTTTTTTTAAAAGAAAGATTACTATTCTGTATGTTGATAATTAGTTGTCTTTGTGGGCAGTATGCAAAATACCTGGAGCAGCAGAACAGCATTGAAGGTGTGAGGAACGTGTACAGAAGGGCCTGCGACATTCATCTCCCAAAGAAACCCTACATCCACCTGGCTTGGGCGGCTTTTGAAGAAAGACAAGGTGGGATTTTAAATTGCTATTGTGATAGTATGTGTTGTGTATAGTCTTTTTGTTCTTTTGAATTACTCAGCCACTTTTATTAGGAAAGACAGATCTTTTCAGTTACTGATGTCAGCCAAAGCCTTCATCAGAATGTTGTTATGTTGAAGATCTATCAAGATCGACTTCATCCATAATGAGCTCTTAGCATAAGAACTATTATCAATTCCTATTTCAAAAGGAAAAAAATCAGTAGTAATATAGTTTTGGTTGTTTGTAAATAAGTTTTCTTTTCTCCTATGTGCCGAATCAGAATAAATGTTGTTTCTTTGTAAGGTTGCTTTTTTTCTGCTTTGTAAGATTTTTTTTTTTAAATTGTGGTGTATTTGACTTGAAGAAATTTCATGGTACATTGTATTTGGACAAACCAATCAACATATCTGTTTTCTTTCTGGATTTTGGTTTGTTTTTTCTATTACTGTCATGAATTGAGAAAATAGCAACAAACTGTTCATATGCAGACTTTGTAACAATGTTTTTTAAACAATGCCTGGGATGGGGGTGGAGGGGAAGACATTCCAGGAAATGAGAAGGTGTGCTTAGTAAAAACAAGAAAGGAAGCGCATGTACAAGATTACCAGTTTCCAGTCGTTTCTCTTTCTTTCCATGCTCAGGCAACTACAAAACAGCTCAAGAGATCCTGTCACGGTTAGACAAGAATGTACCAGGCCTTGTGATGGTGGCCATGAGGCGCATTTCACTTGAACGACGCCAGGAGAATCATGAGGAGGCAGAACGTCTGTTCAAAGAATACCTGGAGAAAACAACCAGCAACAAGTGTCGCACATTCTTCGCCATCAAGTACACAAGATACCTCCAGAAGGTAAGAAGTTTTCTGATGGTTCTTTTTGTGTGTGTGTGTGTTTTTTATTTAATTAATGATTATAATAAATACACACACGCGCACACACACACACACTCTCACACACACACTCTCTCTCACACACACAAACACACATCTCCATATCACCCCCGACACCGAAATTGTTTTGTGTCAGTTTTTTTTACTTTGCTTTTTTTTTTTTTTCTCCCTTCATTCTTTTTCATTGCCTTTTGCTGTTTCTCTCCTCCATTTTCATTTCAAACAATTTAATTATATTTCGTGTGTATAATGGGATCAGAACTTCCTCTGTGAAATGATTGACTAGACCAATACTTTCACACAAAAAAGGGGGGGTGGGGCTGATTTAACCCTTTCCCATTTTACCCGCCGTAGCCCGCCGCTGCCCGCTCGCCCGCATCTATTTATACCCGCCGCAGCCCGCCGGACGTCATTTCAGCCTAGTGGGGATTTTCCATCACGCACTAAGCTCTACCTAGTACACGCACACCATGAATGAACATTCCACTGAGGTCAGTATAAACTAAGAAAGGAATGGGCACCAAATTCAGTGCTACACAGCCTCCCTTTCACAAGAAATTGGCCAGTGACTGGCTTTGTCTTCCCCACGCTTTCTTGTAGCTAAAAATGGCAGCAAAGATTGAGCATACAATTTGGAAGGAATATACTGATGTGGAAATTGAAGCTATTTTGGCTCAAGTGGAACAGTTCGAAAGAGAATAAAATGTTGAATCCGATGTTGAAGTAGATGTAGAAGAAAGAGATTAAATAGGAGAAGGTAGTGAGTCGGAAAGTGATGCTGAGGATAACATTCGGTTGGCTTCATAGCAGACGACATGGCGCAGCGCACAAATGCCTAGCTCAGTGCAAGACTTCACGCTGCCGACTGGGCGGCACAAACTCTCCCACTGAATGCCAAGCTCTTAGATTACTTTGTTTTGTTTGTGCCCTAAATTTTTTTTCAAATTGTAGCAGATGAAACTAACAATATGCCAGGCAAAAGATCGCTGTGAAAGGCTTAGTCATAGATCCATTACGACAGAAACAACACCTGATGAAATTTGGGCTTACCTGTCAGTTTTGATCATGATGGGGATCAAGCGTTTGCCGAGGCTTCATCTCTACTGGTCTACTGATTTGACATTTTCTGAGTCACGGATCAGTAATATTATGACGAAAACCAGATTTCTCAAAATTAATCAGTATTTTCACCTGAGAAACACGCCAACACACCTGGACGCGACACTGGCTGTGACACCTGCATTGCGACAGCCATGTAACTGGCTATTGGTGAAGGACATACTAGTGTCTGTGTAAATAGTAGGCGTCAGCATATATTTGTAAATAATGTATATACGAGCATTAGTCAACGTTGTTTTCAATATGTTTGAATACTTTCCACTGAGAAAGTGTAGACTTGGTGACAGTAATTTTGTGACGTGTGAATGTTCGATTGGATTACCATGACGGCGGATGCGATGGAGGACACATTCAGGCAGGACCACACATATTATTTTTTTTAATCACATACCTATATTGCGCATATTGGAGGGTAGTTGTAGACTAACAGCATGATGTCACTGCAATGTTACCTGTATTTGGTGACAAAGAGGGGACAGCAGCACGACACATGTAGGTAGGACACACATCTTGGGGTGCAGAACAAAGTATGACATCATGTGAATACCTTGGCCAAATATGACTGCTCTGCGAACAATAGTAACTGTGCAGGACTATGTGTACTTGAGGTACCTTATTCTCTGATAAAAACAGCGTAAATTTCCGAATACTACAGAGAGTTTCTCTGTAAGAAATGCGAATGGTAAAGGGTTAATCATAATTGGACATTGAATCTGTGTGTTAGAAACTGCTTAATTTTTGTTGGAGGTGCAACTGCTTAGTTACTGTATGGGTTGTTTCGGGAGGAGGAGGGGAGGGGGTGATTTCATTTGCAAAGTATGGATAAATTGTATTATGAACTATTGCCTTTCAGGTGAGAGCTAACACAGAGAAAGCCAGGGAGGTCATCAGAGAAGCCAGTAACATTGATAAGGTAAACGTTTGTTCAGTCTTAAAAATGTGTGGAAGAAGGAAGGTGGCAGGACGGTTAAAAGACATTCTTCTGCCTAACAAGTAAACCATGAGGTTCCCTGTTTGATTCCCAGCTTTGTCCTTTCTTCCCAGTTTGATGGGGTGAAAATGAATGTTAGAGTCCTGTGGATGAGACTAAACCAAGGCCCCGAGTGTAAATGCACGCAGAATATGCACATGTGTTAAAAACCCATTCCACCCTTCAGAAGAGTAGGCTATTTCCTGCTGGTAGGAGCAGATGATAAAATTTCAAAAGCGCTTGCACACAGGTGTCCTGTTCAGACACCATCAGAATGCATCTACGTAAATTGAGGGGTTGGGGGGGTGCTGTCACATACACAAATTTCTCACCGTTGGTGAACCTCGGAGCTCTAGCTGAGGAACGAGAAGAAAAGAAATGTGTGTAAAAATAGCAAATACCAGACATTTCGTTGTTCCCAAACATACTATCCAAACAAAATCAAAAACATTTGCTGTAATTTTATACATAAAGAAAATAAGCAAGCTGTTTGACATTCCATGTATTGAATTTGTCCGATTTTTTTCACTGAAGCTGAACAGTTATTGCATTGTAGATTGCTCTTTAAATCTGTGTAATAGTTTCCTGAATTTTAGAGATGCTTAAACTTGTTGATTTTATTTCTGATTGAATAAAAATATTTATGCACTTCATCCTTGGAAAAAATGTCTAGTGGTGTCAATGAACTATGTTGGCAGCAAAATGAGCGGCTGTTCCTGCAAATGTTGGATGTGGAATACCAGTCTCAGCCAGTAGATGAGAACAAGGTCATGGAAGTCTATGAGAGCATTCTATCCAGTGACCTTTCCATCGAATTCAAGGTCAAAATCTCACAGCGTCGCATGGAGTTCTTGGAAGACTTTGGCATGTGCATAAAGAGGTGACTATCTTTGTTGTGTGTTAGTTTGTTTTTTTTTGGGGGGGGGGGGGGGGGGTCTGTGCGTTGAATGGCTGAGAACCACCTTACCCAGCCTAATATGATTGTTTCAAAGTTGCTGGCTGTTTTTTTTTTTGTTTTTGTTTTTTTTTGTTTTTTGCTGCCTCATCTTCTGTGACGTCCCCCGTCCTGCTGTTCCCACGCCGCCCATTCCAATCTCCCCGCCACAGCCATACCCAGATTTGTTATGTCTCATCCTCAGAGTCGGAGGTCCACAGGGAGCCCATCACTATCAGGCCGCCGCGGGGCCACCAGCCAGAGGGGCCCTGCACTGCTGCTGGGTCACTTTGGCGGTGTTCAGTGGTGCCTGTTCTGAGCTAACATACGCAGGACACCACCTACTAAGCCCCCTACTAACGACAGTATTAGCTCAGTTGCGGAGCCAGACTGAGTGAGTTGCCCACCCGATGTGGCAACCACCACAACGTCCCTCCAACAACCGTCCCCCGCGAACCTCCAACCCCAAAGGCTTTGACACACACTCACCACAGGCACAGAAGTGTATGGGCAAACCGAATCTGAGGTCACCATGAGACCAAAGAAACTGGGACCACCGAATCAGAGGCAATATTTTTCATTGCATGATGATCAATGACAATGAGGATGACGTAATTATGCTGCTGTGGAAGTGCATATGCTTTGAGACTACTTGACAGGGTTGTACTCTACGCTTACTATCATAATATATCCCGGCGTCAACCGGGCCCGAGAGATACAGACACCTGCAGTGTTGGTCAGGTAATTTGAGCAACACTCTCAAACTCGCATCCGTTAAGTGGATGAAGCTCGACTGTGTGGTCCCAGTCTTCCCACTGAGCCCACAGCACACTCACTCTGGGTAGGAGCCGGCCGGAGTCCGAAAAATCCCTATGACTCTTATGGGATTCGAACCCGCGACCTTCCAGTTGGTAACCCAAGGCGCTAACCACTGCGCCATGGCGGCTGGTCGGCTGATTATTTTCTGGTTGATGTTATTTGGCAACTCTTGCTAGTCAGTACTGTCTTTACCTATCAGTGTCCTGACAAAACAAGTTGCCAACATCATTATTTTCTTATGACTTGGTCCAGCCACTTAACTCCATGTGTCATTTGGTTCCAGTCATAAGAGCACACTTTTTATATATATATATATATATATATATACATTTTGTTTTTCTTTTCTCTTCCCTCCTCCTCCTCCCCACTCCCCCACCCCATTTTTTTCCCTCTGGAGTAAGACTTTTATTTACTCGTGTGCATGCATGCATGTTTGTTTCTTTAGGGTCCTAAAAAGCCTATTTTGAGGTGTGGTTTTGCTTGGTTGGTTTCCTTCTTCTTTCTCTGTACAAAACAGCTAAATGTTTTGTGATCAAGGCAAAGAACATTTTAGAGCTAGATTTTTTTTCTTGTCTTATGGGGATTTTTTTAACAAAAGTTAAGGATGATTTCTGAAGTTTTGTTGATTTGTACTTTCTTTTATTCTTTGCGTCTTATCAAGTCCCTTTTTCCACACCCTGATGTGATTCCAGTTTCTTAATCTTTACTTATGTATTATCTTGAAAGAACTTGTAAAATAAACAAGGATGCTGATTGAGAATATTCGTTTTTGTAGGTGATATTGTGTAATTCTCTGTAGAATATTTGTTTTTGTAGGTGATATTGTGTAATTCTCTGTAGAAGGTTATTACAACGATCCTTTTTTCTATGTTCATTCAAATGTGTTATCTGTTTTTATGGATTTTTTTCATTGATGTGTTGAGATGATAAGGCAACTCTTGCTTGTCAGCATTGCAATGATATCAATGAACTGACTAAACAAGTTGCCAATATCAACAACCACAGACCTGAATCTTGTCAGGGGGATTTATCTCCTCTGATGTTGAACAGGTTTAGGAACAAGCATGCACATGTGTACGTGCGGAAATTATATTTCCAATGCTTATATGATACTAGACTGCCGGGATTTAAAACCCTTTTTGCCTCTCATTTCTAAGACTTCTATTATAAGAAGTTTTCAGTAATGTTTGATATTGCTAAAGGTTTGCAGTCAAGTCCCATAGGACATTTGTTATGATTATTGAAGTTTTGTTTGTTTGGGATTTTTTTTATCATTACTTGGTTATGTTGTTTAGTATGTTCTGTTTGTCATTATGATGTATCCAAACACACTTTCCAATCATTCCTTTTGATCGTCTGGTATCACTTAAAGTACTACTTATAGTACTGTCACATTACTTACTGAAGGTGCTTATGCTTAACAAAACTAGTATCTGTGAATACTAGACTGCATTTAGAACACTTCAACTCAGTTAAGTTGTTGGTTTTTTTGGTTTTCTTTTTGAGGCGGGAGGGAATTCAGATTACAGTAGAACAGTGTTTCTGGTAATGTCATATGTTGAAGTTATGTTTATTATTGTGTTGATTTATTTGTTGTTAGGCTGTCGGCTGTGTACCTTTTTTGTCTCAGTTCACATTTTTGTTTGCAGAATAACTGAGGCTTACGATGAACATCAGAAGCTAGTGAAAGATCTGAATAGCGACAAAAGGAAGCGGGGCCCTGACGTGAGGTAAACTTGGAAACCTACTTTAGCTGGAGAGAAAATCTTCTTTATTGATTTCCATCCATTTGCTTCAATTGTTTCATTATACATGCATAAAATTTAAGGACTGATTTTGTTGTTGTTGAAAGACAGTAACTAAGCAGACAATGTGAAGGAAAGAAAGTAATATTGTTGCATGAGAGTAAATCTGAAATTAAGTTCTGTCTCATCTTACTGCACAGGCCTAGGTAGAAATTGTTACGTTAATATTTTTGTACATTTCAGATGTAATTTGTACAGAGTTCTATAACAAATATGAAAATCTTAATACTCTGGAGGCCTTACTTACAGCTGTAAGATTAAAAGTCAAGATGATGGTGTGGTACATTCTTGTCTGGAGTTGCATAAAATAAGAAAGAATAATAACATATATATTTTCCCATGTTACACTGTGAATGTGTAAAGTCTCTCAACAAAACTCGCATTCCCTCCAGACTTAATGCGCTTTTGTTCTCACCTTGTCATTGAACTCCAAGCCTGTGTTGTTGCAGTGAGGAACCAGCAGAAAAGAAAATGAAAACAGAGCCTGTCCCTGCAGGCCCTCCAGAACCTCCACCCACTGCACCCCCTCCTCCTGAACCAGCGCCTGCCTACCCCAGTTACCCTGGCTGGGGCTCCTACCCTGTAAGTGTTGTGGTCTTTGTGACTGTGAAACCTATCAGTTTGTTCAACTCCAAACAGTTGGTTTGGGGGGGGGGGGGGGGGGGGGGGGGCAGTTGTGATCTGTGGATTCACAAGAAAAAAGTTCAGGAGGAAATGTTTTCATTTGCTTACATATTTGCAGCATCAGTTCGTTTTTTAAATTCTTTTGTTGTCTTATATTATGAGGCTTATCTAACTGTGACAGAGGTTTGCATAAAATCCAGACTGCTATCTTGGTAGAAAGTGTTACTTTTGGGTAGGTTTGGGGGAAGGGGGGTTGTTTTGTTACCTTTCGTAAGTTAAAGACATTCAGAATCTGTGTATCATGTCATTTGACTTTATTTCATCTGTAATGTACATATTTGCCAGTAACCCTGCAGAAGAATTTGTTCTGACTTGGTATACTTTGTTGCCGTTTGCATTTTAACAAATGGAGGGGGGGGTAGTTTTCTTCCTAGCAATCAATAAACAATTATTTCTGAGTAACTGGCTGGATTGTGTGTGTGAACTCAGTTGCCATTGTGTCAAAACTTAACGGGAACGTTTGTAATCTCCCATACCTGATGGAAAAAAGTATTAGATCTGTGGTTATGAAAAGAAATGGAATCGGAGGAAAATTTCTTGTCAATAAATGGAAATATACCTGTGTATTGGAAGACCAAATATCAGTATGTAACGTACTGGATTAAATAGAAAAGTTTGTTAAAGTGCTGTTCCTTACATGGTTCTACTACTCCAGTTTTTCTTGGTAAGAGTTGTTACAGATCATTTTCCCTGCCATGCATTTCACTTTTCATATTTCATTTGTTTGTTCCATGCAACTCATTCTGGATCAAGCGTTTTGTCCCATTTTAAAATTATGTTGATGAGTACTTAAACTGTTCCTGTATACCCTTGTTGCTAGATATATTTGGCAAGTGAGTGGAAAAGAAATGGGGGATGTTCCTGTGTTCATCTGCCTGTCATACTAGGTACTTTTTGAATCTAACAGTGGCTTGAGTTGCCTTGATTTGTTCAAGATGAAAGCCATTTCAGTTGGTTTATCAATACTTCAACTATGTATGTTCAGGGGCTTGTATAAGGGGATATTTTCCTCTGGAGTTAACATGAGTGCAGACTCCACTCTCCCCAAAAGTCCTTCGGGTAAGACTATAAACCGAGGTCCCATATGCGAACGCACGCAGAATATCTTGCACATGTTAAATCCTGTTCCGCTTTTCGTAAGAGTAGGCCATTGTGTGCCCGTGGGAACAGATGACAGAATTTACAAAACCGCATACACACAGGCACTGGATGTATCCTCGATATAAAGGAATAAAATATAAAATGAATAAAATGATAGTAGATTGGGGTCCACTAGGTAGGGAAATATGTGTTAGGTTTGTGTAACTTGAAACAGAGCGCAGAGAATCTGGCTATCAAGTCTTGACATTGCCTGCTGAACCCTGAACTCCAGTGTTGTAAAACTATGAGATGACACCATAATCTTGCTTATGTTATCAGTAGGGCTATAAACTTAATTATCGGATTGGATGGGAGCTGACAAACAGCTTTATGGGATTGGATGGAAGCTGATGACAAGATTTCCAGTGATGATTTATTGTATACAATTAGTATTTAAGTAATATTCTTTCTTCTTTCTCAAAATGATTTTTTGCTGTTGTGTTTTCAGAGTTACCCCAGCTACCATTCCCAGTGGCCCAGTTATCCTCCCCCAACCTACAGCAGTGGATACAATTACTATTGAAGTCATGCTGTATTCTTGGTTATGGTTGTGTATGTGTGCGTGCGTGGACGTTTCATGAAAAAATGTATTCAAGCATTTCTTAATGTATTAGTTTAGTGTTCATACTGAAGATGGTGAGACTGAATGGGAGAATTTTCTGTGGCTTTGTGCTCAATGCCAGCAACAAGAAGCATGGCAGACACAGTATTGATTGTTATTGCTTTATGCCATGACAAATCTGCAGACCTCAAGCATTGGACTTTGTGGATTCTGAGCCACTGATTTGTTGCTAAATTATAAATTATTGATTTGGTGCAGTTGCTTCCTTTCCAAAGACACTTGAGTTGTGAAAGCGCTAAAAATGATTGAATGCCAGGTTTATTGTGTTCAAAAAATGCAGTAGTTCTATGAGCTTGTTTGTTTTTTTAATAATAAAACTGAAAAGAAAGTATCTCGTTTCCACAGTTTTGTATTAGTTTTTATTAAGGATGGAAGAATGTATGCTTACAGAAAAACTTCTAAACATGGAAGAATATATTATGCTTGCAGAAAAACTTGTGGTTCAGCTTTACTTCAGTCACAAGCTAAAAGATGCACATGAAAAAAATTATTTTCTATCACATCAGAGTCCCACAATCATTAGACTGTTCTAGTTCTTGCTGGTGCTGGCATTGGCAGAGTGGGTGTATTTTAATTTCTTTAAAATACTTACATTCTGTTTTGTTAGGTTTTTTAAAATAAAAATTGATCTTCGCTGACTGTTTTGCTGAACAAGCTTACAGCAAAAGATTTCTGGAGTATATGTATTTTCTACTCTCTTTGTCGAACGCTCAGACAGCAACTATTGTTGTCTGTTATGCAAGTGAAAATGTGTCACGCTGCCATTAAGCGCCTGACAAGTTGGACCCAGAACATCCAACTTTGGCATAAGAGAGAATTGTTATCTTTTAACCACTAGACTGCCCCACCCTGGAAATTTTCTGGGGCTAAATGTGCACTCTATACGCCTACAATCCGTAAAATTTCGGGGGTTTTGAACCGAAGTAAACAAGCCTGCTTCCTTGACTACAGTTGAAGGGGAAGAACTCCAAAATGAGTGGATATCACTCTCCTGTTGCTTTGCAACATCCAGATGCAAAAACGATCGGGTTTTTAGCTCATATTTTGTGTTATTATGCATGACTGCTTGGGTAGTTCTTGTTCAAAATGGCTGAACTTCTTGTTGAAGGTATCAATAACTTTACACAGCTGAAAAAGTGGCAAATAAAACTTTAGATTACCTGACAGTGATGAAAACGATCGTGTATGATTCAGGAAATAGTGCTTTTTTTTTTTAAATGAATGAGAGTTTGCCTGGACTTATGTTTGATATTATTGAGATGGGGGTACTCAGAATGACAGTGGTGATGAAGAAAGTGTATTTTTTGTCGATTTTTTACATTTTAAATATGTTTTCATAGTGAAATATCATGCTAACTAATTTGAGCTTGCCTCAAAGCAATCAACAATATATATATATATATATATATATATATATATACTGTCATTGGGCAGACTGTCTGGATTATTCATTTAGTAATTTATGAGTAAGAAGGATATGAACGTAGCTAGTGGTACATAAGAATTTTATTTCCTGGCATATAGGGTGCATTTGTTACGTCTTTCTGGAAAAAAGTCAGGAGAATGGACCAAAAAGGCAAAAAATAAAGGAGGAGGTGACAGGAAGAAAAGGAACAAGGCAGAAACAAACAGATGATGGAAAAGAGGGAATTTCTACCACAGCAATTTTCGGAATGTGAGGATGCTGTTTATACGGACAGGCCCCCTGGCATACCTAGAGGAGAGTGTATCTATATTAAACCAGAGAGGGTAACCAAGAAAAGTTAATATCTGCAGATTCGAAGAAGACTCATGAACAGCTATGCATAATCATATATCATCTCAAAACAGTGTTGACATAAGAAATTTAGAGAATTTCATTCATGTGTCCTCGCAACATGCAAGACGTACTGTCAGGAAGCCACAACAAATCAAAGAAATCTATGGATTCTGTTTAAATATTTTAAAAAACAACAAACAAAATGCATGGTGAAAAAATGTTGACAAAGAAAAAAAGATGCATACACATCTGAAAGGCCCTTTCAGGGCATACATTACCCTCTGCCATATGTCGTGGGTAAAACAATTATTAATAAACAAACTTCTTGCTCTGTAACTCAACCTGTCTTAAACTACGACAACATTTTGTGACTTTCCGTAACGCTTTCTGTATTCTCACTAAGAATCATTCTGTTCAGAAACAAGTACAGCTGCTTGTAATGAATAGTAAACTCATCTGGTTCCTTCGGTATAGCTGGCATGTGCTTGCAAAAGCATAGGAGTGTGCATGCATGCCTGCATTTATGTGTGTGAAGCTTGATGTGAACAGCAGAACTGCCTTTCTGTTGAAAGGACAAGGGTTCATTTCTGTTTAACTGCAAACCTACAACATAAGGCATCGTCTTTTTTCTTACATGAAACTTTATTAGTGCTTTTCTTATCTTCTCTGCATTCCCTTACCAGGTCGTGTGCATAGTGCCTGGTCTTCTGTGCTTGTCATTTTGCAGGTCTGCCCACTGGCCTCATCTGACACGATCCAACTTCAGAGTAGCTCATTTTTTGTAAAGGATGCATGCTGGATGTGTTCATGTTTCCATAACCCACCAAACACTGACATGGATTAGAGGGATCTTTAACGTGCATATTAATTTTGATCTTCTGCATGTGTATATACACGAAGGAAATTAGATGCAGACAGGTCTGCACTTGAAGTTAACCTGGGAGATTGTAAAAATCCCCACCCTTCGTTCACCAAACACCAACACCAAGATTTGAACGCATGACTTAATGGACCCACAGAATTGCTGTCAAACGGTCTTAACTACTCAGCTATAGTATCCGTCACATTGGTACTTTCTGACCCACTGAAGGATTAGTTGATTTACCTGTAATGCTCTGCACAAGAAAGGTTTGTATCTATCAAAAACCTTGGGTAACCACCTACCCACAAAACACTGTAATGCTCTGCACAAGAAAGGTTTGTATCTATCAAAACCTTGGGTAACCACCTACCCACAAAACACAGAGAAGAATTTCACATTGTCAAAATGCATGGGTGATAAAATACCAGGTACATGTTGGCCTTCAAAAAAAGAAGGCAATATACAGCACGGGTTAAATATCATTATTTGAAGGTGAGTTGCTAGTACACTCTTTTTTTGTTCCTGGGCTAGAGCTCCAAGGTTCACCAATGGTCAGATCATGTGCATGTGACCGTTTTTGCCCACCATGAAGGTAGCCGCATTCCGACATCAGGGACGTATGCTGGGTATTTTCCTGTTTCCCTAACCCACCGGACGCTGACATGAATTACAGGGATCTGTAACATGCATATTTTGATCTTCAGCATGTGTATATAGATGAAGAGAATTAAAGCACTGCCAGGTTTACACTTGACATTGACCTGGGAGATCATAAAAATCCCTACCCTTGATTCACCAGATGCCACCAAGATTCAAAACAGTGACTTCATGGACTCAAGCGATTGAAGCCAAACAGTCTTAACCGTTCTGCTATAGTGTCTGTCACACAAATACATTCATTTCTGCCTGTTGAGGCAGAAGATTGCTCTTGCATGCAGTGTTGCAGTTCATCAAGACTAAGATGAAAATAACAACGGAGAATTAGAAAGAAGAATGGCTGCTTGGTGCTCACACCACAGTCCTGTAATTAAAATACATCAGGAGAAAAACAAACAAAAAACTTTTAAAAGCCTTGCTTAGTCAGGGATGGTAACTATATTATGAAACCTGTACCTGAAAACAGACAATGTCCTCTTTGGAGTAAAACCACAGCAAAAAGGCAAGAAAAGAAAAATACCTGAAATTGAAACAAACAAAACTGTTAGGACCTGCTTCAAGCATAGCCACATGAGAAAAGAAGTAAACCACACTGACACCCAAACTTGTACAAAATCCAGCTTGCATAGGATTAAACCTTTGACAGTGCTTACTGGTCCCCCCCCCCCCCCCCCCCCCCCCCCAAAAAAAAAAATGGTGGTTTTATTACACTACCAACACACTTGCATGATTAGTAACCTGTCTTGTCCAAAGTATGGCAATCAATTTCTGGGGAGAAGTCTATCAAATATACAGCTGCTAAATTGTCTTCAATCCAATCTTTTCATACCTCCACTTTGATGAATGTTTACAGCTGCCAACACCTTTTATAAAAATATGGCAAAGTTGCAACTGGATTTGTCTACAAAGAACAAGTTGATGATCAAGGAAACATTACAACATACAACAGCTAAACAAATCTGAAAACACAAATCCTCTATAACTGTGGCACTAAAGGACAGCCTGAGTAAATGCTACCAAGACAGACCTGTTGCAGGGGGATGCTCACAATAGTCTATTTTTATAGTGTCATGTGTGTGTTTACCAGATGATTTGCCTACATATTGATAGGTTTCAGTTTATTTTTTTGAGAGTAACAAACACTGGCATCCTTTTCAGAAATATCCAGCCCTCACTTTGAATATGGATTAAGTGCAATATGATAAAACCAATACACAATTTATTATAAAAAGGATTAATGAAAGGAACAAACTTAGAGCCTCTTCAGGTCTTAGACCCTTAGAAGCATTACAAACAGTAGGCTATTTAACAATATATTTATTTTGCAATATATATATACAAACAGTAGGCTATTTAACAATATATTTATTTTGCAATATATATATATATATATATTGCAAAACTGACGTCAAAGGAGACTTGTTTTAAGTTTAAGAATTACGTCACTAAGGACATACAAGATGTTTTGCATCATTCTCTGTGTGCATCTTGATTACGTCCCTGTATGATGTAATTTTAATATGTAGCCTAGCTGACTCCCAAAACAAACAAAAAAAACCCAACTACACCCCTCTCTCTTTTGCTTTCCTTCAGTCTGTTTTCTCTCTTCGTTGGATTTCAGACTGGGTCTGAAAAACGCTCTAAGATATATATTGTGTGTTGTATGGTTCAATTTAAAGTCTGTCCACACTTGGTATTATTAGACAAACAAACAAAACCCGTACATTATATACTGAAGACTTGGAAATAATCCTAGCGACATCAGGAATGGTGGGGGGGGGGGGGGGTCCCTTTGAATTTCAGGGCCAGATTCTGAACTGAATTTGAAACTGAACATTGAACGCACACAGAACATCTTGTGCACTGTTAAATTCTGTTATGCTTTTCGGATGAGCAGGCTAGCCCATTGTATGCCGGTGGGAACGGATGACAAAATGTACAAAACTGTAGACACACGAGGACTTGATGTAAAATAGCACAAGAGCGCTTATTCCATTATCCTCGAAATAAAAGAATAAGCCTTAATGAAAAAACTATTTGAAGGGGTCACTGTTTTTTTTGGGTTATCTCTCTTGGCACATGCGCAAAGGCTTTTTTCCGGGCGAAAGGTCTGTCAACTTCTAGAAATATCGCATGTTTGCCATGTGTATGAATGACTGGTTTGTTTGAGCTACTTTTTATCGAAGGTTCCTCTTGAGTACAGGTCTTTAGTTTCCTCGAGTCAATTAGAACGAACAGAAGATGGCTAAATGGGGAGAAGGCGATCCACGGTGGATTGTGGAGGAAAGACCAGACGCTACCAACGTCAACAACTGGCATTGGTAAGCATGGGTACCAGTGTGACCAAAATCTATAGAATTTACAGAATAGATAGCTGCTCTCTAAACAACTGGATTTTTCTTTGACAAGGTAAAAAAACAACAAACTTTACTACAGAAACCTGGAGTATGTGAGAGGCATGTTCTAACTTTTGTTTTATTTTTTAAATCCCTCAAAGTGTCAGACTGCCTCAGAGTCAGACGAATTCCCTCCCAGAACATGTCATCTCAGCTCCAGACCTCTGAGAGCTGACTGCCTTCCACTAGTTCCAGAGCCTGCTCAAGAAGTACCTTCCACTTGCCCAGCACCCCACCCCCATCCCCCACCCCCCAATCACCTTCCCATTCCCATCATGTCCCGGCCACATCCTGTATGTTTGTAAGGAATCTGGTACACATTGGGTGGGTTCCAGTGGATGGTTGGCTAGTATCATCACTTAGAACCTAGCACAGTGCTTTTGTAGTCTCATCTGAAGGACTTTAGGGAGGAGTGGAGTGGCACTGATGTTAACTCCAGAGGAAAAAAATCCCCTTGAACAGGATTTGAAACTTGGAGTTGGAACCTGGGTCGGCAGATCAAGAGCATAATGCACAATGCTCTAGTCTAACCACCAGGTTATCACAAAGTTCTATTACGTGAGGGAGTGGTACAGCTATTACGTGAGGGAGTGGTACAGCTATTGCCTTTTTCCGGAAATTGAATTGTTCAGTGGTTTAGGAAGATGGAGATTGAATAATAGTTTTAATACTAATAGTTAATCTAATATTTAAATCAGTTTGAATTTAATATTTATGCACACAATTTATCACTTTATGTAATAATTAATGGTTTATATCACTAGTTTTTTTTATCTTCATTTGTAATGCTGAGTGATATGCTAAGTACTCTATGGAGCAGTGTGTTCAGATGTTTAACTGTGTTTTAAAATTTGAAATATTGTCAGTATGTACTACTATTCAGTATTCTTTAATATCTCATCTGAGAAAAAAGTGACACGTTTTCTTACCACCACCACCACCCCTTTTTTTCCCCCCTCTCTCTCACTTCTTTTCCAAGAATATCAAAATGTGTGTTAGTGACAGTTGAGTTTATGCCTAGTGATAATATATCATAGAGGTCATGCTTGGCATGGCTCATGAAAAAATGTCACAACTTTAGAAGAGGTTTAAGAAATGCTTGCACTGCATCAGTGCATGACAGTATAACTATAAGAATGTATAGATCTATCTCTATCACAGTATCAGTGTGCTTGTAATGTTTGTGTTTCAGGGCAGAAAAAGATGCTAATGACTGGTCAAAGAATAAGCTCAAAGAGCTGTTTGTTGGCTTGAAAATTGAAAGCGATGCAGGTAAGTAAAACTTTTTTCAGTATGAATGGAATATTTTAAAAAATTTCTATATGGCTGGTTTCATAGGTCCCTGGAAATAGCTTAGATTCTGCTTCTATGGCAGTGAAATTTTATGAAGTAAGTTCAGTTTAGGTTGACTGCATGTATACAGTATAGTAATGTACTAGTATGTATATACAATATCATTAACCATTACACCCAGTGGTGTGTAGGGCAGCAACAAAGCGCTTCGACTCCTGCCTATCCTGGGCCAACCTAGTCACTGATCCCCAAGAGTGCTGCATGGCCTTCATCTCACTTTCTACAGTCCTCCACGTTGCTTTTGGTCTTCCTTTCTTTCTCCTTCCTTCTGGGGTCCAGTGCAATGCTGTTCTTGTGATTGACTGTGGGTCTCTTCGGAGGATGTGCCCAATCCACTTCCACCGTCGTCTGGTGATGATGGTTCCCATGTCTTCTTGCCTGCATCTCCATAGTAGGTCTTCATTGGAGATCTTCTCTGGCCAAAAGATCCGGAGAATTCTTCGGAGGCATATGGTGTGAAAGGATCGAAGTTTGGTAAGATCCGCTTCCGTCATCCTCCTGCACTCAGAACCGTACAGGAGCGTAGACACAACACAGCTCTGGTATAGCTTCAGCTTGGTGTTGGTGTTGGTGCTGTACTGAGTTGATCTCCAGATATTGTTCATCTCCCTAAACACACTCCTGGCCTTGCCCAGTCTGTTGTGGATGTCTTCTTTTGTGCCGCCCTCTGGTTTGTTGATGCTGCCAAGGTATGTGAACTTGTCTGTCTGGCGCTGGTCAGTTCCATCCACTTTCACAGGGGCTGGTGTAGGTGAATGACAGCTGATCTGTATTTACATTGTTGTTTCATGACAGGCATGCATTTCATACTGCCAGGACTCGGGTACGTTGAGCGTAAATTTATACTAGTTATGCAGTGCTGAGTAAATGTACAGATAATATCATTGAAATGGATTAAGTATGATAATTACGCAATTCTTCAATTCTTTTTAAACTTGACACACAAGGGCAAGTAAAATGGATGCCATAAAACTTAAAAGTAGTTAAACAGAGACCTGTCAGTTTTCATATTGGAGGACACAGAAAACAATTTTTGTTAGGGATTCTTAAGTTGCTAGACTTTATAATCAGTAAGGTGAGGAAAATATTGAACATTGTGTGGTTACAGTTACTTCCGTCACTGCAAAATTGTTTTGCAGCTGTATAGAGTAGCTGTCAGCTGATTTTGTGTGAACAATTGTTTTGAGGTAGAAAAAGTAGTCAGAAGTGTAAGTCCACTTGCCTCTGTCACAGTCTGTGTGTGTGTGTGTGCGCGTGCGTGCGTGTGCATGTGTATATGCATGCACAGGGGAGAGGAGGAGCAGGAGAGAATAAGGAGTGGGAGTGCACAAAACAGAAATGAAATGTAAAAGAAAAAAAAGGTCTGTTCAAATAATTTTTTTTAATTGATTACCAGTATGTGCCCTTAATGAAGTAACTATTTGTATTTTCAGGTCTAAGAGAATTTGAACTCTGGTAATTATACAAAGTAAAACAGCTAGCAAAAGAGTTTGATAGTAAATGGTATTTTTCTGTTATTATCCTGAGGATAATGGGTCTAGCCAGTCTATTGTGAACAGATTTTTATTATCCATCATTTATGTTTTTGATTGTCCCAACTTGTACAAAAGCAGGGGCTTGGCAGTAAGTTCTCTTTGTTATATGTAAACATTAGCACATTTAATACTCTGGGATTTACGTTATCGTGGGTATTAATTAACTTATTAAGTTAGGCCAAGCTATTTCTAAGGACTCATGAAGCAGCCTCTGCCTTTTCTTGATAAAAATTGATTTTATGCTTTCACCAGCTCTTTAGGCCATGGGAACCCTGCAATTATGTTGTGCTCATAGCCAAAATGCTATGAGGTCATCTTTTTAAAATCCCAGAATTTGCAGTGTTCTTTGTGAGTTGTAACATAAATCCTTTAGTTTTATGTGTATGTCACTCATTATATTTCTTGTACATAATACAGCCATGTGTTTGGTTATTTTGTTGCATTTCCAGTATTTCAAGTGCATCTGAATTCTTTAGAAATAACTAGTGTCATGTGTTAAATCAAGCAAAAGATGTACTTGTGCTGTATTGAAAAAACGTGTTTGAGTGGTATATCATTTTATCAGTGGTGTACGTTCTGTTAAAAGCATGTTCATGCTGAAGGTTTTGTTAATTGCGTGTTCATTAATCCAAGTTTCCTGATTGAATGTAGACTTTTTGGTTGTGCATGTTCATGCAAGATTCTTGAATGAATATAGAATGTTTTGGTGTGCAGGTTTATGCAAGATTGCTGATTGAGTACAGAATGTTTTGTTATGCAAATTTACGAAAGGGTGATGATTGAATACACTTTGTTATGCAGGCTCATGTGAGATTAAAGATGTGACAAAGATGGAAGGGGAGGCCTATGTGTTGAACAGGAGAGGGAAGCTGGCCTTCTTATATGATTGGGTGCTAGAGGGTAGCTGGGAAGGTATGTACTGTGTCTTGTTTTTAAGAATCTATGTTCTTGTTTCTGCTTGATTGTTTGTGTTTGTATATCATAGAAACCTTGGTTTGTTTTCTTTTGTAGAAAACTTAATATTCATAAGAAATGCTTAAATACAGTAGCTTAAGTTTGTAGTTTTACTAAGCACATTTTGGTTTTTTTTATATAGACAAGGTTATTAATTTCTTTTTCTGTTCCTGGTCATTGGTTAATTTTGGTACAAATTAATCTTCATAAGAAATGCTTAAATACAGTAGTTTAAGTTTGTAGTTTTACTAAAGATCTTATTTTCAGCACTTTTTTTATATGGACAAGGTTATTAATTTCTTTTTCTGTTCCTGGTCATTGGTTAATTTTGGTACAAATTGCAGATCTTTTATTTCCCCTAGAGTATGGATGAAAAGATAAATGCAGAGTAACTATTAGTATTATTACTCTGGTAGTACTCAACAGTGAACCTGCTAGCATTAGGAATGGCTGCCAGTAGCAGTTCTTTTCTGTGCCCTTACAATAACAAGCTTATTTATAACATAAAAATATTGTAATATTAGCATTCTGCCTATTATTTTCAAGTTTTTGTTTGTAAATTATATGATATGCTTTATATATGAAATGTGTGTTAGTACTGTGAGAATATGCAAAGCTGATAATTTGGATTTGATTATTACAGGCAAATTAGTGGATGGTCAGAAAAACATCAAAGGGAAGTTTGAAATCCCTAACTTTGCTCAGGAAGAAAAGACCAGTGAAGTGCAGGTAAGCTTTGCACGATCGCATATCATTTTGATAGATAAATGGGATTTTTCTGTATCATTCTGATAAATGTATGGGATTTTTCTGCCATTTGGTAGATTTTCATTGTGCACAGCTCAGATTTCTGGAAAAAAATTTCCTCACTGCACCATCATCAAACATAATTTAATAGAATAAGTAATCAAAAGAGAGAAAGCACTTTTTTTCCCCAATAGAGAAAAATGTTCTTCTATTTTGACATTGCATTCATAAGCAACTGATCTTTTTTTATGCTAAGTTGAGAATGCTGTTGCGCTATTTCCAGTCCTGGTTGATCAGCAATAACAGCCAGAGACAAAGTTCAATATTTGAGTTTGCGTGTTGTCTTAATCACAGAATGTGGCAGATCTCTGAAGACATCTGGGGATGACTTCAGTAGTGGTCAAGATTTGGCAACTGTTTTTCAAATGACATCATGTTGGACATGTTCCCATTAGAGATTTTGACAGGGGAGATGATGACAGATAATTATAAGATGATGTGCCTCCAGTTAATGGCTGTGACACCATTCATAGAAAACAGACACTGGGAGATTGCAATTAAGACCAACTGTATTGGTGCTCAGAAGTGCTTCAGTTTCACAGACGGATGTCAATTTATGCCTGCTTGATTATGCTTACACTGTCTCAGTGTTTTTGTCAAAATGTTGAAATAATACTAAAACTTAACAGATATGGGGAAAAAAGGGAAAAGAAATGGCTTAGGAAGAATTTGCAAAGGAAGTAGATTAACCCTTTAGTCCCCGATCCGGCCACAGCCGACAGTAACGGAGGCTGCTGCTAGATTCCAATCCGACCGCAGCCGACAGTTGGTGCTGTACACGTGTGCAGTACTTTTCCATCACACACAGATCTCGTGGTTTTCACACTGTGTGTCTGAAAATTGGTGGGGCGATGCAGGGAGGGTGTCAGACGGTGCCAGTGATAAATTTAGACCACTAACATGCGTGTAGTGGGGAGGGAAGGAAGAAATAATGGTCAACGACCGGAACGCTTTTCAATGGTGCAGCGTGGCGAAAAAAAATCGCGTTTTCTTTAGTAGCACACGATTCATCTGATTAGCGAAACAATAAATTGAATGTTATTGTCTTGGAAGTAGAAACATTTGAACGAGAATTGTTAAGTTAGTCTGATATTAAACGCTTAAGAGGAAGAGGAGGAAGGAAATGCTGGAGTTAGGGAGAAGAGTGAGCCTGAAAATAATGTGCTACAGGGCACATTCCTGACCTGTGCTACACACATGACTGTGGAGAAATTTGACCTCCTGGCCAGTCCGCGGCATAGACGCCTGAAAACGATGCCTTTTGACTGTTTTCTCATTATTACCACACTTTTGCTTTGAAACTGCAAGGACAGAACAGATATGCCGATAATGAAAATAGCAAGAAGGAAAAGAAAATAGGTCTCCCGTCTGCCAAGGTTCGACAGGTGAGAGCAATGGGTACACCCCCCCCCCCCCCCCACACACACACACACACATCCATAATTTGTGCTTTTTGTGATGTGATGTGACCCTGTGCCACCACTACGACTACTTTAGAGACTACCAACATTAAAATTTTGTAGGGTTACAGAAGTTCTGTGTTGTTTCGAATTTGTCACACCTGTGCTGTGACACTGGTGACAGTGTGACAGTCATGTACAATAATACACTTCTGTACACTTAACAAACATGTGGTAGCATACGCAGATATGAAGTACAGTATAAAGGTCAAATGTTGATTGAATATGACTTGTTTTCAAAAGAAAAAATAGTTAAACAAAACTTCTGTCTCCTCAAGACATACCATAAAACAACAGGTGCTATGGGGACATTGTGTGACACATCCTTGAAGTACTATTGTACATAACCATTGGTAAACACATCAGCTGGGTATCATTTCCTTATTCGACACTAACATGCTTGAACTATTGTCAAATCCATGCAGGACTTGCTGTTTTATCATATATACCATATTTTTACCTGTGATTGGTGACAAATAAGGTGACAATGACAAGACATCTGGTGACCAGACACATAAACTTGCGCCTAAATGCAAGTACAAAGACATACCTAGCTTGTGACAAAATTTCAGCTTGATAACTTGTCATGCACACACACAATTGTCTTAGGAGTAAAGTAAGTCAGATGGAGGTAGAAAACCTTCAAAGAATTCAAAATCTACAGGCAGTTTAGCTCCGTAGAATCCAACAACAAGAGGGTTAAGCATCAAATTTTAATCTTTGCCAACTGCCAAAAATACTAAAGTACCTGTGTGTATGTGTGTGCGTGTGTGTGTGTGTGTGGTTTGTAAAAGTGGCGACAGTGCATGACTTATGTTGTGTCTGAAAGTAAACATTTCAGACAAATAATACTTCCTCAAAAGATCTATTAAAAGAATTGAATGCTCCAGTTAATGCTGTGTGTTTGTAAGTGTGTGTGTGTGAGAGAGTGTGTGTTTAAATTTTTGTAAGTAAATATTTTATATATTTGACATTAAGAAAAAAATAATAGTTGCTGATAACAAAAATGTCGTGCTTTTAGGTTTATTGATTTACTGATACATCATTACTACTTTTTGAAAATCATACTTAATAAACAGAGGCTCCCTCTGATATTGATAAAATATTTTAATTGAATAGCTGAATGATTAATACTGTTTATTGAATATTGAAAAAAAAATGTGTGTTTGCAGGTAAATGTATCAATTGATAAGAACACTGATGAGGCCAGAGCCATGAAAGAAATGGTGAGAACACGGGGACGTGACGTTATACATCAGCAGTTGGACACATACATTTCATTACTGCAAAAAGGTACAAAAACTCTCTGTGTGGAGTGTGTGTGTGTGTGTTTTTTCCATACAATAACTGACACCTTTTAAAATATAAAGATAATGTGATCCCCTTTTTGCTGTTTTGCGTGAAGAATGTTATATGGTATATAAACATTTTTAATCCTTTTTTTATGCCTTTTTTTCCATTAAGCCGGGAGCACTTGTTCTTTTTTTTTTTAAATTGGATCTTGGTATGAACTATTGCTCGTTTATTTCATTTCTAATAAAGAGAGCATGGTGGAAATATTTACCATAATTATTCTTGGATAGAGACAGAGAGCTACATTCAGGTAGGAAGAAGCTGGTAATGTCATCTTCAGGATTTTCATCATATTGTCATTTGCACCCCTCTGTATGTAAACACTGTGCAGTAATTCCATTTTTCTTTTATCTTATGGGTTTTTTTAGGGTCATGGCACATTTTAATGTGAGTGAGAGAGAGTTGAGAATTTCATATTGATGTAAATGTGTTTATTTCATTTTATTTATTTCATTTATACCACTTTCAGTCACGCAGATTTCTCTGTGTGAAATTTGGGCTGCTCTCCCGGGAGAGAGCACGTCGCCACAAGAGCAGCGCCACCCTTTTTTTTTCTTTTTTCCTGTCTGCAACAGTATTTGTTTCCCCATCAGAGTGGCTTTTTTCTACATAATTTTGCCAAGGACAACTCTCTTGTTGCCGTGGGTTCTTTTACATGCGCTAAATAATTATGTGCAACACACGGGACCTCTGTTTATCGTCTCATCCGAAAGACTAGCGCCCAGACCACCACTCATGATCTAATGGATGGGGAAAAAGTTTCGGGTCCTAACGGGATACGAACCACCGCACACTTCCGACCCGGACTTTTCGCTTTCTAGACAGGCGCGTTACCTCTAGACCACCGATCCACATACTGAACAGTTTACTAAAAAAAACTCAAACAATGTTTTGATTTATCAGTTATTGTCTTTGTTGTTTTTAAACAAAAAGAATGGATTGCTGATTTCAGAATACAGTCAAGGCCTCATCTTGCCATCCAAAACTGCTGCTGAAGCCAGTGCTAAAGGACAAACCAGCAAGGAAGTAAGTAGGGTTTTTTTCTTTGTTTGTTTTTATTCTTTTTCTTTTTAGATTGCTCTATTTTTAAGGACAAACCAGAATTAAATATGTAAGTAGTTTTCTTTTTCTTTGTTTGTTTTGTTTTTATCACAAAAACAGACCAGCAGTAAGGATGTAAGTGATTCTGTTTTCTTTTATTACTGTTACTCCTTTTTCATCATGCGATGAAGATCACTCAAAAATAAAAGATATTTTATGCATGCTTTCAGTTCTAAGGTCAAAATATTTTATGGTAAAATGCTTAGAGCTGCCAACCTTTTCACTTTCAGCTGAATTTCTAAGGCTCAGTAGGAAGGTGGCAGGATGGTTAAGACCTTCGCCTGCCTAACAAGTGAACTGTGAGGTTCTGGATTTGATTCCCAGCTTGCCCTTTCTTCCCAGTTTGACGAGAAAATTGAAATGAGTGTCAAAGACCTTCAGATAAGACTGTAAACTGAGGCTTTGTGTGCAAATGCATGCAGAAAATCTTGCGCACACTTCAAAAACCTGTTCTGCCTTTTGGAAGAGTAGACCGTGTTATGCCGGTAGGAACATTTGACAAAATTTCAAAAACTCATACACACTGGTGTTTTGGGACACCATCCCCAGAGTCGGAATGCGGCTATTTACATGGTGGGGAACAAAATGGTTGCATACGCAAAAATCTCACCATTGGTGAAACTCTGAGCTCTAGTTGAGGAACAGGGAAAAAAATTTCTAAGGCCTGATCATACTTTCTTCTGCTGTAATGTTTACCTGCAGTGTTGCAGTGCAGGAAATTCATACAGTTCTTGCATTTTGTTCTGGCTGTTGTGTTTGTAGGAATTCCAGATTATCAGAAATGTCCTTAGCTTCAAACTCATTACCATCGCTCTGTGCAAAAAGGACATTTAGCCAAGACTGAAATGAAATTGAGTAGTGGCTTGAGTATAATTGAATTAAAAAAACCAGCAACCCCCCCCCCCCCAAAAAAAAAAAAAGAAAGAAAGAAAAAGGAAGGTAACAAACACACACACACACACACACACACACCATGCATTACAAGGTTAGCTGTCTGTTTATTCTGCTCAGTTTGTAGTTTTTGCTGTCAGAATGCATGATGAACCGCATGATTAAGCGCTTTGATTTGTTGCTTTACAAGATTCAGCGCACTCGCTTTCCCCCAGCCAAGTTAAGCAGCGTCGAGCGTGGTTACCAGTTGGATGAGTGACCGTTTGCGTGCCTTGGCTTCAGTACAGTTCCCCCAGTTCACCCAGCTGTAAATGAGTACATGCCCTCTTTAGGGTCAGGGAAGGTAAAGCAGCGAGGGAGAGGAGATGGGCGCCGCCCTCAATATGCTGGCCCTAGAGAAGTGAGGTCTCTGACGCCTCGCTCCCCTACGACCTTATAGGTTATGAGACTCTTTTACTTTATGTCTACAGAACAGTTTTCTTCTTTTTGTTGTTGTTGTCTGTTGCATTTTATCCAAGAATGATTTGGAACTGACCAAGGCAGATGTATATAATCTTTTTTCGTTTTTTTTCCAAATCAGTTTAAAGTTTCAGGAGAATCATGACTGTGTTATAACTGATGTTGATACTGATAGAGACATGTTTTAGAGAATGAGTTTCCCTGATTCCAAACTGGTCATTGAGTATTGAAGATGTGAGGTATGTAGATGGAACACATGTTAGTTTGAACGAGAAACCTTAGAATTAAAAAGGAAACTTAATGTATGGTTTCTCTCAACTTTAAAAGTTCATCTCGGTGACAGGAAAAAAAAAATTCCCAAGTTGTGTTCAGGAATTAGCAGCTTTGCTGCTTTATTTGTTATTCATTCAGTTATGCTTTTAGTTGCCTTATCTGTAACGTTCCTGTCCTGCTGCTCCCACACCACTCATTTCAGTCTCTCCTCCCCAGCCATACCCATATTTGTTATGTTGCATCTTTAAGAGTCAGACATCCGCAAGGAACCATCAATGTCAGGCAGCTATGGGGCCACCTGCAAGAGGGGCCCTAATCCCAACATCAACCAGGCCCAAGAGATGCAGACACCTGGAGTGTTGGTCAAGTGATTTGAGCAACGCTCTCAAAATAGTATCCATAACATTTTGCAGTAACATCTTTAAAGATACCACAAAAAACAAAAAAAATGTATGTCACTTATTCTATCATTTGATATGGGTTGAATGTGATGTTTCAGAACACTGTGAAGCAAGAGATGAACAAAGTCGTAGAGAATGCTTCTACATCAAAGCCACCGTCAAATAATGTCGGTGTTCGCATCCCCACCACCACAGTGACTATGAAAGAGACCTTCAGGTGCACGGCTGATGTTATATACCGTGCTATTACTGATCAGCAAGTGAGTTATTTTAAAAGAGAGTGCTTGTGTGTGTGTGTGTGTGTTTGAGAAAATGTCTCTCCATCTTTCTGTCTCTCCCCAGTTCATCTTTCTTTCAGGCATAGGATTTCTCTGCTTTTTGGCAGAATTCCACTGTCAACATTTCGGCCATAGTTTTGTTGTTGTTTTTATGTGTTTGTTTTGTTTTTGGTCATTCCAGCATTTTAAAATTTTCCACCATCAGAACAAAAATTCATGCAAACAACATTCAAAATGATCAGAGAAAGCACACTGTCTCTGACTGTTTAGAATTTGACCTATATTCTGGCGTCATTTTTAATCAGAAATCACTTCACTCAGTGGTCACAGTTGATGAACAACTTAGTAAAGTTCCAAAGACACCCAAGGTTCACATCAACAATGCTCTGGAAGAGGCAACTGTTATGCAAATCACATTTTGTCAGACATGTTTCTTTCAAAGACTTTGGACGAGAAAACTCTGAATTCAAGAAATTATGCTCCCAACAAAGAGGCAGCTTTGTTCGACTGGAGTTTAAGGCTTGGAAAAATTAACTGCGATCGTCGCAAAGTGTTTTAGTTTTTCATACTTGATTTGAATCAGCACTGTCTTCATCGTTACACACAGAAACTCCAGTATTTGTGTCAAAGGATCGGTGATCAACGCAGAGACTGTGAGGGAAGGGAACAAATACAACAAAGAAACTACTGGAAAAGATGATTATTCACCAATTGAAATATCTTAGCTAGCTGCCAAGAAGGCTCATGTGTTTTAGCTCCCAAAATGGAAAACTCTTGCCTTGAGCGAAAACTTTGATCCACACAAATTCCGCCAGCTGATAGAAGATTCCTAAAACCAAAAGGAAGAAGAATCTGCAAATGACTTTTGAACATCAAACAAGTATAGTAAGGCCTATATCTTCGCTGGATGCTCAGACTCCTGTTGTGTCGTTGTCCCCCAAACTCGTCTTTGCTAGGACGATACATGTTGGCTCATTTGAAAAGCTGGGTGACCATGTGCCAAATGTGATATATATCTATCGTGCTGAAGTGCATCGCACTTCTCAGTGTGTTTCCATTAGTCTAGCTGCCTGTATAACATTTAGACTCTATGAATAGTTGTTCAAATCTTAAACCAAGAATTTTTTTTTTAATGTGCAGCTCTCTCTCTATTTCTGTCTGTCTGTCTGTCTGTCTGTCTGTCTGTCTGTCTCTCTCTCTCTCTCTCTCTCTTCTTGGGAGGGGTGGGGGTGAATGGATGGTGGTGGTGTTTGTCCATAAGGCATTACTCACTATAAAGTGTGTAGTAGTGCTTTTTCTTTGAGGGGAGGGTGGAGATGGATGTTTGCTTATTCTTATGTTGCTGTCTTTTTCGTTTTGTTTTTCAGTTATGTTTTTGCATTGTTTTATGTATTAATTGAGTGGGGGGCTTTTCCATATAGATGATAAGTGTTATGAAGGGCAGAGAGATGGGCCTAGATCTATTATGCTTCTTACTTCCGGATGTTCTCATAATTAATAACATTTTTCTAATCATCATTTTCTCATCGCATGTTCAAAAGCAAGGAAAGGAGACTATATCTAAGTATTGGGTGTTAGAAGCTACAACAACAAAAAATATCCAAAGAGAGAGGGGGGGGGGGGGGTCTATCAATTCAGTGTGGTGTGGAAAACATGATAAATGCATTTTTTTTTTAAAAGCATCATCAATCAAGTGTCACATTTGGTCAGATATTTGACTAATAGTGTAATGCATTTTGAGTGGAGGCTGTCAAAAGTGATTGCTTGCACTTTTGTGACTGCCACAAGTGTCAGTCAGGTTTCCACCCTTTTTTTCCACTTTTTTACATTTTTGTTGATAAATTTCTCTTTTTGGGGAGGGGGCAAAATCCCATTCCTGATGGCATAGAATGGCAGAAGACTGTTCAAATGTGAGCCTGGACTTTGTTGTGATTTATAGAGTTTTGAAACGGTTGGGGAAACGGGCTGGACTGTCATGTGGTCAGACGTGTAAGAATGGTGATGTACAGAGTAGAGGCTGGCAGCTAAGGTGTGTTGTGCTCCTGTGTGCAGATGATGAAGATCTACACAGGAGACAGCAGCGTGGTTGAGGCGGCTCCTGGAGGACGTTTTGTACTTATGGACGGAAACGTGCTGGGAGAATTCACCGAACTGGTACAGTATTTTATTATTAGTATTATTATTATTATCTACTGGTTTGGCCCTTACTTTTTTAATTTATTCTGCTGTACTTGTTTACTTAACAAAGTCATATATCTGGTAGAGTGTGTACTTTCAGAGAGTTTTCTGTGTGAAAGAATTCAAGATCTTGAATTGTGAAAATTTATGGATTATTCACAATTTTACTTTGAAAGGTTCAGATTTTCTTGTGCTCAGAAACAAAATACACATGGTGGCTTCATAATTTTTTTGAAATCATTGATTATTTGCATTTTTCAGGAGAAAAATCATTTATCGCAGTTCTTTAAGCTAGCACTTGAGGGTCACTGCAATCCCCATTCCATTAGGAACTGACACAGTTCCTTCGGATGAGACTATAAACCGAGGCAAAATGCATGCATTCACACACAGGACTTCGGTTTGTAGTCTCATCCAAAGGACTTTCGAGGGAGTGAAGACAGTGTTGATGTTAACTCCAGGGGAAAGAACCCCCTCATATAGGTGCCTTGGTGGTGGCTCATATCTGGGATATAAAATATATAAATAAATATAAATAAAATATATAATATATAAAAAATAATATAAAAATATATAATATAATATAAATATTATAATATAAAAAAATATTATAATATATATTACATATATTAAATCATATATTATAAATAATATAAATAAATGTAAATAAAATATATAATGCTCCAACCACTGGTCTATCCCACCCCCATACTGATAAATGCAATGCAATGTGTGCGAACGCATGCAGAACATCTTGCGCACACGTTATACATATACACATGGGTGCTTAATGTAAAAAAGCACTTAAATGCTTATTCCATTATCGACATAAAAGAATAAAATTAAAATAAAATAAATGTTTAAAATAAAATTAAGTGCAGTGCCTCAACAACTCCTCAATAAGCTAAAGGAACAGTCAAGTCCTTGGTGGTTTCTCTGCTTCAAGCACTGCTAGCAAAATTAAAATGAGACAAAGATAGAAAATGAGCTTACTGTTCAAGAGTTATGATTCATTTGTTCAAATATGCCATTTGTGAACATTTGTTATGTGGATAGGTTGGGGGTTTGGGGGGTTTAGTTGTAGAGTGTTGTCTTGAAGCTAATGTAAATAGTTTTCAAATATCAGTATGGGGGTGGGACAGACCAGTGGTTGGAGCATTATATATTTCTTCTTCTTTTCGATGCCTTATTGTTTTACACCAAGAGACCAGTTCGCCTAAGGAATGTAGCAGTCGTCTGTAGGGCATCCACCGGCCCGTACAGTTTTTCTTCTAGGGGTAATGGGTTCGGCCACATTTCCCTCTCTCAGCTGCCTGAAGGCCCTGCAGTCCTGCAGGATGTGGCGAGTGTCTTGCTCAGCTTCCCCACATGAGCACATGGGGGAGGGTACCACTTTCATCTTCCTGTGCAGATGTTGGTTCAGCCTGCAGTGGCCTGTTCTTAATCGGGCTTTATATATTTTATATGCCAGGTATGAGCCACCACCAAGGCACCTGTTTGAGGGGGTTCTTTTCCCTGGAGTTAACATCAACACTGTCTTCACTCCCTCAAAAGTCCTTTGGATGAGACTACAAACCTAAGTCCTGTGTGTGAATGCATGCTGAACATCTTTCACAAGCATTAAAAACCCTTGCCACCTTTCAGAAGAGTAGGCTATTTCATGCCAGTAGAAACGGACGACCTACTTGAAAAAATGCATGCATAGTGGTGTTGTGTTTAGACATCATCGCCAAAGTTTGAATGCAGGTACCTTGATGGTAGCCAAATGGTTGCATACACAAAATCTCTCCATCAGTGAAACAGGGGAAAAAGATCAGTATTTTTCTTTGTCACACAGTAACTGCAAAACAGAAAAACACAAAACTGCACACATACGTCTTATCAGCTCAGAAAGAAGAAAACACATGCAATTTTTTTGCTATGTTGTGCATAATTCACTTTGCGCTGAAAAGACTAAGCAGGTGTCTTTTGCTGTGTGCTCCAGGTCCCTAACAGCAAGGTGTGCATGCGGTGGCGGATGAAGTCATGGCCAGATGAACATTACTCCAATGTGACGATTGACTTGGAGGAGAGGGAAGGTGACACTGTGTTGTCCATGAAGCAGACGGGAGTGCCCAAGCAGGAACGGGACAGGACACAAGAAGGATGGAAAGTCAACTTCTGGGAACGAATCAAAAACATCTTCCGCATAGGCACCAACATATGATAGCAAAACTCAGCAAAACTAGTACATTCTCCTGAAGGCATTTCAGTCTGGACCTAGGAGTAGACATAGGCTGTATAATGGAATCATCTGTGTGCGGTTCATGCCGTTTTCATCTCGAGGCTTTCTCAACAATTTCACCTGGGTTTACACAATCACTGTCCCACGTCTATGCTTTTGTTTCTTGATGTTAATTTTTTATGGGCTGAATTTGGAGTTTACAAAAAATTGGGACAGAGAGAAAAAGAAAACGATTTGAAAAATTTACAAGGAATATGGCAGTGTTAATTGAACCATGTTGTAAGGGGCAAAACATTAGTCTTTAATGGAAGAGTGGTTTGAGTGGCACAAGGGATCCCACACGTATTGTTGATGCGTATCCCCCATCCGTACCATTCAAACCACACACAACCAAAACAAAACCCTTTCTTTAGTGTAGCTTCTGTGTCATATTCAGAAGCTATTCATGTCAAGTCATGTCAGCTGGTTTGAACTTGAAAATGAAATTACAAAACTGTGTCTCGTTAAACTTTGTGAACAATTTTGATATTGTTTTAGCTTCCGAGAATGGCTTTAACTCTAAAGAAAAGGGTGACAGTTTTGTCGTTTTGTTACATTTTGATTTGACTGGATTTTTTAATGGGGATGGGGGGTATATATGGGTAGAGTCAATATTTTGCTTGAATTACTCTTTTTCCTGCTAGGTAACTAAAAAAAAAAAGGGGGTCTATTCAACGTTAGGGAGATGTTTTGAGATGTATGAAATCCCAGTGCCAACAGCTAAAGGTAGAAAGGTAGTTCTGTACTGTTGTATTTCAGCTCTGTTTCAGAATGGTGGTGATCTCAGGGCATATCGGGACTTTCGTTATTACTCATCAATTTTTTTCATTTCATTGAACAAAATTGTGTGGTAAAATGTGTTGCTTGCACCAACAGATATTTGTACTGTCTGTTGAAATGCTTTTTAAAATTCAGATGCAAAAGCTTAAGTTAATTCTTTGTTGTTGTCATTGCTTTGTGTGTGAAAGTTAGGACAACAGCAGGTGTTTCATCATCAAAGATCTGAGACTGTGCCATCAGTGATAGTTACTAAGATTTATATACTACATATCCCCCAAGTTGGAATGTGGCTACTTTAGTGGTGGGCAAAAATGGGTGCATATACAAAATCTCGCCTTTGGTTTACCTTGGAGCTGTAGCTGAGAAACAGAAAAACCCACGCCTTTATATTATACAAGGCCATTTAAGGTGGACCACTGCGTCTCTTTTTGCAAATTTTTGTTTCTCAGGAACTAGTAAAGATATCTCAATGAAATTTGATACACATACTAAGTGCATTAATATGGCTATCTGTGCCAAGTTTGAAATATGTAAGTCAAACAGATATGATAATGTGATAATTTTTCCAAAAAAATATGGGTCGCTGTTTAGCCCATCTGCTACTTTCAAAATATGCATTACATAATGGTGTTTATAATTTTTCCAGTTTGATTTGATATCACTGTGTGCAATGATCACAAAAAAGTTATGTTTTAGTTAATAAAATGGTGTTTTCTGTCTTCTCCAAATATGCCCAAAAATTTTCATTCCCGTTTTTTTGTTTATATCATTTGGTATTTAAAAACTATAACAGCTACAGAGCTCAAACACTCTCATTGCACTTAGCAGATGTTTCTAAACCAGCATGCCAAATTTGATTAGATTATTTCCATTAGGTCAGAAGTTACAGGTGGGCCAAACGACTGACCCAGCCGAAAAAACCAGTTTTGAGAAAAACGCCCGTAAAGATTTAGTGAACAATTTAATCAATAAAACTCATGATTAAACATTCCAAATAAATTTTGCATGGTAAAATAACATTAGGCCAACACTACTGAGTGATTACAGACAGTTTTTCTAATAGAATAAATTTTTCAGGAGGCTCCTGGGGCATACACCCCCCCTTGTCTGCCTGGCTATGTTCACGTTCCGCATGCCTTACAGTTTCTATTTTCCCCCCTTTTCTCTGGCCCTATCAGAGGATTTTCTAGTGGCTGTTTTCACTCTGAGAATGTCTGATTTCTCTACAAACACTTCTGCATTGCTCCCTGCCACAAAATCCAGACCAGCAAGCACTTTGTTGCAGGAAAAGTACCTCACCTCCAACTGCATACCGACTCTTTCCTTGTTATATGTTCATCTCAGCTTTGAATGTACATCTTTATATAAATATCAATATATATTATAAAGTGAGATAGATAAAGATAAAATGTGTGAGAATACAAAGCAGAATGCAAAACAATAAACTGTGTGAAAATGGAAAGTACAGGAGAGTTGGAAAGTGAGCTAAAAAGAAAAGAGGCAGGGAAGAAATATGTGTGTGGAAAGAGATGGTGGTGGAACAGGACTCCAGAAGGCAATACAAAGTATTCAATCCTTGGCCTCTTTCTGCAGCCAATTAAAATAATGTATGCTGATGGACTAATGATGTGAAAACATCAGAAATGTGTGTTCTTTTATGCAGTGTTTGTGTATGTGCGAGTGAGCGGACATGCCATATCTGCATGTTTATAAAATTTATTATACTACTTACTAGATATTCAAATAAGAAACAAATTTATTGCATATCAATTGAAAAAAACCCATACATATAGCCAATTTGAATGCATGCACACACACAAAGTGTACACACAGAATGCACACACATTCTGTCGATGGTGACAGCAAACAAAAACGTTTTTCTTTTCTAACACACACTGTGTTAAACACAGTAAAAATTTCTATTTTTATGAGAATTATCAGTAAATTATAAAGTGCCTCTGAAAATACAGACAACTGAATAAAAAATAAAACAGTGAAAGAATCTGGGGGGGGGGGGGGGGGGGGGGTGTGAATACTGAATAGCCCTAGTAAAAATAAACTACTGTATGCTTTCTAAGTTCCAACAACACATAACTTGATAGGAAAAGAATCGTCAGCTACGTTCCCAAAACAAATATAAATCGATGGAAAATGTAGCTATTCAAGTTTGTCTACCTTCGGCTCCCAGTTTATAACACTTTGTGCACAGTTAGGTTGTCACCAAACTTTCTAAGGTTGACACATCAATGACGATATTCTGGATCGTTTGGAAAGATGCGGCTCGCGGATCGGTTATTTTTTCTTACGCAACGGGTCTTTATCATAACTAGTGTCGGTGCCAGCCATTGATACTTGTTTTATGGAGAAAAATTTCCAATTATCACATCAGAGAAGTAAGCGAGTAGCTATTGACGACATCCAAGTTGATGTGCACAGCACGGCAAAAGTCGGTCACCATTTCAGCTGGCGATCGTCAGTCTATTTTCCGTTTCCTCCGTTTCCTCCATTTTCTATTCTGTCTGCTGAAGGCATTGACAGTCCAACACTTGTTTTCGGCATATTTTGGCATTTTTGAGACTTTCAGTAAAAAACTTTGGCTAAAAAACCGGTCCGACTCGAGTGTTGATCGAACTCAGGAAGAAAACAACCGCCATCTTGGATAAAAGTCACGTGACTCTTAGAACCAATCAGCTATTTTTTTACGGACAGGAGCCAATCAGAGACTTCGACTCAACCGTATGCCATCAGTAAATGCCTCTCGGGTTCCTTCGGATTCGCTCTTCGTGTGTTTCCGTGAGTGAAGTTATCCACTGACAAGTGTTGTCAGAAAGTAGGTCAGTGAATGACCTTCACATTGATACCATGGAAGGGGGGGGGGGGGGTAGAGAAATAGGTCGCAAGTGCTACGATCTCAAAACCGACGCAATTTTCGCGGTTTTTGGCCACATTCGCTCAAATTTCACGCACACCCACGTCAGAAAATGATTTTATTAGGTATGATATCGGTCAAAATAAACAAAATGAGTAACAGAAATGTAAAGTTGAGACATTACTTGACCAAATGCAACCATAATCCCAAAAGTCATTTTTTTTTTTAAAATTGTCAAAACGTATGCCTCGGTCCCCCTTAATGGTGGGTAAACAGACACACACGCAAAATCTCACCTTTGGTGAACCTCAGAGCTCTAGCATAGGAGCAAAAACAACAACAAAAAGAACTATATAATGAATACCCCACACTTAACTGATCGAAGAGAGATGAACATAAGATTTGTTTTTTGTCATAACATCAAATACTTCATGGAAGATAAAGTACAAAGATGCAGAGGGACACAGAAGTCTACTGTAGTGAACATGAACAAGGAGTTAGTCGTGTCCAGTTTTATTGGTGTATAGAACACATCCAATGATACATTTATAGATTATTGATCAACTGTGTTATTCATAAGATCAAATGCCTAGCTTGTATCAAACAGTGAATGTCTTTTGTTCTTGTGACAGTGCTGCAATGGTAATGGTTCTAGGGATGAAATGCAAAGAAGTCATATCCTTTTTTTCTAGGAAAAGAATGTTTTTTCTTATTCATCTAAAAAATATATATAATTAATATAACAGTCAGATATGCTTGATGGGGACAATAGTTGGCTTGTTCTACCCTCCTGCATTTGTGAACGTGGTGCATTTTAGTTCAGTGAAGCAACAACACTTCAGCTGGTTTATTTGTTTGTTCATCTTATGGACCAGAAAGGTGTGACGTTTGCACTGTAAAATCATGTATGCAGATCTGCCAATCGGTCAACTCATGATCCAGAGGTCGCGGGTTCGATCCCCGCTTGGCTCGGTGTTGTGTCCTTGGGAAAGACACTTTACTCCTATTTTCCTCACTCCACCCAGGTGTACAAGTGGGTACCAGCTCTGCTGGGGAAGTATCTGGCGACAGACTAGCGTCCTGTCACAGGGGTGGTGAAAAACCATCAGTTCGCTTAACGCTACAGAAACCGGGATAAGCTCCGGCTCTATGGGCCTTCTGGCTCGAAAGAACATACTTTTAGATCTGCCAATCCCATTGCCTGTTAAGGGAATTAGCTCCACTTGATTCTTTTTTTTTCCCTTGTCTTTTGTTGGTTTTTTTACTTGAAGAGATTCCAACACAGCTAGTGATACAGTGGGCAGTGCTCACAGTTTGTACAGATCCAAGTGGGGGATTTTTTTGCTTTTTTCCTTGTAATGTAATTTGGATGGATCATTTTTTGGATATTGTGCCATTGAGCGTGCAGTTAGCTGTAAGCGGCCAGGCAGCAACATCTTTGGCTTTTAATCAGTCACCAGCATGGCTGAGCACCCCCAGCACTTGTGTGTTCTACAAAGTCTGAAAAAGCAAGAATAAGAAGCGAGCAGAATTTTAAGTCCAAAACCAAAAAGAAAGACAAAAAAGAAACAAAGGGTTATTTCAAGTTGTCAGGGAGCTTGTTTTATCGTCAGTTAATGTTTGTTGCTTAGAATCCCATACTCTTTACCAGTTGGTACACACACGCATAAAAGTGCTTCAGAAATAAATGATTGAAAGAAAAATACTATTATGGAATACAAAATATATGTAGTATTCAAAAGGAAACCAAGCTGCATGAAAAGGTAACTTTACTGTTAATAAAATGTTATGGTGCATACCATTCCACTAAAAAAAAAAATTCCACATGTTAAATATTTTTTGCTGGGTCCAGAGGGTGGCAGGTCTGCATGTGTAGGTTAGTCAAAAGTGAAGAATGTAGGTATCTGCTATTCCCTAGGAGAAAAATAGTTTGTGAAAAAGAACTGGGAAAACACTAAGTCATGAGACGGATGGCATTTTAGATGGAACAAGTGTGTACACATTTTTGTTAGTAATATTTGAATATATGACTTGTGGTTTATTGTTCATAGATTGATAAGGTTGTGTTGTTGGTTTTTTCTCTCCCCTAAGTCTGTTTATTCTTTTACTAGAGAAAGCAGTATAGTCATGTAAAATATTCTGGTATTTTCTGACGGAATATTTTGTTTCATCAGTTATTTTATCCTGTGATTGATGGCAAGGGAGAAAGATGGAAGGTGTGGAAAGTTTTGAGTAACTCCATCTGTTTTTGGTTTTGTTTGTGGAATTTTAAGAAATAGCATGTTGTTTCCTGTTTTTGTCTGCAGCGTTATTTTTTTCAGTCCATGATCTATATTTCTTTGTTGATTCAAAAATGTGCCTGCGTTTCCTGTTTGTTTACCTGTTCAAAAATTGCCTGCATTTCCTGTATCCTTTAAAACTTTACTTATCTGTTGTTTTTGTGGAGGGGTTTTTAATGTTCAAAAAGCTTATATCCTAGTGGTTAAAGCATTGAGCTCTCAATCTGATGACCTGGATTCAACCCACCATCAAAAGACCCATTCAAGGAGATTTTTCTCCTGGAGTTAACATTTAGTACTGTCCGTAAGGGTTAACCAAGGATGGTTACCGTGTTGTGGGGGAACCACAAAAATGACACATGACATAAAAGGAAACAAAACCAATACCTGAACCCTCAAAACCAAGATAACACAATTCAAAAGTGCACAGAGGCTTATTGTAAAAATAATAAATAACTAAATAATAAATAAATTAAATATTTAAAAAAGACTTTTTGTACAATACAGAAGTAATGTTTAGAGACCTCATCCTTTTTTTCATTTATTCTCATATCAATATTTGACTATATGTTAGTATTTATTTGTTATCTGAAAAGTGTCCCTTTGCCTGCAGATTTTGTTTAAATGCAATTGAACATATATGTGGATATCTTTTTTTCTTCTTTAAACATTTTTTTTTATTCAAAGATCAGATGTTCAGTTTTTCCATTGTGTAACTACATTTATGTGATTATCATTAAGGTAGTGAAAGTAAGAAACTGACTTAAACTTGCATGGATTTGTTAAGGTGGAATTGTAATTGTATTATGCCTACTCCAATATGTTGTACAGATTTTGATGTTTGGACTCGTACAATGAGTAGTAGTACAGAGAGAAGAGGGTTGGGTTTGTTTGTTTGTTTTATTCAACTCTTGTTTGCTAAATAACTGACAAGAAATGTTCAAACCAGCATGGAAGGTCACATTTCCATCAGGGGTTTTGTTTGATTTAGGAATATTTAGTAAAAGGCTTATTTTTCAGGTGATTTGTCAGTAAAGAAAAGCACTGGAGATTTATGTTGTTACAGCTTGAAGCTTTACAGGGCAAAATGTGTAGATCAAAGTTGTTGCATGCATGGGAATTGGTCTTCTGCATGTCTATATACACTAAGGGAATTAAAGCGCTGGCAGGTCTACACTTGAAGTTGACCTGGAAGATGGTAAAAATTCCCATCCTTAATTCACCAGCCACAAACACTGAGATTCAAACCCAGGGCTGAATGGACACACAGGATTGAAATCAGATGGTCTTAACCACTCGACTATAGCTGTCGTCGTAAGAACCTTTCAAGATTTCTTCTCACATATTATTTAGTATTCATCATACAAAGAAACCAACACAAAATAACTTATTTTTCACTTTTGTGCAGGTTGCCTTTCAAGATCTTGACATTTTGTTTTTTTAAGGACCTTCAACATTTTTTGTTTTGTTTTTGGTGTGTAATATTTACAGATATCTGTGAAGTTGATAAGGTTTGACATTGACAATAAAACATGATTTTAATAACCATTTTTGTGCCGTCTTCATATTGAGAAAAATCCGTTTTTTACCTGCAGTCACCATGCAATGAATCCAAGAACAAAAACACAAAACAGTACATACACTCAGCACAAACACTACAAACTCTATGAGATCTTTTCTGTCCATTTCTAGAGCATGTGTGTGTGTAAATGCATGTGTGTGTGTATCAGACTCATTATATTTAGACTCTGTGTGTGTGTGTGTGTGTGTCAAACTGTGTGTGTGAGAGAGAGAGAATGTTGAAAGTTTGTGTGATGGAGAGGAGGGGAAGATATGTAAGGAGGAGAGATGCAGCTCTGGGACAGACAACTGAGCAGCAGACACTGCACTGAAGACAAAATTTAAAAGGATTGAAAGGGGTGGGGGGGGGGAGACAAAATAAAAAATAAAAAAAAGAAGATGGGGGCGGATGGAGCAAAGGTCATGACTGGCAAGGAATAATGAAAGCTCCCCCATAAAAAAAAATTTTTTTAAATAGCTACCCCTCTACCCCATCTATAAATACCCAGAAGTCAGCTGTCCCCCCCCCCCCCCCCCCCCTCCCTCTTTCTACCCCCCACTTTCCCCCTCTCTGGCTTTTTTGGAACTGTCCTACCTCTTTCCTTAAGTTTTATGAAAAAATTGCTCCTGTGGGACCAAAATTTTGTGTTCACTGAAAACATAAAAGGCCTACAGAGTGTTCCTATGGGCACCATTCTGTACTTTGGTGTGTAATTTCCCCCATGGTGTATAAATTTCATACCAAAATTGCATTTTAAATGAATTTTAAGCATTTCTAATTTTGAATTTCGCAATACACTGCCCCTACCCCACCTTATATAGCTGACGCAGCTTTACAATTTTACCCACCCTCCACCGTCGGTATCTGCCTTATATTGACTGCAAAATTGCCCCCCTGACAACAACTCACTTCATTGTCCACCAATCAAAAAACAGCAGAGCATTTGCTGCTGACTCGTGTTTGTCATTGGTTTGCGTGCAGGTCGTGATTTTCTCAAAACTTCACCAAAGCAACACACACACACACACATACACGCGCGCCAAAAAACCCCAAAATATTCAGGATAATAAGTCTCAAACAACAAGAAGCTGCAAAATATATGTCACAGTAAATCTTTTATTATTTGCATATCTGATAGCTCTTGTACTTGTTCCATTCTGCTACATTTACCATCCCTACAGGCTTTTACAAAAATGCAGTTGTTGTTCAATAACTTTCAAATGTAACAAAGTCACCCATGGTGGGGAAAAAAATCACCCAGAAATAGGACAATTGTGGTTCGTATTATTTGCATCAAAAGAGTTTTTTTCCCTTTTTTAAAATTCATTTTAATAAATAAACACACACACACACACACAACACACACACACACACACACAAGAGGATGAGAAAGCTTCACGTAATCTCAGCACTGGTGAACCTCGGAGCTCTAGCCAGGGAACGGGGGAAAGTACCAACTCCACTCCCCCGAAAGACTTTCAGATTAGACTATAAACCGAGGTCCTGTGTGTGAACGCACACAAAATAACTTATGCACACGTTAAGACCCCTTCCACCTTTTGGAAGGTTAGGCCATTGCACAGCGGTAGAAATTTTTGAAATGCATGTACACTGATGTGTTTAGACGTCATCCTCGACGTCAACATGCGGCTACCTAAATGGTAGGCTTGGGGGGGGGGGGGGGGGGGGGGGGGGGGGGGGGGGTTTGCATACGCAAAATCTCACTATTGTGAGCACAAACCTTGGGCCTCCGCGGACCGAAATTTGTTGTAGTTGCTTTGGGGTTTTTTTTGCTTTGTTTGTTTGTTTAGTTTTTGTTGTTGTTGTTGGTTGTTTTGGCTTTTGTTGGGTTTTGGTTGTTGTTTTTTTGGGGGTCCTCTTTTTATTTTAGACTATGCTGCAGGGAGACGATAATTTAAAACTTAGGAACAAATTCAATAACGAATTAGAAGCAAGTTTTGTTTTCTTTCTAAAAGAGGATACTTAAACTACCACCCATATTTTTTTTTTTCCAGGGAGGGAAAACGAGCAGTTTTTTTGTGTTTGGTTGGCTGGTTGGGGGGTTTTTTGCTTTTGTTTGGGTTTGTTTGTTGTTGTTTTTTTTTGGGGGGGGGGGTTGGGGAGAGGTTAGCATACATCTCACTTTTGGCCTTCAGCTTATCGTAGACCTGACAGACCAATTTTTACTGTTAAAAAAGCAAACAAACAAACAAAACAGAAAATTTTAGTTGTCATCAAACTATACATTGTATGCATTCAAACCAAACAAAAACAAAAAAGGATAAAATTATAGTTTCTATCAGAATGACTATAACTCGTATGTATTCCTCAAACTCTGTTGCTGTTGTCAGGCATGAAAAATTGCCTAAGTGCTTCGGAGAGCAGAAGCTGAAAAGATGCGGGGGTCGGGGTGTGTGGGGTGTGTGTGTGTGTGGGGGGGGGGGGGGGGGGATGGAGGGAGGCGAAGCCCTAGGAGGAGGGGGGGGGGGGGGTGAAGCCTCCCTCCCTGGCCAAAATTAATCATTTTTAAGGGCCTTTTGTGGCGTCTCCTGACAGGTTATTTAGTTAGTAAAGTATGTTCTTTCGAGCCAGATGGCCCATAGAGCCGGAGCTTATCCCGGTTTCTGTAGCGTTAAGCGAACTGATGGTTTTTCACCACCCCTGTGACAGGACGCTAGTCTGTCGCCAGATACTTCCCCAGCAGAGCTGGTACCCACTTGTACACCTGGGTGGAGTGAGGAAAATAGGAGTAAAGTGTCTTTCCCAAGGGCACAACACCGAGCCGAGCGGGGATCGAACCCGCGACCTATTTAGTTAGTAAGCTACATACAAAGAAACCAACCTAATATATCTTATTTTTCACTTCTGTGCAGGTACTGCGCAAAGGTGATAGATAACCTCTGGTGAGGAGTGATGACAGCTCCTTCACCCCATCCCATTCATTGATTTTCTCTCTCTCTCTCTCTCTCTCTCCTCTCTCTCTCTCTCTCTCTCTCTCTCTCTCTCTCTCTCTCTCTCTTTCTCTGTTTGTTTCTCTGTCTGTCTGCCTGTCTCTCTCTGCCTCTCTCTGTCTGTCTGTCTGTCTCTCTCTCTCTCTCTCTGCCTCTCTGTTTGTCTGTCTGTCTGTCTCTCTCTGCCTCTCTGTCTGTCTGTCTCTCTCTCTGCCTCTCTGTCTTAGTAAATTAAAACCCCGAAACTCTCTCGAAGTAATTTACTAAAATTTAGGCTAAGATTGTGTGGTCTTTTGAACTGCAAACAATGGTATATTACAGCAGAGACAGACAACAACTCTTGTCCAGCATGTGGAGAAGAAGAAGAAGACGAATTTCATTTTTTGTTTGCTTGTAGAACTTATCATGAAATTCGCCAAAAAATTGTTTTTTTGA
The DNA here is from genome assembly GCA_028751875.1 of Rapana venosa. NCBI lineage: Eukaryota > Metazoa > Mollusca > Gastropoda > Neogastropoda > Muricidae > Rapana > Rapana venosa. The sequence goes on along the minus strand of CM054137.1, from coordinate 41,742,155 downwards.
CAAACCCAACCAACAGGTCCACCAATCTTGTACAAAAGGTGTTATCTTCAAATAATATGTCCGAGCTTAAATCTTTAGCAATATATATAACGCAGGCTCTACATAAACGTAAGCAGACTATGAATGAAACGGATCCTATACGTAATAACTGAAAATATTGGTTGGCATTTATCTGGACTTTGGATTATTACTCATGTCCTTTTCATATTCATTCCTATGTTAATATGTTACTTACAATTACCCCCTTTGACTGATGGGCTTGTAGCTTTTGTCAAATAAAATTCGTTCATTCATTCTGTCTGTCTGTCTGTCTGTCTGTCTCTCTCTCTCTCTGTGCATATCCTTACCAGGTGGGGCCGGGTTAGGCGCTAGTGTTGGTCTTATCCTGTGCTTGTCATTTGCAGGTCTGCCCGCAGCCGACACACTCCAACTTCAGAACAGCTCATTTCATTGTAGGCCTGCAGGTTTCCATGCTGGATATGTTCATGTTCTTGTAACCCACCGAATGCTGATACGAATTATGGGATCTTTGATGTGCATATTTGATCTTCTGTATGTGTATATAGGCTACACGCAGGAAATTAAGGCTCTGACAGGTCTGCACCTGATAATGCCCTGGGAAATTGTAAAAAAAAACCAAAAAAAACCCACCGCCAACCCCCCCCCCCCCCCCCCCCCAAAAAAAAAAAAAAGCAAACAAAAAAACCCCCTTAATTCATCAGAGGCTGATGCTGAGATTCAAGCCCAGTACTTTATGGATATACAGGATTAAAAATCAATTGGTCTTGACCACTTGGCTAGTGTCCATCATCCATAGGTTTTGAAAACTTCCCTACTCCTTCCATCCACTTCATCCCTCTGAAGCTTTTCCACTGCTAACCATCTTTCCTTTCAGTTGAATGAAACCTGAAGGCCAGGTAGTCAGTCCCTCCTGTCAGGCCGTTGGACAGGATGGGGTGTACAGATTGTTCTCAGGGGTACCATTTCTGACCCAGCTGGGGCGTTAATGTGCCCATAGACGTATGTATAATTCCCATGCCTGCTTCTGAACAAAGTACGTGCTTGCTTCCTTCTGAGAAGGTTTTTGTGTGTGTTTTCTACATAATTTTTTCCAGGAGAATTTTTGCTAACTGATGTAGAATCTTTCAGCTGCATTGACTTGATTACCCCCCCCCCCCTTTTTTTTTTTTTTATAAAAAGAAGTGCATTCCCCCAAATCGGAATGCCACTACCTTAATGGTGGGCAAAAATGGTGGTGTATGTAAAAACTCACCATTGGTGAACTTTGGAACGAAAAACAAATGTGCAGAGTGTAGCTGGCTGACTAAAAATGATACTTTCTATCTCCTGATTCAATGCATTATTTACTTTCAGTTATGTACTTTCAGTTATGTAACTTCACAGATATTCGATAGAACAGTCTGAACATGTAAAAGTGACAATAAAGATATAAAAGGGGGGACGGGATAGCCTAGTGGTTAGAACATTGCGCTCGCAATCTGATGACCTGGGTTCGATTCCCGTTCAAGGGGATATTTTCCCCTGGAGTTAACATCAGTGCAGACTCCACTATTCCCAAAAATCTTTCGGATGAGACCATAAACCGAGGCCCCGTGTGCAAACGCACGCAGAACATCTTGCTCACACATAAAATCCTGTTGTGTGCCGGTGGGAACGGATGACAAAATTTACAAAACCGCATACACACGGGGACTGGATTAAAAAAAGCACATAAGTGCTTATTCCATTATCCTCGATATAAAAGAATAAATAACATTTTAAAAAATAATACTGCTACACAGTAAGTTATTCAATAACTTACTTTTCAACTGGAGATAACTTTTTTTTCTGACAAAAACAAACTTACCTATCATTTCACATTTCTTCTTCTCTTGCTCGCTTTACACTGTCAGATGCGTCGTCCTTTCCGGCTCCTCTCGTGCGCCGTACAGATTGGCTTGCAGGGTCATCCCCATTAGCCACACGTTCTCCCGCAGGTCGCTGTATAGCGTGCACACCTCTGAAGGATGTGCTCGCCAGTCTGGTTTTCTTTACCACAAGCACACAGGGGAGAAGGAATGAGTTTCAGCTTTGTGGAATGGGATTTAGCCTGTTGTGCCCTGTGCTGCGTCTTAGAAAGATGACTGGTTCTCTTTAGACTTTTGAGATGGAGGTAGTCGTCCTTCTCTACTCTGGGTCCGGCCATAGATTTGGTGATTGTGCATATGGAAAGACAGCATTCTTATGTACATAATTCAGCCGTAGGTAGTTACCCCCCCCCCCATTTTAATGTAAAAAAAAAGTGTAAATGGACATATCCTCTTTGCTAATGCCAGGTAACTAAATCATAACTCGACCATAGAAAGCGTTTGCCATCACCTTGCTTTATTTGTTGTGTTTGTTTTTTTGCTTTTGTCATTCGGCGAATATACCTACGAGGTTCACTGATGGCGAGATTTTTCCTATGTGACTGTTTTTGCCCACCATGAAGTATGTTCTTTCGATCCAGAAGGCCCATAGAGCCGGAGCTTATCCCGGTTCTGTAGCGTTAAGCGAACTGATGGTTTTTCACCACCCCTGTGACAGGACGCTAGTCTGTCGCCATCTACTTCCCCAGCAGAGCTGGTACCCACTTGTACACCTGGGTGGAGTGAGGAAAATAGGAGTAAAGTGTCTTTCCCAAGGGCACAACACCGAGCCGAGTGGGGATCGAACCCGCGACCTCTGGATCACGAGTTGACCGCCTAAACCACTCGACCACGGTGCCTCCGCCCACCATGAAGGTAGCAGCATTATGACTTTAGGAATGTATGCTGGGTATGTTTGTGTTTCCGTAACCCATAGATTGCCGACATGAATTTCAGGATCTTTAACATCTTCTGCATGTGTATATATACAAATGAAATTAAGTCACTGGCAGGTCTGCACTTGAAGTTAATCTGGGGGATTGTAAACTTCTACACCCTTAATTCACTACATGTCGCGGTACTTCAAGCCCACGACTTCATAGACCCATGGGATTGAAGTCAAATCTACCCACTCCCCTAGAGCATCTGTCATCTTGGTTTGATTGCCCTTCTGTGTGTGCCATTTTATATATTACAATTTAATGAGATACAACTTCTCTAAAGAAAGCATGTCTGGAAGGATATGATAATAATAATGTATGGAATTTATATAGCGCTGAATGTTGTAAAACAAACAAATCGAAACGCTTGCACTCAAATCATTTACATGCATGCAACTTTCCTCCAATAACGTAATTAAGAAACATTCAAATTTATGCATGCCCACACACACACTCGCACGTGAACACGCTTAGGTAGTGATGGAGATGAAGGATGCTGTTGAAAAGTAGGAACAGATGTGAGGGATAGGTGTCAGGTAGGAAATAAGCGTGTTTTGAGGCTGGATTTGCAGGTATCAAATGAAGGCTTTTGGCGAAGTGAAAGGAGGTCATTCCAGGTGGATGGACCAGAAACAGAAAGAGCGACAGCCAACAGTGGTTTGTTTGAATCATGGTGTTCAAAAGCACAAAGTATCTGCGGCTGAACGAAGGAAATGGGATGGAGTGTACAGGTGAAGACAGTTACAGAGATAAAGAGGGCGCAGATTTGTGGAAACATTTGAAACAGAGGGTATTGATCTTATCCTTCAGTCTTTGTGAGACAGGCAGCCAGTGAAGAGATAACAAGCATTGCCTTTTCTGATATCCCATCACTGAAGTAGAACTGCAGACCACCGTAGCATGGTATAAACAAACAATAGAGAAAATTACATTGGGTATTGCTGAGGTTCTTCGTTGGACACTCAGACAGCAACTAATGTTGTCCGTCATACGAGCACAAATGTGTTGCACTGCCATTAAGCGCCTGACAAGTCAGGCCCAGTGCATCCAGCTTTGGTGTGGGAGAGAATTTGTTGTTTAAAGTCTTTCTGGAAAAAAGGCAGGAGAATGGGCCAAGAAGGCAGAAAATAGACGAGGAGGTGACAGGAAGAAAAGGACAAGGCAGAAACAAATTGAAGGATAGAATAGAGGGAATTACTAGCACAGATTTTTTAGAAGGTGGGGATGCTATTTATACTGACAGGCCCCCCGGCATCCCCACGGGGGAATCTTGGAAGTCAGAATGTAGGTACTTTGATGGCGGGCAAATACAGCTACATATGCAAAATCTCACCATTGGTGTGTACATGCACGAGTGCATGCATGTGAATCTATGCACGTGTGAGTGTAAGGTGATAGGGTTACAGGAGCGCTCTTGCACTATTTTTAAAGAACCAGATACCTTTGGCAACGATAAAAGAATGAATTCACATGATATGAATTGGTGGTCTAGAGGTAATGCGCCTGCCTAGGCAGCGAAAAGTCCAGGCTGGAAGTGTGTGGTGGTTCGAATCCAGTTTGGGCCCGAAACTTTACCCCCATCCATAAGGTCATGAGTGTTGGTCTGGGTGCTAGTCTTTCGGATGAGATGATAAACCGAGGTCCCATGTGTTACACATAATTATTTAGCGCATGTAAAAGAATCCACGGCAACACGAGTTGTCCCTGGCAAAATTCTGTAGAAAAAAGCCACTCTGATAGGGAAACACATACAGTTGCAGACAGGAAAAAAAAAAGGGTGACGTTGCTCTTGTGGCCAAGCACTCTCCCCAGGGACAGCAGCCCAAATGTCGTGCAGAGAAATCTGCCATGACTTAGTGGTTTAAAATATAAAAAACAACCAAAAAACACCTGAAGACTCTGCTTTTTCTTTAAAGCTTCTTCACACCAGGCGAGCAGGACAGATAAAAACACTAAGCTTCTTCACACCAGGTAAGCAGGACAGATACAAACACTATGCTTATTCACACCAGGTGAGCAGGACAGAAACAAACACTAAGCTTCTTCACGCCAGGTAAGCAGGACAGATACAAACACTATGCTTATTCACGCCAGGTAAGCAGGACAGGAAACAAACACAAGGCTTTTAATCTCGCCAGGTAAGCAGGACAGATACAAACACTATGCTTATTCACGCCAGGTAAGCAGGACAGATAAAAACACTATGCTTATTCACACCAGGTAAGCAGGACAGATACAAACACTAAGCTTATTCTCACCAGGTAAGCAGGACAGATACAAACACTGCTTATTCACGCCAGGTAAGCAGGACAGATACAAACACTAATGCTTATTCACGCCAGGTAAGCAGGACAGATACAAACACTAAGCTTATTCACGCCAGGTAAGCAGGACAGATACAAACACTAAGGTTATTCACACCAGGTAAGCAGGACAGATAAAAACACTAAGCTTATTCACACCAGGTAATCACACCAGGTAAGCAGGACAGATACAAACACTATGCTTATTCACACCAGGTAAGCAGGACAGATACAAACACTAAGCTTATTCACACCAGGTAAGCAGGACAGAAACAAAGCGATGTGAAAGCAAATCATTTATTTTCATCACAAGAATCAACGGCATTATCTGTTCAGCATTCAGCCACCTGCGCAATTTCCATCAAATATTCACTGCTACATCATCACAACCAAAGCAACTGTTTAACAATACTCTCATCTTTTGAAAAGAACATGCTCCCACAAAACTTATCACTGCAAGAACTTGAAGGAACAACAATGGCCCACTGCAGGTTTTTGTGTGTGTGTTTTTTTAAAAACTTGACAAATGAAATCCAGCAGAAATGAGTATGAAAATGCATATGGGATTGTCACTCTAATACTTTGTTATCATGATGACTAACTGCTTGAATGTTCTTAGTGGCTAATGTCTTTTTAATATCTTTGATTTGTGTAATATTTGTGCATGAAGACTGAAGAACTGATAGTAACAACAGCAGCGTGCAATATCACTTGGTATATATATATATAAAAGTTACTTGCCCTCCCACAAATGTCATCAAATGTTGCTTGTCCATTGAAACAAAGGCAAGCAATCAGCATAAAATCGCACCAACCACTTCAGCACTTTTGCACACATTTAAACTTTTGGGCAGTTTGCGTCCATTTTTACATGAATGAGTTTGATCCAAGTGAAGCTGAGCAATTCAATAAAAACATCAAGCACTAAATAATATCTTTTTACAGTTTCTTTGCGAGGGATGATATATACTGACAGAAAAAAGAGCACAGAGGCACAACGCACGCACACCTGGAGCCAAATTTTTATCTCTAGATATGAATGAAAACTGACAGTACAAAAACTTCACACAATTTTCACGAATGACTTATCAAATGATGGTAGAGGAACTTTAAATGACAACACAATATGCATCTAAAAAAAATTAATAAATTACAAGTGCAGCATTTTATTTAAACCATCCTAATAAAATTTAAACCATATAGCCGAGATTTCTTTTTATGAGAAAGGATGATCCATAAAGAACATATAAAAACTATAATGCATATGATATTTCCTGGATTAGATTGATGAAGCATGCACAAAATCCATCTGATCTGGGCCTCATGATTTATGATTTTCACAGAAAGTTACACAATATTAATTCAAGAAACACAGACCACTTTTCCTCCAGTTCTTTTTTTCCCTTCCTATGTGTGTTTATTTTTCTGTAATTTTTTGTTTTCAGTTTTTTAGACTCATTTGTTCACTTTACCCTGATGACCCTGTAGCGTTTAACTTTTGGTGACTGCTGACACTTCTAGTTTTTAAACAATCATGTGTGTGTGTAGTCAGGCCATACTCTCTTGGGATTTCCTCAAACTTCTAAAACAAATCCTTGAAAGTCACCGAGAAAAAAAATCTTAACACCTGTTATTACTGCCGGAGAGATTAACAACATGCGTAAAGTTACCAGAAAACTTTCACCTTCTTGAGGCCTTGGGTTTTATCTTTTTTTAAAGCTAACTCCATTTCATGTTTATAGCCACACTAACCACATAGGCCATATCGTTAGGTCATTGGTTAACTCAATAAGGTTGTGCCGAATCTTAAGATTCAGCACTCCTCTCTTTCACTGTGACGTGCCGAAGCTTAAGATTCAGCAGAATTACAAATTTTTAAAAAATACACTCAACGATGTTCAATGAAAGGAAAGTACTCTGGCCTGTAGGGCAATCATTTTTATAAACACAGCTGCTTTCCTTGACCATAAGCTTGCCTAGTTTGCTTGTGTTGACTACTTTTCTTTGAAATATTGACATGCGTAGTCTTTGGGATTTCGGGCTCTCCAGTGTTATGATTTTAAAAACAAAAATTGTAAAGTGGAAAAAGTGACATCAGATGGATTCAGCCACCTTCAGGGAACATTACTTTGGTGAAAAATCATCACACTGCTTCAAGGGGATTAGTTGATGAACAGTTCAAGCCAAAAAGATAAGCAGCCCTAGTTTTCAAAACTTTTTCAGCATTCAGTGACATATTTCAAAAATTTGTTATTTTACAGTCATCTATTGAAAAACTGTATAACAATCTCAAAAGTAAACATAATAAACTTTTTAATGATGTATAATATGTATGTCTTTTATTATGTTGGGTAAATCTGCTGAATTTTTCAAATATAGCCAAAATCACGCGTCACCACAAAATGGCGGGATCCATTTAACTGTGACTCCATTGAGTTAACTGTATTATTTCATCAGCACACAGACATCATTTCCCCACCTTTCTAACATCTCTGTTTTTGTTCAAAGCAATGTTAACAATGTGTCACTTCTTAAAAAAAAACCAACCCCCAAAAAACTGAATCATCTTCTATTCATTTCTCTTATCTTATTTCACCTCTCTTCCCCCCATTTCACGTTGCAGTCGATGATAAATTCAAACTGATTTTTGTTCTTTTGTTCCTTGGCTAGAGCTTCAAGGTTCCCAGATGGTGAGATTTTTGCACACATATAACTGTTCCCACCCCATAACCCCCCCCCCCCCCCCCCAACTACATTTAGGTAGCTGTATTTCAACTTTGTGGTGGGGACGGGATAGCTCAGTGGTCGGAGCACTCGCTTTCCCCCAGCCAAGTTAAGCAGCGTCGAGCGTGGCTACCAGTTGGATGGGTGACTGTTTGCGTGCCTTGGCTTCAGTACAGTTCCCCCAGTTCACCCAGCTGTAAATGGGTACCTGCCCTCTTTAGGGTCAGGGAAGGTAAAGCAGCGAGGGAGAGGAGATGGGCGCCGCCCTCAATATGCTGGCCCTAGAGAAGTGAGGTCTTTGACGCCTCGCTCCCCTACGACCTTATAGGTTATGGGACTCCTTTACCATACCTTTTTATTGCAACTTTAGGGATGGTATCTAAACATGACGTGTGCATGCATTTTTTAAAGTTTGTCATCCATTCCTACCAGCATGAAATGGCCTACTCTCCCCAAAGGCGAAACAGGTTTTTAACGTGTGTGCAAGATGTTCTGCATGCATTCACAGGGCCTCAGTTTATAGTCTTATCCAGAGGACTTTGACAATTGGTTTGACTTTCCTGTCAAACTGGGAAGAAAGGGCAAGGCTGGGAAATGAACCCAGAACCTCATGGTTTACTTGACAGGCAGGTGAGCGTCTTAACCATCCTGCCACCTTCCTTATTAAAACTCTCTTTTGAAATACTTATTTACATTTATAACAAGAATTCTTGAAGTCTTTTTTTTTCTTCTTCTTTAAATCCTACTTATGTTGCTTCAGTTTCTGCGAGAAGTAAAATAACTTTGAATGGTTACATGATCGCATCTACATTTATAATCCAACTGTCCACCACATGTTGTGTGAACATGTGCTTAAATACACATACACGTTAAATAGAAAGGTTAGAGCTATGATAAGAGGCAACTACACACATCTGTCATGGGTTCACTCACTCAAACAAACACAACTCATATCTGTAATACTGCCTTCAACCAGGTACACGTGTGTGATACAGATGACTGCCAGAGAATGGATGTCAGTCACTCATGACTAATTGAGACTCTTTCATTTTTCTTTTTTTTCCCCCCTAAACAACTACAAGTAGAACGGATACAGACACACACCCCACCCCATCCTTCCCCAGTTACTGGTTAAAAAGAAGTTTTCACTCTGTGACAACCACTTATTTGTCACATATTCAAACAAGCAGTGAAAAGTGATAACAATGAGCTTTCTATAATGCTCAAGAAGAAAAAAAGAAAACCAGACAAAATCCCCCTCCCCCACTACCCCCCAACAAAAAGGTGGGTGGGGGATACACACCAAACATGAAATTGATAAAACAAGTGACCAAGGAAAAAGTTAAGCCATTATGGATAATGGTGAATAAGCTCCTTTGGGTAGTATACACTGTAAAAAGTTCTTTCAACAGTAAAATGAAATGTGATTAAGAAATTGAATGACATGATGGAATGATGAAAGAGAGAAACAATCTTGATTGTTAAGAAAATGAAAAAGATACAGGGTGATGTAAAGGAAAAATGAATTACAATCCATTAAAAATAAATCATGGAGTACACAATCCTGAAAAATAAAAACAAACCCAAAGATCATGACAAGCATGTCAATTAATGTCTACATAAATGCAGTGAGCTGATCCAAACATTATTCCAGAAACGGAAACCCTTCTCATTTGAAAACTGTGGAAATACAAAACCTGTATGTTTGGATTTTCTATTTCTACATGTTCTGTCAACTGCTTTGGGATTTCTGCTTGGACTGATGTTGCACTCTTTCAACCAAATGCAATTTGGAGATGAGATATTTGCACAAAAAACCCAAACAAACCCACATTAAAACAAAAATTTCCGAATTCAGTTATATGAAAAAAAAAAGGAACAAATGAATGCAAAAATACAGATGTTCGACAATCATGTCAAGCAGCAAGGATAACAGCATGAGACAGAATTTACAACAAAAAATCAAACGAAATAACTCCAACAAGTGGAAACATAACCAAAAAAGGACGACAAACTCATTTTGTGGAATTACCCGTATTGTGAGAATCCATATGCAGGACTTGAATCTGTCAGCAAAGTGACAAATGGTTACATTCCTCAGGCTAACCATAAACAGCAATAAAAGCTGTCCCATAGGGACATTACAGTTAGCCTCATGACAAAGTTCTTTTTTAATCAGACATGCGTTACTGGGTAGTTACAAATTCATCAAATACAGTCAAGTCATTGAAAAAAAAAGATTTCAAGTCAATACACATAATTAAGGCATACAAGTTGTTTGATTTTTTGGGGGTGGTGGTAAATACGATACATGAAAAAAATCCAAACTAGTCAGCACGCTCCCAAAAACAAAAAGAAAAAAGAACAAAAGAAAAAAAAAAACGATGAACAACCAGACTCCACTTCTCGCACACATTTCAGATGAACTTGACCAACTCTGACACACAAAAAGGTGGAGTGATGCCTTCAAAGTTCACCTAAGCTGACGAGTCCATCAAGAAGACGAGGCAGCTCTATCCAGAACCCGAAGGAGCTCCTCAATGTCCACCCGCACCTTGTCCACAATGTTTTTGGGGTTTGGGTCCACTCCACTCTTGGAAGTGGACGGAACACCCTTGAAAGAAGTGCTGGCAGTGTGTGGCCCCTCCTCACACTCTCGACTGCTTCTGCGCTCCGAGTGTTGCCAGGACGGGCCAGGCTGTCCGTCCCCAACACTGCTGTCTCCGGGGTGAGAGTCCTGCTTAGAAGGCCCTGGCTGAGGACTGCAGCGACCTGCTGGCTTGCCCCTTTGGGAGGCGTTCTCTCGCTCAGGATTCTCGGTCTGCTGACTGCTGGACCCTTTACCTTCCTGTGAGGAGGAGGAGGAGGAGGAGAGGAGACTTGTTTGGGCTCCGGGCTGTCCCCCTTTTGGCTTGGCTGCTTTGGACTGAGTGGCATCACCCCCTCCTCGGGCTTGTATCGTCGTTTGCAAGCCGGTGCGTCTGGAACAAGTACCACTGCACGGTGAGCAATGAGCACACACATGTACAATCTTAATCTTCACTCCCAACTCTGAGGATTTCTTGGTCTTCTTTTTTTCTTCACACCTCTTGTTCTGCAGGCATTCTTTAGTATGCACACCTCTTAAAGCATTTATTCCATTCTTTCCTTTCTCACCTATGGATATAAACTCATATCTTTCTCTTTCTGAAAAAAAAACAACCACCCTAAACAACTTTTTCTTCCTCACCCCAAGCTTGTTACATATAAAAATGGTATGTAAGAGCAAATGAAATATATATACTGCACTGGACACATTGGTTCAAAGGGCCAACATTACCCCAGAGAAGAAAAATAAACTAAAACCTTTGAATAAAAATTCAACTAAAACCTTTGAATAAAAATGCAAATGAAATATATCTACTGCACTGGACACATTGGTTCAATGGGCCAACATTACCCCAGAGAAGAAAAATAAACTAAAACCTTTGAATAAAAATTCAAATCCTCCCCCCCCCCCCCCCCCCCCTTTAAAACAAACCCCCCCCCCCTCCCCCCAAAAAAACCCCACACAAAGAGTACCCCCCAAAAGCAGAATCTATTGAAGCTCACTTGTGGAAGGGAGAAATCCTTACTCTTTCCCTTCAGACACCTACATTTACTCTTGACAGCTTCCTCAGTGATTGTTAGTCATGATTAGCAGATAAAATGAAAGGGCACCAAATGCCAACAAAGTAAGTCAGTCAATCCAACCAAACCAACAAAAAACAAACCCAAACAAATACAGCACACACATGAACATATGTAATGCAAAATCAGCAGTGCATGAATAGCCAGACGACAAACTGAGGCACAGCATGTGACAGATGAGTGCGAGCCAAGGTCCTGGTTCAGTTGCTTGCAAAGATTATTTTGTCTTTTCTTTTCTTTCCCTTTTCTTTTTGGGTTACTTTAAAAACGTTCATTTGTAAGTTTTCTTCATTGCCCTAACCAGTTTTGAGGCCCTACATTTGAAGTTAAGTTTGTTTTTGTTGACAAGCCGCCATGGTGCAATGGTTAACATCATGGGCTATGGGCTGGACAGCCAAGAGTCATAGGGATTTTTCAAACTCCAGGTAGCTTCTACCCAGAGTGAGTTTGTTATCGGCTCATTAGGAGGACTGGGACCACACAATTGAGCTTCATCCACTTTACAGATATGAGTTTGTGAGTGCTGCTCACATTTGGCCAGCAGCGCAGGTGTGTGAATCTCTTAGAACTGGTTGGTGCCTGGATATATTATGATAGGGAAGCGTAGAATACAGCCATGTCAAGTAGTTTCAGGGCAAATGCAATTTTATAGTAGCATCATTATATCATCCTTATCACCATTGATCATCACAAGAAAATTCTCTGATTCAGTGGCACTGATTGCTCTGGTCTCATGATGACCTCAGTTTAAGTTTGCCCACACACTTCTGTCACCATGGTGAGTTTGTATCAAGCCTTCAGGAATGGAGGTTCACCAGAGAAATTGGTCACTGGAGGTATGTTGAAGTGGTCACCACCCCAGGTGGGCATCACAGTCTGGTTCCGCAACTGAACTATTACAGTAATCAGTAGGAGGCTTATTATATGGTGTCCTGCATATGTTAGCTCAGAACAGGCATCAATGAGCTCCATCAAAAGGACTCAGCAGCAGTGTAGGGTTCCTCTGTCTGGTGGCCCCATGGCAGCCTGATATTGATGGGCTCTGACCCTGAGGATGTGACATAATGAATCTGGGTATTGCTGGGGCAGAGATATTGAAATGAGCGGTGTGGGAACAGCAGGACAGGAGCATCACAGATGATGCAGTCCCCCCCCCCCCCCCTTTTTTTTTGTTCTGTATATTTATTTTACTGGGCAAAGCTGGATGCAAACACTCGTGCACTAGTAACAATTCACTGAAATTAACTAGCTTTAGGTGCTTTTTAAAAGAAAAATTTTATTTGTTTATTATAAATATATATATATTTTTTGATTTGTGTATTATCAGTATCAAATTTACACTCTCAAAGGCTAAAGAAAAGAAATTAAAAAACCACTCTCAAGGTCAAAGACAGAAGGAAAAGAGGCAGACCACCAACATCCTACATTGCCAACATCACAGAGATCATTTGTCTGGGAAGGTTATAGGAGACTGTAAAACTCAGTAGAGTCAGAGAAAGATGGTGAATGCTGGTGGCATTTCGTGGAGCTCCTACTGACGACAGTTGAGTTGAGTAAGTTTATACAACAAATATCAGTATAAACAATATAAATCTAGTACAGCACAGAGAACATGCACAGAGGAGATCTAGAGAGTGATGTGTTTGTTTCTGCTGTAAGACACTCTGCTCTGGACACTAAACTACACACACATCTACACAGTCTTTTTTCTATATCCACAACACACACACAACAAAGCAGAAACAGAACTGAGAGGAATGTTTTTGAAAATAAGCGAATCATACATTAAAATACGATTTTTCCTTCCCCTGACAATTTGATTTTCGATAGCTGTTTTCAATCCAGGGAGCCAAGCTCAGTAAAATAGATGCCTACTATAGAAATAGTCAAGGCAATTGAAATCAGTAGCGTGAACTGCAAAAGTATCTATATCCCTGATGGGATTACTTCCAAACCAGCCCACCCCTAGACAACATGACCCAATACACAGTAAAGGGTGGAACTAGCAAATGCTATATCACTGATCAGCTGCAAGCACCAGATTTCATCAGACAATGACTGCAGATCTTGTGACGCAGTCGTTGTTTTCAGGTTAACGGACAATATTGACTGGCTGGATTGGTTAATGGTTATAGACACAGTATTTGCACTGAATGAGTAAGTCTTTATAGTATTTCTTTATCTTTAGCTGCTTGCAGAGTGGTATTACTTAAGATTAGATTAGTAGAATAAAGTCCAATACATGGAACAAATACCATTGAAAGCAGAATGGTTGAAAGCTGTGCAAACAACACAACAAGCACACACACAAAAACACAGATATCAACTTACCACTGTCATCATCAGTGGTAGGACGTTTAAGACTATGAGAAACGTCCGGGTCCTGTACGACATCTTCAGTACTTGGTGTTGTACATACTTCAATAGACTCAGATGCTTCAGTCACATCTACACACATAACCTCAGCCTCACCATCACAGTCCCTCTCTTCGGCAGCCAGCACCTCCTTCTCCTCACCCTGGCCACCCTCTGCCTTTCCCTTGGTCCCTTCCTTGGAGTCTGAGGTGGTTGACGACACATGGTCCCCATCATCAACGCACATCTTCTGTGCACCGGAGGGAGGGTTCTGCTCCACCCCTCCAGGAAGGTGAGAAGTCACCACCTGCTCGTCATCAGATCTGACCTCACTGTCATCCACGTCCACACGATCCGAACTGGCCTTTGCAGCCGTCTCTAAGCGCTCTTGTTTCAGTCGTTTCTCATGGTACTCCTGACAAAAGCGGAGGATCTGATGCAGAGTCTGGACCAGCATGGGGTTGACCTGGGGGTTGGGTAGGACACTGAACAGCAGATTCATGGCACGGACATCCTGAAAGTAAAGAAGACAGTTACCAACAGCTTCCAAGATCAACATTTTCTTTTCTTTAATTTTTAAAAGATGAATATAAAAAAACGCCAAAGGAAAATAAAAATAACGGAAAAAAACTGAAGGACACTATCTTTTCCTTGAACGTTTGTTTATTTTTCTTTTTTATTCCCTGGCTAGAGCTCTGAGGTTCACCAATGATATTCTTAGATAACAGTTGTCTTATAGCATCTAAGGCAAGGATGGAAAACCAGTCAGGGCTAATTATTTGTTTCCTTAGCCCGGAAATCCAGGATGCAGCTGGTCAGCATAAACACTACACCCCCTGACATTCCCATCTGAGACCCGGATCCTTTGCTGTATTGTTTATCAATGGCCTGGTCAATGCATGTATAGGGAAGGCCGCCTGGGCCCCTGGAGAGCCAAGGGGTAGGGAAGTCACTAAGATATAAGTGGCTTCATACTTAGTAAGTAACCTTGAGGGCTGCGGAGAAGTCATCAAGACATAAGTGTCTGCATGGTACACTGATACCCTACAGGGCATGCGTTGAACTATTTCATGTTGACTTAACTAAAGAGAGTACAGGCATATTTTATTATTTTTCCGTAAACAGTTTGTACACAAGAATGCACGCGTGCATTTTTCTTGACAAAATTGTTTATATTCACCTGTTTTAACTTCTGCATGTCACCAACACTGTAATAACTATGTCCAAACTGCAGAAAATATCTCCTGCATTCACTTTTAAAGTTAATATTAACACAACAGTGCGCGATACTTGGGGTTCATTAAGTCAGATTTTCGTGTCATTTCACTTTGAACTAAGTGCCTTATTTTCAGGAATTGACTCTTCTAAAACCTCAGGAATGAAGGGAAGTAAAGCTTTTCTGGAACATGAAAATGAAGAGAAATAACTAACCACACCAATGCCCAAACAAATAAGTTAAGGTTAATAAACACAACACTTAAATGAAAACAACAACAAATAGCAATCTAAAGGAAACAGCCAATGTATCAAATTACACAGAAAAATTCCTCATCAACTCTATATAAACAGTGTTAAGTTTTTTCCAGCGCATGATCTATGACAAAGGTTTGAGCAGCAATCACACCAATTGCCCAAGAAAAATAAAACAGATCTCTCTCTTCTCCCATGTCTTCCGTTCACTCCCTGAGATGTTTCAGGGGCACTCCATGGAAGCTTTGTGCTAAGTATCTTGGGCAGGCTGAATCTAGCAGAGCTCATCCCTATTCAGGTCATCCTACTGAACAATACAAAACCAGTTAACATGGAGAATGAATATCAAATTAAAACTCCCACTTACACCACCAATTCTTTTGAAGACAGTGTTGACATCCTCTTCTGAGTAGATGCTTTTCAAAGCTGATTTTTCAGACACAGTTGCTGCCACCAGGTTGTTGATAAATGTTGTGGCTTGGTCTCTCAACACTTGTTCATACACCTGCAACGTTTGACAAACCTACTGTAGACCATGTTACACCTGCAGATGACATTTATCAATACTGAATAGTGTCCTTGATGTTATCTGACAATAACAACTAGCATTTCTGATGCAGCTATGCCTTAGTAGGTGTATGTTAAGAGTAACTGTATATGCACACAAACACACATATTGTTTGTGAGCACACAAGTGTGAATAATCTTTTAAGGGTCATGAAGACTATGAAATATCCGTACAAAATAAAATCCATGATCAAGCCAAGTCTTTTTATTTTTTAAATCAAGCCAAGTCTTGTTTTTACTGACGACTCAAAATGACTGAAGGCTATCTAGCTAGATATTGCAATAATTCTTTGGTCACTTTCACTACTACAACTGTGATTGAATTCTTGGCACATGCAATGAAGACTGGCTTAAAGTGTCAAATCAAGAAAGAACACTGATGACAATTTCAAGAATGAAAAATTAAGAGTCAAGAGCCCAAACTGTTTAAAATACTTTCATATGTTAGCCAATTCACCTGATTTATGAAACTATAACTACCCAAGTTGAACATTTTGTGATGATATGATAGACGTGTTACACAATAATCAAGGTTTTTCTTTTTTGTTATTGTTGTTGCATGCACAAACATCAAAAGAACTGAAATTGTCTGTATACAGAGACATTTCTTTCTTTCTCTGTGACATAATCCTCACACTACTTATGTGCACTATTCATTATGCCAACTTGGCATGAAACAAAACATACATACATACAAAAGCAAAAAACCCCAACAAAACCAAACCCCAAACCCTAGCTTGTTACACCAACTAGTATACAATACCAAACTCAACAAGGGAGCATGGCTGTGTAATGACAATGAGGAGACTGTATGAGAAAACTGACTTAAAAAATTATTAATATATACAAGATTTAAAAAAGAAGCACAATTCCTGTAACACCAAGATACAGTAAATGGCACCTTTGGGAAGAAATATTTGAAGAATTTGAAGATGTGGAAGTTGTTGAGGGAACTGCGTTCATCCATCAGGACAGTATCACAGTAGTCGATGAAGTAGCGAGAGTTGCACAGCATCTGCACCATGCTGTGGTCTGGATCAGCACTCTGACCAACACAACACAACTCATGCTTTTCAGTCCATTTTCTCCATTTCTAAGATAATCAACTACCATATTACGACTACAGGAATCTAGGCAAAATAACATAATTCAAATAGAAAATGAACAAATTAAAATGTACCCCCCCCCCCCTTAAAAACAAGAATGAAACAAAATGAAGTAAAAAAGACCACAACAAAAAGATACACATTCAGTACCCCCCCCCCCCCCCAAAAAAAATAGGTAAAGCTATAAATAAATCAGCTCCCTCACAATACAGTATGAGCAAGAGTGAGACATATAATTAATTTCTGATGAGCAGGTTGACTGGCTTGTTCAACTTTTTTCCCTCGTTAATCCACTTTAAATTACGCAAAAACGTGTGCTAGTAAGCATTTAGTATTTCTAACAAACAATGCACATAGATGTTTCCTCAGCTGCTGTTTGTTCTTCAACCAGTTCCAGCCTTATCTGCTCATTGAAAATGTCCATCCAACTGTTACTGAGAGTGTTTGTAACTCAAAGGCACAGGCAGTCCCCATATAACTGAATGCCAAACTCAGGAGAGATATGAATTTCTTTAATAGATTATGCAATGAAACATCACCTCACTTTCCCTCAATTTGTAGCAGGTGAGTGAATTTTATTTTGTTCTGCCAGACATTTTGCCACCCACCCCCCCTCCCCCAAAACATACAAACCTCCCACACCCCCCTGCTAAAACCCCATCAAGACTAGGAAGTCAGAGCTATAGCAGTAAACGTACCTCAGAATCATAGATCTCATTCCACAGCTTCGCAAAGTAAGGGGAACAGATAGACACTCCTTCCAGGGCCACCATTGCACCTGAAGACAAAGGAACACAATTAGTACTGAACATAAAGTGAAAATAATGTCTGTGGCTTATGTAAAAGAAATAAGACAAAAAACTGAGCAGGCAAAAGACGGCTGAGGGCAGGAAATGGGGAGAAGGAGAGTGTAAGAAAAAAAGTTTTAGTTATGGTGAACTAGTGATTTACAAGAGCTATTTAGAAGCAGATAACTGCCATCCAGAGGCCAAGTTTGGCAAGGGTTATTTGTCCAACTTGTTCTCCACTCATAACTGCTCCTCAGGCTTGTAAGCATGCATTTGGGACAGTAATTTGAGACCGAGAGAAAAGTCAAGTTTATCAGTGTGTGGGATACTCTGTAATAAACATAGACTTGAAAAAAAAAGTATGGATAAAAAACCCTGCTTTTCCGAAAAAGCACAAAACAATCACACACACACTCATCTCCCATGGCCCAAATTCTTCTCAATACAAGATGCTTTTCACTTAATTTCAGATGACACTGAATGAAAAATGGTCCATTGTGTGAAGTTACTTGCTTCTGTTATAGCTTGATTTCTCAATTGATAAATATGCTCTTTTTTCCTTTATTAGTTTCTTGCACAACTTAATATAAGCTAAAACAAGGAAACCCACACAAATGCTGATAAGAGCTCGACAGGATAGTTTTAATTCATTAAGATTTTATCTAAAAATCATGTTTTCCATGTCAAAATAGTTTCTTAACCCTCTTAGTCCCGACCCACTATTAGCTGGGATATACACACAGTAGTGTCTCCCCCCCCCCCCCCCCCCCTCCCCCCAAAGACACAAAACATATAGTACAAGCTATAGTACATTGTCTTATAAAGCCACCTGCCGAGATTTAGTTCTTGTAAACATTCAAACACTGTCAAAATGATTTACGGTTTACACCTACCCAATTTTAGGCCCAAAGTAATGAAAGAATGGGAAATCTAGGGGCAATTTGTGTTAAGAGAATCCGAATGCAAGAGGGTTAAATGAATGCCAAGATATTTTATAAAATGAAATGTTGTCACATAATTTTACATCACAACTTTGCTGTCACCATCTTCATCCCCAGAAATGATTAAAAAACCCAACAACAAACAAACAAATACTCTCTGTGAGTCTTACGATTCTTTGTTAAGTAATGAACCAGCATAACAATTTCAGTATGATTTTTGCATTCCCTACATGACACAAGAAGAAAGATTACCCAGATTGATGAGGCTCTGGTTGAAGCTGTTGAGGTTGATGGCTAGACGTTGCAGGGTGTCCAGCAGTTGATGGTAGGGGATGAAGAAGCTGTAGATCTGCTGATCGTACACTTCATCCACTCCCTGTGCACACACACACACAAGCAATGACACACCACCCTCACTTTACAATGTTGTTGTTGTTGTGTTGTGGTTGTGCGTTCCCCAGCTTTACACTCTGGGGGTCACCCAGAACATGCACTCTGACTCACTCATCCCAACTGGGAATCACTGTGAGATAGGAAGCAAACCGGATGGAAGTTTGCATGTATGACTATTTTCAAGTACCTTGCCAAATAGGCAGCCATACTCCGACTTCAGAGGATTATTTTTTTCTCCTTTGAAAGAAGAGTGCAGGTTGTTATGTTAAGAGCTTGTCATGGCTGAAGGCAATCTCAACACATTTTACAACATAACAACATTTTAGTGTAGGCCTTGGCAATTAGCTGACATCAATAACTGACACAGCTTTTGGCCTGGGGCAACTTTACAATGATGCAGTCAATATCATGTTATCGCTGCAGCTTAAGTGTAACAAAAAGCTTGTCTCAGTATTTTATTTCCTCATACATTTTTTCCAAACTTGAACTGAACTTAAAAGTTACCCCCCAAAATATCTGTATAGCAGGCTCTGATAGTCTTGAAAAGACTTTTAAAAAAAAGAAAGAAAAGAAATGTTTGCTTATGATCTGTCTAATAAAATTTAGATCAAGAGCCTTTATTTCAGGGTTCTTTTAATTGTAAGTCTGTACCTTCCTAAAATCCGGTACCTGTGTTACATGTTCAAACTTTTAGATCTATCTGTCTACAAGTATGCAGGTTTGTGGGAGCTTTAACCCTTTCCCATTTTTACCCGCCGTAGCCCGCCGCTGCCCGCTTGCCCGCATCTATTTATACCCGCCGCAGCCCGCCGGACGTAATTTCAGCCTAGTGGGGATTTTCCATCACGCACTAAGCTCTACCTAGTACACGCACACCATGAATGAACATTCCACTGAGGTCAGCATAAACTAAGGAAGGAATGGACAACAAATTCAGTGCTACACAGCCTCCCTTTCACAAGAAATTGGCCAGTGACTGGCTTTGTCTTTCCCACGCTATCTTGTAGCTAAAGATGGCAGCAAAGACTGAGCATACAATTTGGGAGGAATATACTGATGTGGAAATTAAAGCTATTTTGGCTCAAGTGGAACAGTTCGAAAGAGAATAAAATATTGAATCCGATGTTGAAGTAGATGTAGAAGAAGGAGATGAAATAGGAGAAGGTAGTGAGTCGGAAAGTGATGCTGGGGATAACATTCCGTTGGCTTCATAGCAGACGACATGGCGCAGCGCACAAGTGCCTTGCTCAGTGCAAGACTTCACGCTGCCGACTGGGCCGGCACAAACTCTCCCACTGAATGCCAAGCCCTTAGATTACTTTGTTTTGTTTGTGCCCCAACATTTTTTTCAAATTGTAGCAGATGAAACTAACAATTATGCCAGGCAAAAGATCGCTGTGAAAGGCTTAGTCATAGATCCATTACGGACAGAAACAACACCTGATGAAATTTGGGCTTACCTGTCAGTTTTGATCATGATAGGGATCGATCAAGCGTTTGCCGAGGCTTCATCTCTACTGGTCTACTGATTTGACATTTTCTGAGTCACAGATCAGTAATATTATGACGAAAACCAGATTTCTCAAATTAATCAGTATTTTCACCTGAGAAACACGCCAACACACCTGGACGCGACACTGGCTGTGACACCTGCATTGTGACAGCCATGTAGCTAGCTATTGGTGAAGGACACACTAGTGTCTGTAAATAGTAGGCATCAGCATATATTTGTAAATAATGTATATACGCGCATTAGTCAACGCTGTTTTCAATATGTTTGAATACTTTCCACTGAGGAAGTGTAGACTTGGTGACAGTAATTTTGTGACGTGTGAATGTTGATTGGATTACCATGACGGTGGATGCGATGGAGGACACATTCAGGCAGGACCACACATATTATTTTTTTTAATCACATACCTATATTGGGCATGTTAGAGGGTAGTTGTAGACTAACAGCATGATGTCACTGCAATGTTACCTGTATTTGGTGACAAAGAGGGGACAGCAGCACGACACATGTAGGTAGGACACACATCTTGGGGTGCAGAACAAAGTATGACATCATATGAATACTTTGGCCAAATATAACTGCTCTGCGAACAATAGTAACTGTACAGGACTATGTGTACTTGAGGTACCTTATTCTCTGAAAAAACAGTGTAAATTTCCGAATACTACAGAGAGTTTCTCTGTAAGAAATGCGAATGGTAAAGGGTTAAACCCATTTTTGTACACTTAATTCTTGGATAAATGGTTAGTTGATATTTTTTTAAAGAGTGATGCATTTATGGTTTGAACCCTGTCTGGAGCCAAGCTTTCCTCCCATACATTGGACCACAAGAGAAACAGGTCCTGTGTGAAGCGTGCTTTATGGCAATGAAAGATCCCTAGCCAAAGTCCGAAGAAAAATGCACATGCAGACAAAGAAATCAAGAGAGACAAAAGATTGTAGCCTTAATATGGCAACAAACATCAAGAAGCAAGCAGACCAATATCATGAGGAGAAATATGCCACAATAAACACAATGTCATACCATAATGCCACTCACTGCAAAAGAATCAGTAATCAATCCTACCTCTCTGTATAACTTTCAAAGAAAAATATATTCATCTACCTACATCACACTGCTGTGTCTGCATTCCACTGAGCTATGATTTGACTTTTGACGCGCTGACTTATCCTCAAAAAAAGTGAACCAGACCACATACTAACTTTCTTGTTCAAACTGACTGTGACCTCATCCCTACAGCATCATCAAGTGAACTGCCTCACAGGCCAACTTACCCTCATACTCTCCAGAAGACCAGTGTGCAGCATCATCTGAAACTGCGGGCGTGGAGGACGGATGTTGGACTTGTTGGTCATTGGTTTTTGGCCCCGACGTGGGAAGAACGGACCTGAATGCACTAAGAAACAGCATGAGTGATGTGGTACAGTGTAGCCTTTCTTACAACTTTTTAAAGCTTTATTCCTGAGCAACTGCATGCATGTAAACGGTCTGAATGTAAGCACACTGAATTGTTTACAAGATTCAGCGCTATATAAATTCCATGTATTATTGTTACTTTAAAAAGTCTACATACAAATTTAGAACTAAAATTTCTCGTCTTTTAAAAGAATATCCTGCACAAAGTGATGTTACCGATTTATGTCTGAAATGCTGTTCAAAGTCTACATTTTTTAAATGATGAAAATAGTTGTGAAAAACACCTTATGAAGAACATTAAAACACAAAAATGCTATACTATTTATTACAATATTAGAATAACTCTACTACTATAGTGACAGCTTCATGTCAGCAGCTTTACATTTGTTTAATTAATGTTGGACTAACAGAAATGCATAGTTTACAGAAACTGCAGGTATCACTTCTGTTTCAAAGTTTGGAAGAACAAACCCTCTTACCAAGTGAATCCTTATGCGGACTGAACTTGCGACCTGTTACACAACACATATAACCAATATAAGCAAATGTGCATGGTGCACACACACACACAAAACCCCAACCCCCATAAAAGCTATTCTCCATTAATTGTATTATTATCATTATTGAAAAAAGCTGGCAATAGTCCTGTACCAACCATATTCAACAGTGACAGAACATGGGACGAAAACATGAAATCTATGGTTCCAGAAATAACATAGTTCCCTTGTAGGGTACTAACCCAAGCATCTACCAATCAAGGCTGGCTTTCATTTCATCTTCTTTTGACTGTATACGCAGATCATAATCTGGATTTCAACAATCTCCTCGATATTATTTAACATAAATGTTTTTGGAAATTATGGTGGTCTCCTTTCCCCATAAGGCATGGAGCTGAAGTGTAAAAACTGTTCAATAAAAAGAAAAATATAAAGGGTATTAAAAAAAAAAAGAAGCTATCTGTGATGATAGGTAGCAAGAACTGACTTCATTGGAAAGCACAGCATTTTTTTGGTATAAATACTGGAAGAGGCAGGTAGCATTTGACATGAATTTTCTTGTTAATCTTTTTTTTGCTGTTTTCTCTCTTTACCATTGTTGTCCTGGAATGCTGTGTGCCACTGGGTCAGGTAGGGAACCAGCAAGGTGATCATTTCTGGTTGTAGGATCAGGATCATCTGCTTCAGGACGTCTGCAACAAGTTACGTTATTATCATCAATGTGATGCTTCTTCAATACCATCTGTGTCATGTGATGAAAAAACATACACTTGGGAATCAACTTACATGAGAATATCGATTTGCCTTTTTAAACTTTGCTGGAAGGGAAACCAAAAATTGTTGGCATATGTGTATTTATGTTTATGTGTGTGTGTGTGTGCGTGCGTGCAACAACAGTTAAAATTTTTTATGCATATTTCTGTGTAACCCAATGTAGTTTGGAAGAAATACTATCTTATTCTCTTGCACCATAGTATGAGAAAATCATATAATAAATTTTGATGGAAGAAAGTCTTGGAGAGAAAAAACACCCCCAATTAAACAGCAAGCCAAAGAATTCATGCCTCTCACATTCATACAAACCAAAGGATATCCACCACTGGACAGGACAGAGGCAAAAAAACTAAAACAAAACCCCAAACCAGATCACATTTCCCACAGACACATACCAAAGCAGATGGTGCGGATGTCGCTGGGTGTGTAGGAGTTGAGGAGGGTGAGCAGTTTCTTCACCACCTCACCACGCTCCTTCCAGTTTGCCATGATCCCCTTCATGTCGTTGGTGCTTTGAGCTGAAACAAGCCAGGTTCCCCCCCCCACTGAAGCATACGACACACACGCTGCATAACAGCCAAACCAGGTTCTCTCCTTCTCTGGGCGCACTGGAGACAAGACAACCTGGTTTGGCTCTAAAGTAGTGCACTGTGTGCTGGTCTCTGAGGAGCTATAGGTCACATCAGATTTGTACCTCGACATTTGCAACGTTTCTATTGGGCACTTTTTGGTACAAGCCAGGTATCCCCACTAATGCATACTAACACACTGTGCTGGTCTGTGTGAGGAGGTGTGAGTCAGATCAAATTTTGTTACTTCAAAGTTTGCACTGTTTTTACTGGGAACTTTTAGGTGCGAAACATATTTTTGATTTATAGTCAAAACCTATAAATGATGTCATACACATGAGTAATCTTTTATACTTCTAAAAAGTACCACAACTACAGCAGTTCTCTCTCTGTCTCTTTTTTTTTGTTCAAGGTGTCTGCCTTTTGTGTGACTTGTACACAAATACCCAATAAACTCTCTTGAACATATTTTCTTTCCTTCTCTTTCTCTCTCTCACACACACACTCATACACACATCCAATAACAGACCTTTCTTTTCCATGCACTCTCGCACGGTCCTCAGGCACTGGGACAGGATGGTGAGGATGTCCATTATCTCGTTGGTCACATGGCATGCTGTGGCCTCATGGTACATCACGTGCAGAGTCATGAAAGCCTAAAAGACACAAACAAGGCTAACGTCATGTTCAACCTGCAGCCAATACCATGTCACAAAATAAAGAATCCTGTCACTACACAACTGGCATCACTTTCCTGAGAGAAAGTCAAAAGCAACAAATGAGTGTCTTTCACACTTAAGCTGGCAGTAACCATTACTTGTCAGTGTAGATACTTGGAAATAAGTTTTCGATTCTGCTTGAAAGAAGCACATACACATTCACAGACATTTCACTCTAATGACTGACAAAAAGACACACACGCACATGCAGACACTACTGACCTCTGAGAGACAGGTCAGTCCATTGTTAAACAACACCACGATCCTTTCCTCGTGGGTTTCCACCAGGATCTTGAAAGCACTGCAACAAATACCAGGCTGACAAGTTCATCACAGAGAACAGAATATCAAAACATCTGTGTATTTCATTTGTACAGTCTAATCTCCAAATTTCTAAGTTTTTCACTATCTAAAACTCTGCTCCTGCAAAAGGCATCTTAACTCCATAACCATGATTAAGTATTACATTGTCACCGTCTGTACATACCTAATGTTGTTGACTTCAATTTTACGTCTGTTCACTTCTAGTGATATTAGACGAGGGGGAACAAATGGAGGGGTGGATGTCTTATTTACAACAAAAAATAGATAAATAAATAAAAATAAAAATTAGCCCCCCCAAAAAAAACCCCCAACAACAACAACAAAAAAACCCAAACAAAAAAACCCAACACCGACCATGCTTTTACAAAAAAATCACATAAAGAAACTTGGCAATGCAACAGGAATTATAAAAACCTAAAAACATGTCATTAACGTTAATGCAACTATAACAAATGTCCTAAGGGACTGCGATAAAGGCCTTTCACAATTTCAAATGCCAGTTTTAAATTATTGAATATGCTGGTAAGGGAATTTTCAGAAAAATGGGGCATGAAAGGTTTTACACTCTGGCAGTCCAAAAGTATATGAGTACTGGTGATATTCTCACCACATAGACATTTACCATTTTTGCTGAATTTGGTTATCAATGCATTTAATTTCATTCTATAAAATAAAGCAGTTATTCTTCTTGACGTAAAAACATTTACACAATCCTTTGAATGGTTCACGACTGTTAAATTATCGGTGTTAATTGCAGTTCTACTTAAAGATCTATCATTTTGCTGATTAGTTTCGGTGACCTTTCTCCATGATTTTTGTTCTAGTAAGCTGTACCCCTCTTTTAAGGACAGAGGCACATGCAATTCTATTGCATCCCGTTCATGTTTTGCACCTTTTTTGGCAGCTCTATCCGCCCACTCATTTGGAAAGAATCCAGTGTGTGAAGGCACCCAACAAAAATTAACACTTATGCCCTTTAAGGTTAAGAGATGGATAACATGCTTAATTTCTAATATAATTTTTGAAGTTTTCTTATAACATGGAGATTTTAAAGCATACAATACCGACTTAGAATCAACGCAAAGAAGGATTTGAAATATATACAATGGCAAATCAAGAATATAAGTAAGACCCATTAATATTGCTATTAGTTCTGCTGTAAATATCGAGTGATATTTACCAACATAGTATGATTTTTCAATTTTCAACGCTGGTATAACAAAAGCAGAACCTGTTTCTTGATTATCTAGACGTGATCCGTCTGTATAAATTTGTAAATGGTCAACATATTTATGATGAATGTGGGATCGGACATCAGAAACCATTATATTCAAATTGTCACCTCTATGTCAAAGTGTGCTTTATTCATCTCCCATGATGGACAAGGTAAGATTGCTTCTCGTGTATCCATGATGAGTTGATTGACTTCAGAGTTTTGTACCAGATCAGACACATATGTACTTATGAGCATTATAGAGGCAATATATTTCGCTCTTTTAGGAAAATCCAATTCTGATTGTACTTGTATTTCTTCTGAAATAAAGTTTTCAGTTGTTTTGTTTCTAAGCACATATTTAGCACATGCCAGTTGACGGTAATCATCCAAAGGCAACATGCCGACTTCGTTATATGTTCCCATACCTAATGAAGCATTCAGAGTGTAAGGTGTTTTGCTAAGTACATTATGTAATGCCTACTTTTAGAATGAAAAAAAGACAGTTGAGTTTATAAATGAGGAGACTCAGTTTCAAGAGGTAACCTGGTCAGACACGAAGGAAAAAAACACACCATGCGATCAAAAAAACACAATGCACAGTTGTTTTCAACTAAATCTGATTGTGAATTAAGAAAATGTGAAACTCACTACAGGCCATCAGGTAACTGTAAACTGTTACGATCCTTTATAGACTGAAATATCAGTCCTTTACCATGACAGTACAGTTCTAATTCCTTTCCTCCCAGAGATGGTTTCTTTTATTGCAAAGTATCTACTGGATCACAACGTTGGTGGTGAAGTCAACAAAGGATAACTTGCTGTTAATACCCACTTTCAGAGAAACTGTTTTTAGTGAAAAGTGGTAGAGGAGAAAAGGGAAATATACAAGAAATTTGCTAGTCACAAAGTCAGATGCCTCAAGGTTTCAATAAGTCTACTAACTAACATTCAGAATTGACATAACACATCACCTCAAATATTTAAGAAGTCTTCTGCAATACACTCAGAACTGACACAACGCAACCTAAAGCACAAACTTACGAGAGCAGCGTCTGCCAGTGGGTTCGTGCCTCAAGGTCACGGAGGTACATGAGGATGGTAGAGCGGCGGAAGGTGCACACAGCCTGCAGCTCGTCTTCCGTGCTGTCCGCGTAGCGTGCAGACATCAGGCGCATGATCTTGTACAGCTCCTCCACCGCCTGAAAGGGCAATTTTACATCATGACAACCACGTATACAGAGAGTCTACTACCATGTCAGAAAAACCAACCAACCATGTTGCCAACTGAGTATTATCAAGAGGTATAGTTCTCCCCCCTCCCCCCCTCATGAATTTAAACTATAATGCAAACTAATTACTAGGAACAGAACAACAACAAAAAAGCAAAATGACTACTATGCTTTACAAGTTTTGTGTAAAAAGAACAATTTCACATATCCTACAAATTAAAAACTGTCACCTTCTGTGTCACCCCAAAAGCAAACCACCACAGGCTGAAAGTGTTTATCACGAAGAAAACAACCTCCCAAAACACTACAAACACCGACTCACATGTGTGTACTGTGAAGGGTACGGGGTGATGTTCTTGAACGCCCATACGATGTTCTGATGCAGGGACAGCTGGCGGGTGAAGGTGCGGGAGTGCTGGCAGCACAGTCTCAGCAGGCCGTAGTAGGAGGGCAGCATCATGCGGTTGAACATCATGATGTCCTGGTCCTCGTGGTCAGCACTGTCATACATATATATATTTTTTTTTTCCAGTTTTGGCTGATCAACAGCAACACTGCACTATAATATACAAAAAATGAAAGAAAAAAAAGGGAACCCATTCATCCTCCAAACCCCCCCCCCCCCCCCCCCCCCCCCCCCCTCCCCCAAACAAATACACAAACAGAAAACAAAAAAGTCCATACATTTAGCGTTGGGTCATGCTGAAGTTGGATGCACTAGGTCTGACTTGGAAGACACTTAATGGCAGCGTAAAACATTTTTGCTCATATCACAGACAACAGTTGCTGTCTGAGTGTTGTACGATGAAGAAGTGTTAGGTGATTCCTCATCTACACTTAAGCTGCCAACATTTTGGACACCTCTGTGAGATCCAAGCAACCCTGTAGTACTCTTTTGGTACTTAAAAAAAAAATTCTGTACTTTCAATTGACTGTTTTCATTTACAGAACATAGAGGAATTTTTATGGTTTTGTTACCTTTCCATGCAAATTAAAAAAAAAAAATCTTTTGTCTTTCTGTGTTTCAGTTTTGTTTTCTTTTTTGGAAATACTTAACACTAAAATATTCAGACTTCACTTCAAAGAAAAATATTTGTTTTCCTCTTCCTTTAAAAAACCCCACACCAAACACTAAAATATTCATATTTTATTTCAAAGGTTGTAATTCCTTTTTTCTTTATAACAAAATTTGCAGAGAAAAACATACTGATATGAAACACCCATAAAGTACGCTCGAATTATATGAAAAGGCAAAACAATTATATACATATAAAAAAATCATTGACAATGTGAACATGTCAAAAGACTCACAGAATGTAGTTGAAAGCGATGTTCCTGCAGACGTGAGGGTTGGTGGTGATCAGTTCCACATTTTCTGGGCAGTCGACACACACCAGGTACCAGAAGTTCAACAGCGACTGCAACAACAACAACAGAACAGTTCTGGTTGTTATATACTTATCATGTGAGTGCAAGTGTGGGTATTTGCACATGCATGCATGCATAGCAGCTGTCTCAAGATTCTGTGCAAAGAGTCAGCCTTTTAGTCCTCTATGTGCCCATTATTCCTGTCATATTCTTGTCAATCTATTAGTTCTGCTTTCTCTTTTTTCTTCTTTAAGACCTGCCAACCCCATGCTGGCTTTGTAATTCATAAAATCATCTTTTGCCCTCAGTACTATATACATTACTTCCTTACATACAGCTTCCTCATTACCAATATTCGAGCACAAAACTAACAACGATCATATAAGCAAATGGGTACCAGTTATGTTAGCAGTGAAAGTGAAGCCAACAATAAAAAAAGCAGAAGGGAACTTCTCACCTGTTTGTTGTGATGTGTGGCAATCTGAGGTTCCAGCAGTTTGGGCTGGAACAGCTGCCACAAGTCTTTGAAGTAGTCCCCAAACTGGAAACAAAATTCAGCCACAGTCACCTCATAGCAACTGACAACACATACTGATACATGTCTCAACTCAAATACAAAAGATCCGAAATACATAAAAAACTGGATTTTTATCTAATAACTCAGAAAATGAAATTGTGACTGACAAAAAAGTGTTCACTATGTTCAGTGAGACAATTAAAAAAAAAAAGCTAATTTTTTTCAGATATTTGTGGACATATGATGATCACTTATGGCAAACTTTCTTTGATCACAGGCTGAATCATCAGGTTATACCTGAATTCACCAGCTGGAATCACATCCACTTTCATGAGCATAAGTAGAAAGCTTGCGGTGAACATACAACATGTTCTTGCCTAAGGCACGTTTCATCATGCAAGTGAAAGATATGCCACAGAGATTTCAAATAAAAGACACAGGCACCAAGAAGTAAAATACTGACCATCAGTTTTTCCCTCTTGGAGAGAACGCAGGCCTGCAGGACGAGGAAATAGCACACCAGCTTCATTGTGCCATGGACCTGAGGGTCTGAACACACACACGCAAACAACCATTGTTAGATTACACTGTTTGTAGTAAGCACAACATGGTCTGCATTGTCAACCTATCAAACTAATCCATTTATAACAGAAGTACAACAGTTACTGTGATGATGAAATTTGCATCAGTTAGTTATCAAAACAAGGTACAAACTGTAATTCCGTTAAAATAAAATGTACAACACTTATCTGTCATAAATTGCAAAACAGTTAACTATCAAACATACAGTAACTTATTACATAAAATATCTACAACTGATGCACATTATTCAGAGAATGTGGAATGAGTATCCGCGGTTTAACAGAATGCAGCACTGTTGATATTACATGAAAGCGCAGATCTTTGATTATTTTTCAGAAATAACCAAGAATCATTATGACACCAACCCCACATCACACCCACACTGATATGGGTCTAACTTTTTTTAATACACACTTCTCTTTTACTGCTTTTACCCCCTTCTATTTCTTCATAAAAAAATACCAAAAGAACACACTTTTAAAAAACCTGAATGAAAACTATAAAAAAAAAGAGAAACACATACAAACTTACCAACATACATTCTTGCTGAGCTGAGCAGGCCCAACAGGTGTTTGTAGACCTAAGATGTGAAACAAAATTGCATTAATTTCCATGACTATATTTTACAAATGCAATACATGTTTAATGCTCATTTTTCTTCTTAGTACTACTAATACTAACTGAGAAAATATTGAAGCAAACATGATGTCCAGTATCAAAGAGTTACAAGTAATTATCAAAAAGGGATAGCAAACTGTTTATCTGACTATTTGCACTGAAGTGCTAGATTGTAAGGTGCCAGGGAGAGACATGCTGGGTCATCTCTACTGCCCACACCTTTAGTATCACGCATCATCATCATCATCATCCCCTGGGACTCCAGTCCCTTTGACCACAAAGGGCATGCTATGGCTGTTAGTCCCCTGACCGGCACAGCCTCTCCATCACAAGACTGTTGTGGGCGAACCATTTGCCGCATCCTTCATGAGGTGATCGCTGTGACCGGGTAGCAGGCGCCCCCAGGACAGAACCACAACAGACCTAGAGAAGTCTAGCCTCGATAAAAAATTTGAGACAAGGAAAAGTCTAGTACAAAACCCTTGAGGGAGGAGACTTGGCCCCTGAATGTGTGATATGCAGACCCACCCGTGTGTGGATGTGCCTTGGTGCCCACGAACCAGCCCCCAGGTATGGGTTAAATACCAAGAAGTCATGACAATAGTGGAAGAGGAGAACCTGTCTCCCAATGGCTGTGAAGACAGAAGAGGACGGCCTTGAGGGAAGATTGGACTCTGCAGCTCAGTGAAAGCATCCAGTCTAGGAGAATGACCAAATGATATAAAAACATGCTGAAGTCGGATACGCTGGGCCTGTTGCTTAACGGCAGCGCAACGCATTCTCACTCATATGACAAACAACGATGGAGACTACAGGGCCTCAGGAGTTGCTGTCTGAGCGTTTGACGAAGAGGAAGAATCTGACTGTTGATTGTCTATGGAACTTACTAAAAACTTCTTACTCCTGATCTGGTAGATTTAACCTTTATGATAAAAAAGCAGGTAGGCCAAAAACTCAAAATATCTGAATGAACAAAAACTGATTCCCCTTCAACTACCTTTCTCATGGGCCTAGTGCAGTTATTTTCATGTATCAATAATGGCAAGTTACATACACACCACACTAGACATACATGCTACGGGTTTTCTCTATTTCACTGTCTATCTTAATCAAATGTCAGAGAATCAAATTTTCTTGTAACTACACACATGCTAGCATTATCCATTCACAATCAAGTATATACCCGAATGTGCTGATATAGAAATCTTCTCCAACGTGTGTAACCTACCTTATGCAGAACTTGCAATGCTTCAGAGGACATCTGAAAAAGCAAAAAAATACAAATGTAGATGTCTGAAAGGAAAGGCAACTACCTTGACAGGAACATCCACTCCCTTCGGTGAAATGAATCCAATAAATGAATTTTGAGAAATTTATTTGGTGTGTGAGAAATATTATTTCAGTGTTTACTTTGTGTCATAGGATTTTGTTATTGTCATCCAGTCTTTCCTGTCAATAATGCATGCTCCAGCTCTGTGAAGGATTATGAAATTTTCATGCATTTTATGTCACATAATTATTCATACTGAACATCACTCATCTCAGCTACTGAAACTCAAATTATAAGAATACAATGCATTATTTCGCATACTCAAAGAATCATCAGCAAACAGTTGGTGATACATAGTATACGAATAACACATTTAATGGAACGGGTGGAGAGAGAGAGAGAGAGAGAGAGAGAGAGAGAGAGAGAGAGAGAGAAACTCGAACGATTTATTCACAAAAAGGCCATTGGCCCATACATGAAGGGGGTTGCCGAA
Organism: Rapana venosa; assembly: GCA_028751875.1. NCBI lineage: Eukaryota > Metazoa > Mollusca > Gastropoda > Neogastropoda > Muricidae > Rapana > Rapana venosa. Next base: position 41,709,885 of record CM054137.1, on the reverse strand, counting down.
CTGCTTAGTATTTTGGTTAAAAAAATAAAATAAAATAAACAAAAACACACACACACAGACAACATGTTACTGTATAACAAAAAGTCAGCTACAAAAATATCACTTAGGATAACATTATCTCTCTTATTCTGAAAACTTTACACAAATATAAAGTGAGGCTGCGCACAACCTCAGGATGACTTGATGCCAGGAGTAAACAGAGTCTAAATAAATTAGGCTGTCTACGATATTTAACAGGGATGTAGTTCTGCCCAACATCCTCAAAAACTGGACAGCACAACACAAAATGTACTTCATCCTCCGGTGCTTGTTTACATAATGGGCATAGCAGCCTGAGGTCGTCAATATCATGTTGAGAGAGAGAGAGAGGGGGAGGGAGGGGGGGGGGGGGAGAGAGAGAGAGAAAGAGAGAGAGAGAGAGAGAGAGAGAGAGAGCAAGTGTGCGAAACATAAGAGATTAAGAGACAGGAAGAGAAAAAAGAAACTCAAAGTGGGGGGTAAGAGCAAGGAAACATGACACTTTAACATCCATCCATCCACCCATCCCCCCAGTCAGTCAGTCAGTCAGTCAGTCAGTCAGCCAGCTGGGCTCACCTGCAGGTCCTTGTTGACGCCTCCTGCGCGACTGGCGGTGGTGCGGAAGGAGCTTCGGAACTGGCTGCAGGGCACCAGGGAAATCAACAGGTACACAGCCGCTGCAAACACACCACATCGTCCTCTGCACTTCTTTCAACGTTTGCACACCTTACAGCATACTCAAAAACATCACATACTCAATAACAGAACTATACTGAAAAGGCATCGCTACCTTGATAACAGATAATATTGCACTCATTAACAAAGAAACATTACTCTGAAGCACCACAACCTTGACAGCAGGTTAATGCAATGCTAAAAAGCATGAAAAGCTTGGCAATAACAAAAATGATGAGCATTCACTAAAAAAATCAACAGCAGTAGCCATCAATACTGTTCTCAAAAGCACGACAGGCATAATATATATATATATATATATATATATATATATATATATGGGACATAAATTCTTCTACTTAATTCATAATACATTGAGCCTTTGAGTATGAGAAAGATGGGAGAAAAGACGGAAAGAGAGTGAATCTTAAAACCGGAATACAAACACTTAAAAATTTCCAAAAGACTTGCAGTAAAGCGCGACTAACAGCATGAAGGTATACAAAGACAATGAACAAAAGGAACCTTACCGTTGCGAACGCGCACGTTGTTGTGAGCGATGAGGTAATGCTCCACCCACAAGTCCATCTGGTCCAGCACCCAGATGTGGGTGATCTTGTTGCGCGTCACGTGCGTCGTCAGCCATTCCAGCACAGAGACGGGAGCCACCTTTGCCAACTGAACGTCAGAGGAGAAAGCAGTTAGGTACATGGTGCACCTCAACTTTCTCTCTATCTGAACATCAATGCCTAGGGGTAACAAATCAATCTCTGTCAAATAACCAACAATGTTGTTCTCCTGCGTCTCCCAGTATGTTGGTTTAACCCTAGTGGCGCGGTTCCCGGAATATTCCGGGAAAGGCGGGTCTAGGCTGTGTGGCGGATCCCGGAATATTCCGGGATGACGTGGGTGGTCATAGTTGAAAGCTTACTTTCGCTTTCAAAGGTCAGCCAATGAATGTTAAGGCCGTTGTAGGCCCGCAGAAAGGGGTGAAGGTCGTTTGACACACACAAGCAACGAAGAATCTGATTGGTTAAGAGTGTATTTTAATTTTTTTTCGGACCAGCCGAGATCGTCTTCAACAAAAATGGCGGCCAGCGTTTGCACTAGAATTTCTTCAAGCGTTTTTCGAGCTGTTTTACAAAATTGACAGCGAGGAGGAGTTTTAGAGGCTGGATTTGGTTGAAATAAACAATGAGAGAGACGATGAGGTAAGGATTATGGAATATTTTTGAAAAACTTGGTAAAAATCGATCACGATCGGACTGAATCGAGCGGTGCTAGTTTTGCTGGATGGACTTTTTCGCTACTCGGCGATTTCGACGTCACAGATTGTTTTACTTTATTTTGACGCAACGAGGCTTCGAAATAACTGTTGTTGAGTCAAATCGCTATGCTGCTGAGTACTTTGCATCACATGAAATCAAGCGATCTTTGTATTTTTGTCATAGAAAGCCACCACTTCGCACATTCCGCCATGACGGTCGCGATGGCATCGATCCTGTCGCTGAACTTTTCCGAGTATTTGGTGACCGATAAAGCGATGCAAACTCCTTATTTTTTGAAAACTAATGTCAAGAAATAGTGTTTACCTAATCATGACATTTATGCACCGCAAGAACTTTGCTTATCGTGTTAAAATCGATCTGGGGCCCTGACAGTGGAACAGTGATCGGTAGTGCGAACATGATTTTTTTTAATTGATTTTTTTTTACATAATCATAAACACTACACACTATTATAAAATTATACTCATTTAAAAGCATATTATCTCTTCTTTCCAGTGATCTATAGCTTAACACATTTAATTCAGTTTTATATATCAATATCAAGGGTTGTTTGAGCCCACCATGCTCCAAAACAATGCTAGCCAATGTTAATTCAGCCAATAGAAGTGAGGCTTGTTGCTGTTTATTTAGCGCTACTAGGGTTAAGTGTGAACAGATCATGTCACAACATGCCAGTGAAAAATTAAACCAAATCTGCTAATTAAAATCTTAAAATTACAAATCCAATGAACAGAAAATGGGTATTTTTCAGTAACTGCTTCATTTCCAGATATGTGTTAAATCTAAAAGTGTCAAGACTTTTTACCTGTTTGTAAAGTATTGTTTGGGCTATTTTCTATCTCATATTTAGCTCAGAAAAAAAAATTACACCAACCACAACCCCTTCCCATCAAAAATGCAAAAAAAAAGAGGACAAAACCCCCCTGACACTCAAACAGTATCACCTATACTCCCCTCAAACCCCCCCCCCCCCCCCCCCCCCCCCGAAACCCAACAAGCAAACTGTTAAAAAAGATGTTGAAGTAATGAGGCAATGTTCTAAGGAAAATAGTAAGAACACTAACGTAACGATAACAGAGCACAAAACCAAAACTGAGATTTGAACGATCATGGACATATCTAGCAAAACTCAGCATTCAAGCATACATACATAATACAGACTTAAAACCATACGCACAAAGAACATTCCTAGCCTGAAGTTCTACGTTTCTTTGACCGAAAGAGCAATGCACAATGACTGCCCAATAAGGTAAAATACATTACACCCAAACTCACATCCCACATCTTGGTCAGAATGAACTGTGTGAAGTTTGGACAGCCAGGGATGGGGGCTCCGTTGTTGACCTCCACCAGGAAAGTCAGCAGCTTGAGGAAAGGCTGGGCGTGCTGGAAGATGGGGTTCACCACGCCTGTCTTCAGGTTCTGAACAAGCCAGTAGTCACACCCTACACTCTCCACTCTTGTCATTTCTATGCTTTAAGTGTCATTTTGCTCCGATGAATACTGGCACATAAGACAAAATATGTGAAAACCATCTTGCGTTGAATCACAAAACCCTTTTAGGTCCTGTGACATTTTATATTAAAATTAACATGCATCATGACTGTAGGCAAACACAAGGGCGATTATCAGAATGTTTTGTGTGTTTGTGCATCATTCGTTTAAAAAAAACAAAAAAAAGCTGACAGTCAGTTTGAACAAGAAAGTCAGTAAGTGGTCTGCTGACTTCATGGATTCTCATGCATCAAGACTTGGTGATGCTGCCAAAGGGGAATCCATGAAGTCAACAGGGCCAGCGGACGGAGTCAAACAGAGGAGGATCATGTCACTATCATTGGGCGCGGTGGCTAACACCAAACTTGATGATGCCGACAGGCGAGTGTCACCCACTATAATGATTTGACACAGCTTGAGTAAAGAAAAAAGAAGTAAAAAACCTAAAAATAACAGTAACAAACAAATGATTTCTTTAAAACCTGACAGTTTTGCCTAAGAGTAAAAAAAAAAAAGCAGACATTTCCAATTAAACTATATAAAATCAAGTCAGACAAAGCTCTCAAAGCCAAAATAGTACAGAACCACTCACCTCAGGTCCCAATTTTCTGATAGCCCCAAATATGGCGTTCACGATCTGCACAGAGCAAACACAAAGACTGTAACAGCAGAACAAATTATCTAAATAACACTCTTCACACACATCTTAACAAGACTACTGTATATATATATATATAATTTAAAATCTCACCAAGATTCTACCCTATGAAGTAAAATAATTCCTTACTGCTGAAATATGGACACCCCCTCCAAAAACTGATATTGAAAACAAAACAATAAAAAGGCAGAAATGAACATTTCTACAAAAGCAATCTCTCTCTCTCTCACACACATGCACACTCTGCTGCCTTGAAACTGTGGTCCTGGTTGAGTGATTTTTCTGTAATATATGATTTAGCAACCTCTTTTGATAATATTCAATCACTTAAAACACAAGCACAGCATGTTATTTTTCACTCAATAATCCTAGAATGAACACACTGGAAAGTTGAAAACATTTAATTAACTCTTCTACTACCATGTTCCATTTCTCCTACGTACCACTGTAAGCCAAGTATTTTCTGCAGTGTCCTTCACTTAAAACACCTGACTTTAAAAAATCAAAATAAAGACAGATTTGCATGAACCTTTCTGTGCTTGTGTAAATTTGAATAAATAACCCCATAACTCTTGTGAGACTTGTTGTTGTGGAATGCTGATGGCAATGATGTTGCAGTTGTTGTTGGCTATGGCGGTTATACAATAATAACACCCCCCCCCCCCCCGACTATTTTAAGAGGTAAAGAATCGTAAAGATGAAGTAAAATAAAATCAAACATACAAGCATGTAAAATAAATAAAAACGTTCAGATAATATTAGAATAACATGCAAACACACTCACAAACAAGCATACGGGTTAACGAACAAACAGCCACTGAAATCAGGTCACGGTTATTTTCAATTTTATTTCGCACTTTATCAGTGAAAAACTGAGAAAAAACCTCCCATCAGTAACCCACGAGTACTAGCATTGTTTTGCAAGTTTCTGGAGCCACAATTTTCACGAAATTCTTTCATTTTAAGCCAGTCACAGTCATATGCCCCCCTCGGCAGGATCATTGTTTACACCACTGTCAGAGTCATCTTCATCACTTGAATTGCCAATAAACACAGCACATCGATTCCACTCTGCAACTCTTGAATCCTCTGTGCAGCTTCGAAGTCCATTTCAGTCCACATAAATTCAGATTCTGCCATTATTTTCATAGAAAATCCTCCAAAAAGTTTGTTGTAGTGGTCACCATCTTGATGCAACTCCCTCCAAAACTCACCACTCGATGACATTGCCCTAATTTTTTTTTTAAAAATCGGCACAAAAATTGATCAACTGAAGAGAAAACTGCAAATGGCGGCAGCTACACTATCTGGGAGCTCACTGCGCATGTCTAAAGCGACGAGGGGTGTGAGACCATGGTGTATAAATAGCACAAAGGGAGACACTGGGTGTTCCCAGGTATCCGGCAGACAAACCCACCTGTGGTTTCGCGGATCAAGCAGCAAGCGGGTGATCAACCCGCCGACGGTAGTAGGAGAGTTAAAATCAATCAATACTTTCTCTGTTACCACACACAATAACACACCACCCTTGATGTTGTTACTTGATACCTAAGGCAGCAACCATGTAAAAGCTCCCCACTCTTTGGCAGATACCAGCCACAACTGCTTGCACTTTGGGTTCCTGGCTGGAAGGTTAAAGGCACTGATCCCACACGACTCATAGTTTTCTTTTTCTCCCAGACTCCAGCCTGCTCCTACTCATGAGCGAGTTTGCTACAGGCTCATTGGGAAGACTGAGACCACATATTTCTGTTACATCCACTTGACGGATGCAATTTTGAGAGTGTTGCTTAAATGACCCTGACAAACACTGCAGGTGTCTGTATCTCTCAGACCCAGTTGAGGCTGGGATACATCATGAAAGGAAGTCTAGAGCGCAGCCTTGTCAAGAAATCTCAAAGCATGTACACTTCAACAGCAGCATTAAACATCATCCTTCTCACTACTGATCAGCATGCAAAAAGAGAACATTGGTCTCTGGATTAGGGGTCCCTGTCTTACGGTGACTTTCATTTTCCCATGCACTTCTGTACCTGTGGTGAGTTAGTTTCAAATCCTTCGGGGCTGGAGGTTCATGCGACAAGGTCCTTGGATGGATGTTGGGGCGGTCACCACCTGGGCGACTGTCTCAGCCTAGCTCCCCTACCATGCTCTCACTCTCCTCAGAATGAGGCATAGCAGATGATCTGCATACGTTAACTCGGAACAGGCACCACCAAACACCAAAAAGGAGACCTGGCTGCAGTGCAAGGCTCCTCAGACTGGCAGCCATGCAGTGGCCTAATATTGATGAGCTTCCTGTAGGCTTCCGACTCTGAGGATCCGACATATCAAGCCTGGGTATGGCTGGGGCAGACAGACTGAGATGAGCAGAATGGGAACAGGACAGGAATATAACAGAAGATGAGGCACTACAAAACCCCACAACCCAAAGCTCCTTTGACTGACAACTGTTCCAAAAAGCTCTGAAGTGGATAAGTGAGCGCAACACCAAAAGACGCTCCACATTCACACAGCCACTCATCCACATGAGCAAATCTGACAACTCCATTAGAACTTTTGTCCAAAAGCAAAAGTCCACTTACATTCACTGCTAGATTATCGTTCCAACGCGTCAAGCTGCAAATGATATTGCAGGTCTGACGGAGCTGGATCTGCTCTCGGATCTGGCTCAGCAAGAATGCAAACAGCTGAAAACAGAAGGGTCACATGCAAAATTTGGTTGATGTACAACCATCAGTTGTCAACATAAATTTTGTATTCAGACAATTTCCAAAGCACAAAACTGCTTGCTGTAGCATGTGCTAAAATGCTTGTCTGTTGATTGATTGTGCAAGGTTTTGTTTTTTGTTTATTTTTCCACAGAGATCAATAACTGCCCCGTTTATATTATATTGACATCAGTCTCCATGGTGCAGTGGTTAGCACCTCGAGTTACAGACTGGAAGGTTGCAGGTTCCAATCCCACAAGAGTCGAAGGGAATTTTTCAGACACCAGCCAGCTCTCACCCAGAGTCAGTGTGCTGTGGGTTTATTGGGGTCTTCCAGGCAGTGGTCAAGCTCTATTCACATTGTGGATGTGATTTTGAGGGTGTTGCTCAAATCACCTGATCAACACTGCAGGTGTCTGATCTCTTGGGACAACACAGTAGTCAAGCTCTATTCACACTGTGGATGTGATTTTGAGGGTGTTGCTCAAATCACCTGATCAACACTGCAGGTGTCTGATCTCTTGGGCCTGGTTGACTCTGGGATATATGATAGAAAACATAAAGGTCTGTCAAGTAGCCTCAAAACACATGCACTTCCGTAGCAGCAGCATTACATCATCCTCATTTTTACTGATCATCATCACACAGGCTGGTGTTGGTACTGGTGTGGGTATTATCTTGTAATTATGCGAGGTAATGTTTGTATACTGTGCTGTGTTATTCTTCTGTGGTAAATGTTTTCCTATTTACTTTTTTATGTACAGCTAGTAACCCACATGAATTTCTCTGTGACATAAAGAGATTGAATTGAATTGAATTGAATAAAAAAAAATTATTTCAGGTTTGGTGGCCCCGGTTGCTCTGGTCTCATGGTGGACTCAGTTTCTGCTTCTCCATACACTCCTGTGCCTGTGGTAAGTTTTTGTCAAAGCCTTTGGGGTTGGAGTTTCACAGGGGAGGGTCACTGGTTGCTGTGTCCCACTGGTGTCCCGTTTATGTCAGTTCAGAACAGGCACCACTGAACGCCACTGAAGTGACCCACCAGCAGTGCAGGGCCTCTTGGCTGGTGGCTCTATGGTGACCTGACATTGATGGGATTCTTTCTCCGAGAATGTGACACAAGAAATCTGGGTATGGCTGGAGCACAGATATTTAAATGAGCAGTGTAAGAACAGCAGGATAGAAATTTCACCAAAAATGAGGCAGCAAACAAACCAAAACATAGCAAAAAACAAAAACAACAAAAAAGTTTACTTTGTCACAGAGGTCAATCACCACATTGTTTGTAGAAAGAATTTTAACTCTGAATGCCAGGACGTGCAGCATACAAAAAAGTTACTGATCGGCGTTGTTCATTAAGTTAGCAAGTTTGCAAACTCCCACATTAAAGACCTATATTTTTAATTAAATCGAGAAAGCTTCCTTTTTACAGATCTTGTCATTTCTTGCTCGCAGAGTGTGAAACGAGCAGTGATGACAGAGAATGTTTGAAAGAAAATAATCTACTTGGTACAATGCTGTGCACAGCTGCTCAAAACGGGAAAAACCTGATTCTTTAGTTGGCGGCAGGAACTTGCACTCAGTAACCGAAATTCCATCTCGTGGCTGCCTAAGTGCTGCGTGGTCAGGGGTCAAAGTCCAGCATCTTGCGCCGCCACCACACATTCCTTCTTTGTTGTCTATTAGTGACTGGGCACAGTTTTATTTGAAAGGCATTTTTTACCATACGCTGCTGGATTCACATACATTTTTACAGTCTTCATACTTCAGTGAACAAAACTTTTACTTGTTTGTGGTGACTGTTGTGTGGTGGTTTTCGGTTAATTATTTACAAAAAAAAGTTTACAACCCCTGTGTCTCCCAAGAAACAAAAGTGTTGAGTGTCAACTTGTTCCTGATTTTCAGAGGCAAAGCATCTTTATCTGTGAGGAATTCCATGGATTTTTCTTTTAATCAGACTATTCTCTTTTGTATGTGCCATTTGTTTTATGTGAACCTTCTACTTGATGGTGTAGTTAATTAACTGTTTCTTTGAGTGGTACTATGTTTGCTTGTGCTTTGTTGGTGTTTTTTAAGTTCACTTAGTTTGTATCATTACTTGTCTGAGTGTCAGCCAAGTGTGTATATATATTTGTGCACAAGTGCATACATGTATGCATACATGGGCTTCCTAGCTGGTCACTAACTGCCTCGTTTATATAAAGATTATAAAGACACCAGCCTCCCTGGTGCAGTGGTTAGCACCTCGAGTTACAGACTGGAAGGTCGCAGGTTCCAATCCCAGAGAGAGAGAGAGAGAGAGAGAGAGAGAGAGAGAGAGAGAGAGAAAACTCGCATTATTTATTCACAAAAAGGTCATTGGCCCATACATGAAGGGGGTTGCGAGAGAGAGAGCAAGAGAGAGAGAGAGAGAGAGAGAGAGAGAGAGAGAGAGAATGTTTACGTGTTTGTACCGATCTTTTTTTTTTTTCAAACTCTCAGAAGCTTATTCATATTTCAGTACACTGTCAGTGTATATAAAGTCAAAAAGTAGTAAACATCTGTATCATTGTCTAACCCCCACCCCCAACACACTGACAATGATACCATGCCTTACAAGTAGGCAGAGTACACCCAAAAAATAGACAATCTGTCTCTACCTGTCTGTATCTCTCTCTCTCACACACACACACACGCGCGCACACACACATATAACCATGCACACAGACACACACATGCATGCAGACACACATATGCACAAACACACAAACGCGTGTGTGCACGCACACATACATACATTTGATTTACTGCCTCAATCTCTGAAAGGATCAATTCATAGGTAACCTCAGCTTAGCAGGGAGCAAAAATTCTTAGTACAAGGACAGGTGTCATAGCAAACTAGGATGCAGGGAGTGTCACAGGACAGTGACATCATTCTAATGACCTAATTAGCAAGGCCTCTTTAATTAAGAGTATGGGTGTGTACACACCCACGATGTACTGGGTTGTTTTTGGCTTATCAAGTTACTTTTTTTTTTTTTTTTTTTAAAACATAAACAAATTTTTTTGTGGATGTGTAGGATGCATGTTTATTGACAAAAAGTCAGGGTAGCACCACTAAAAGTTCCTGAGTTACAGTGGGTCTGGGTGTAAGCACATCCAAAGCGTACGGGAAAATTATCACAAAACAACAGCCTCATTCAATTTTCTGCATGATTACCTTGTTGCCAGTGCCAATGATGGAGTTGTAGTCTTTGGGACAGAGCTGGAGAAGCTTCTCCCTCCCTCTGGACTTCTCCACCAACAGGGCAATCAGGCCGATCATCTTCTCCATGGGTGAGGGCTTGGAGTCATCAGGCATTGTCAGTACCTCCTCTTCCTCCTCATCTTCTGACAGTATCTCCACCTGCAGTGAATAATATCACATTCTTAGCTGCAAGATGAATAAGTATTTGGGTTGCTTTAAAGCCCCAATGGAAGTTAAGGCCAGGTGATGGCTTAACAGTTAAACACAGGACTCCAGAATGTATAAATGAAATATGTCAGTCCTTTCATTTTCCAAAACAATTATTATGACAGATGTTCTCCTAACTCATTGTAACACGGGCCTACACACACATAACTAATATCACTATCAATGACATCTTAAATACACACATAAACATGTACACACCTACAAATACATTTTGTAACCTACAAATATATATTCATGTATCAAAATGCAAGTGACCCCCCTCCCCCCAATTTTTTTTTTTTAATCAACTTTTATCTTAAATCAATCGAATTCTGTTCAATCATGATACCTTTTTCTCATGTGAAAATTAGCATTTAAAACTTATTTACATTTTTCATTGGAATAATTTTTTTCAATATAGTTAGAAACACATCTTCCTTTTTGTTCATTGTAGTTCAGTAAGTTAATAACGCAGAGTTATTTTCATTATTCAGCACTTATCAATACTTCGAGATTCCTTCTTCCATACAATACTAAGTCCTTTCTCTCTCTTTTTTTCTTTGGTATAATATCACATCTCCTACAAAGACCACATAAGCAATGAAAGCGTGCATAACAGAATCCAGCAAACCATTGGACCTTATGAGAACCTTCTAACGATCGTGAAAAAGCGTAAACTTAAATGGTATGGGCATGTCACAAGATCCAAAGGACTTGCAAAGACAGTTTTACAAGGCACTGTCCAAGGAGGAAGAAGAAGAGGCAGACCAAGGAAGAGCTGGGAGGATAACATCAGCGAATGGACAGGCCTAGAACTCAACAATACCCTGAGAAAGGCAGAAAAGAGAGAGGAATGGAGGGAACTAGTTGTTGAGTCTTTGAGGGTGCCCCCACGGTCGTCAGACTACGGGACAGATAGATAGATAGATAATATCACAACTTGTAAAAAGACATTAAATGAATTTGAACATATGCACGTGCACGCACAAACAACCACACACACAAACACATCACACACATATACATCACACTACACTACACTAACATAGCTGCTCTGGGGTGCAGTCAGCCCTGGGTTGTCCTGTTTGTGGCCCATGTAGAAAGTGACCAGGGTGGAGATGCAGTTGATGCTGAGGAGGAAAGTGCACTCTTCATCCCCCATCTTGGCAAAGTCCTGGAGGAAGTGGAGGTACTCGGACAGATGCTTGCTATACTGACGCACGTTTGTGTCCAGCTGCAAAAGAATGATCGTATGATGCAACAGTCGCTGGATTCTTCACAGACACCTAATGATAATCAGTAGAACCTTAGTACAGTGTGATGACCAGTTCTCCCAGGAGAGAGGCAGGTACTGTCAGGTCCAACTTGCCCAAAACAAATTTCAGTACAGTGTCCCGATGAATCCACAAGGGGTCAAGGGAAAGTCAAGTCACAATGGGCAGTGGAATCTTTCATGATAATAAACAAACATCAAAACAATTTGCGTTAAGTTTAGAGCAAAGGTTACAGAAAAAGCATTAAGATTATCACTTCCAGACTGAAAAATCAATTAAATTCTGAGTAATAAAGGGTAAGAGTTTTGTGTATGCGCGAAAATGTCATATAATGTATATTCACACACATGTATACTCTCATATGCATACATGAATCTTCTGTAAAAACACACTAGACACTGAATGTTTAAGTGTAAGTACAAGTGAGCACACTTGTCAGTACACATGAGCAATTTTACTGGTGGTAAATGTCCTCTGAAAATATTTTATACAAGAAATAAAAAAAAAAAAATGTCATGGCACATTACTTCACAGAAATTCGTAACACAGATAATAATAATCACATATTCACTTACTATTGCAAGGACCTTCTTGACAAACCGGGTGACACAGGACCTGTTTCCAATCTCAGATATCTCTTCCCTGTATACATAGAAAAACAAACAAAAAACCTTCATCAACTTATGTCTGGTCAAAAACATTATCTATATATAGGAATTATTTCATGTATATAGGATATAAAAGAAAAAACCCAATAATCTGTTTATTCACATGAGTGACTAGATGAGTGACTAATCTATCAGAAATGCTATGTAAAGTCAAGATATATATATAATCTTCTTTTTCTTCTATATATATATTCTAGATATATATATATATCCATGAAATATTTAGTAATAAAGAAATAGCATTACATCATTTCTTCTCGTTTCTATCAGCAGGAACAAGTACGTCAGCATAACCCAGAAGCTGTGATCTAGATATAACCCATCCCCTAAAAAGGAAGGTCCTTAGTTATAATCCCATTGAAAGCTGCACACAAACACCTACCCCCCTCCTCCCAAACTGTCCACTAAAGCGCAGAATGTGTCCCCAAATTCAAACCGAGATTCTGAGTGCTAAATATGTTTTAGTTGTTGTCCCTGGTGATGTTCTGTAGAATAACCCACTCTTGGCAGGCACATAAGCAAACAAAAGTATTTTGTAGACATTAGAGAAAGAAAAAATAAAAAGGGATAGCACTATGCATGTGTGACACTCTATCCCTGGGGACCAGTAGCCTGACCCTATTGTTTTACGCATAGAAGCATGCCATGTCTATAGAAATTAAAGATAGTATGCTATACCATACATATATGCCCGGAATTTCTAAAAACAAAAACCACCCACAGGACAACAAAAAAGAGGTGAATATCATACCACGGGTGGTCTCTCCGACTTACCCAGGTCTGGTTTCCAGGTACAACTTGGCATGTTCAGGCCGCAGCTCGTTGATCACATGGAACAGCAGACGATGGAACAGCTGAAAGTATACACAATGTCATGTTGACTCTACTGATTTTTAATATATTAATAAGCAGTGTGTGTGTGTGTGCATGTGCGTGATGTGTGCAGACACTTGTTTAAGTGGTTGTAGGTATGATTGCATTTGTTACGTAAAGCGCTTTGTGTTACCTCTGAAATGAGGAAGGGAGGTGCTCTTAAATATCCATTATTGTTATTATGATCATAAAGATGGAAGAAAAGGACAAGAAGAGGAGGGCCGGATAGCCTAGTGGTTAGAGGGTTGCGCTCGTGACCTGATGGCCCTGGATCAAACCAACAGGGAGGCCCCTATTTTAAGGGATTTTAACCCTGGAGATGACATCAATACTGACTCCACTACCCCAAAAGTCCTCCAGATGAGACTATAAACCAAGACCCAGTATGTGAATGCATGCAGAACATCTTGCACACACGTTAAAAACCCACTCCGCCTTTTGGAAGAATAGGCCTTTTTTTTTTTTTAAATATTTTTTTTTGCTGCCTCATCTTCCGTGACGTCCCCCGTCCTGCTGTTCCCACGCCGCTCATTCCAATCTCCCTGCCAAAGCCATACCCAGATTTGTTATGTCTCATCCTCAGAGTCGGAGGTCCACAGGGAGCCAATCACTATCAGGCCGCCGCAGGGCCACCAGCCAGAGGGGCCCTGCACTGCTGCTGGGTCACTTTGGCGGTGTTCAGTGGTGCCTGTTTTTAGCTAACATACGCAGGACACCACCTACTAAGCCCCCTACTAACGACAGTATTAGCTCAGTCGCGGAGCCAGACTGAGTGAGTTGCCCACCCGAGGTGGCAACCACCACAACGTCCCTCCAACGACCGTCCCCCGCGAACCTCCAACCCCAAAGGCTTTGACACACACTCACCAGAGGCACAGAAGTGTATGGGCAAACCGACTCTGAGGTCACCATGAGACCAGAGAAACTGGGACCACCGAATCAGAGGCAATTTTTTTAATTGCATGATGATCAATGACAATGAGGATGACGTAATTATGCTGCTGTGGAAGTGCATATGCTTTGAGACTACTTGACAGGGTTGTACTCTACGCTTACTATCATAATATATCCCGGCGTCAACCGGGCCCCGAGAGATACAGACACCTGCAGTGTTGGTCAGGTAATTTGAGCAACACTCTCAAACTCGCATCAGTTAAGTGGATGAAGCTCGACTGTGTGGTCCCAGTCTTCCCACTGAGCCCACAGCACACTCACTCTGGGTAGGAGCCGGCCGGAGTCCGAAAAATCCCTATGACTCTTATGGGATTCGAACCCGCAACCTTCCAGTCTGTAACCCAAGGCGCTAACCACTGCGCCATGGCGGCTGGTAAGAATAGGCCATTTTGTTCTGGTAGGAATGGATATATTTTTTAAAAATGCATGCACAGAGGTGTCATGTTTAGACATCATCTCCAAAGTCGAAAAGCGGCCATCCTAAATATGAGTAAAAAGAAAAAGAACTGGACTGAAAGATTTAAAATCGTGAGAACCATTATATCAAAGCAGGAAGTTAAGGCAGGAGTAAAACAAGATCACCGAAGTGACGTGTCTGATCATAGTATCACCATCTCCAATTCTGTGTGGCTGTACATATATAGATTGGTGCAAGAACTGCATAACTGGCACATTACAACAACCACAGCAGTAGCGGCAGGAAAGAAAAAGGTTACCTGTCTGACCATGGTGGTGGGACATTTGATGAAGATCTGTGACACCCACCAGTCGTAAGTGGCCATGTGATCCAAGAACCACTGAAAGAAAACAACACACGCTCTTTACTTTATGTGTAGAACAAGGCATCACATCTCCTGGACACTTCTCCAGTGACATAAAATGCTGTCATTTTTTAAAATAAAAAAAATTCTTAGGTGTCGTTAACCAGTCAAAGTAAAACCCAGTAAAATTCAACTATGAAAAGGATTGACACATAGTAATTTTTAAAACTAAAATCTCATCATTGGTGAAACTTTGGAGCTCTAGCCAAGGAACAACATAAAAATCTGACCCCCCCCCCTCTCAAAAAAATTAATTCTTAAACTATAATTGAATTTTCACTACAGATTGCATTCTTGACCAATCAAAATGTTAAAATGTTGAAAATTTGTTTGGGGTAACTTTACACTCAGTCTTGTCATTCTCAAAACATCCCCCCATGTCAATGTGACAGGTTTACAAAAAGGTAACAGCACAACAAAATAAACAGCATGACTGGACAGGTTTGCAGAAAAAGTTGGTGAGCATTTGTTGGAGATAATGTGGAGTCCAACATGGCAAATCATGATGGTGGCGAAATGGAAAGTTGAAGTGACTTTCCTTGGTTCACAGGTTTAACACATAAATGGGCACCAGAATTGAAACAGGCTTACCTCGCATGCATCATGGCATTTGTTGAAATGCTTTGTCAGGGTTTCAATCCACTGAAGCATGGTTGGCTGCACACAGAGACAATTTCAAGGCACAAAAATAAGATAAGGTGCCCACATTAACACGTATGTGCAAGTATGACTGAAGCTTTACCATTAATGCTAGGTGAATATCAATAGAATGTGAAGGAGGTCAAGCAAGCACCAAAAAACAAAACAAACCCCAAAAGAAACAGAATGTGTACATACATGTATGAGTGCATGTAAGCATGTGGATATAACTTTATAATATATTACGTGGTATTTATGCATGTCTGAATATACTTTTTAAAAACAAAATGTGATACTGACAAAGACCCCCAGAACTAAATATGCTTTCTTAAATGTGTAGAATGGGAGACAGGTTTAAGGAGAGAGAGAGAGAAAACATTCCAAAAGCAGTGGAAAGATAACATCAAAACGTAAAACAAAATATGTAATAATAAAAAAGAATAAAACTTTAAAAAAAAAACAAAAAAAAAAAAAAGGGGCTGGGGCATTTAAGAAAGATAGAGACAAAAAAAATTGTCATCTTGAACGTGGGGAACATTTTTTCCACTATGCTGCTTAGCTGTCAAGTCCACATTCAGGTAACACTACTTACAGCAACTATCACCTTACGTCCAAACTCAAAAACATATCCATCCCATTGGATATTGAAGACAGTCAACCTGAAAAAAGCCCATTCACTGCTATAGTTTCTTGGCTACTTCATTCACGAAGATACATAAAACCAAACAATGCTGCAGGTACCAGCCATTCCGTTTACTTTAGTTCTCCTCAGCTGAACCCCCCCCAACAAAAAATCAACACAATAAGCAAAAATACAGATGAAATGCCACATGGGATAAAAAAAACAACCCTACAGCAGAATAGACATCCTATGCCCATCCCAGTGTTTATGATTTCACTACCTGGTTGCCATTTACACTGGCATCCCAACAGGGAAAGTAAGCATTAACTAAAAAAAATCACCACTAATGCGTGCGCGATGTGTGTATGTGTGTGTTTTGGTTGATTAAGTACTTGAAAAATAATGGTACCACTTGTTTAAGAAGAGAAACTGTATTTGTACTTTCTCTCCACTTACTTTGCCCTGATTAGAAACATTTGTCATTATTCTTGTTTTGTAAATGAACAATGAAAATTAAAACAGTTTGAAAAAAAAAAAAAGTGAAAAAAAAAAATCACCACTACTCTACTTCAATAATGATTTCCTACCCACTAGCTTGTTTGCATTTTTATAGCTCAATTTCATTAAAAACACCAAAAACAAAAAGAACCACAACAAAACCACACAACCGAAACCAAAAACTCTGAACATACATTAGAGGCAGGCACACATACATACATGCTCATAATCATTATCGAATCCACATGCAACCAACTGACCATTACCTTTTCTTTAGAGTGGATGAGTGTTTCCAGCACAAAGGAGGCGGTGAGCTGCGTGGCCTTGAGGAGCACATCGTTGGGTATGGCAGTGGTGTCACTCAGAGGTCTGGGCATGGTGTTGGGCAGGTAGCCACACACTTGCCAGATGAAGCTGTTCATCATAACACAACCAAGATAAAGCTGTTCATCGTAAGACAAGATGAATCTGTGCATCATAAGACAATCAAGATGAAGCTGTTCATCATAAGACAATCAAGATGAAGCTGTTCATCATAAGACAAGATGAAGCTGTTCATCATAAGACAACCAAGATGAAGCTGTTCATCATAAGACAAGATGAAGCTGTGCATAACACAACCAAGATGAAGCTGTTCATCATAAGACAAGATGAAGCTGTTCACAATAACACAACCAAGATGAAGCTGTTCATCATACAACAATCAAGATGAAGCTGTTCACCATAAGACAAGATGAAGCTGTTCATCATAAGACAATCAAGATGAAGCTGTTCATCATAAGACAATCAAGATGAAGCTGTTCATCATAAGACAATCAAGATGAAGCTGTTTATCATAAGACAAGATGAAGCTGTTCATCATAAGACAGCCAAGATGAAGCTGTTCACCATAACACAATCAAGATGAAGCTGTTCACCATAACACAATCAAGATGAAGCTGTTCATCATAAGACAAGATGAAGCTGTTCACAATAACACAACCAAGATGAAGCTGTTCATCATAAGACAAGATGAAGCTGTTCACAATAACACAACCAAGATGAAGCTGTTCATCATACAACAATCAAGATGAAGCTGTTCACCATAAGACAAGATGAAGCTGTGCATCATTAGACAATCAAGATGAAGCTGTTCATCATAAGACAAGCAAGATGAAGCTGTTCATCATAAGACAATCAAGATGAAGCTGTTTATCATAAGACAAGATGAAGCTGTTCATCATAAGACAGCCAAGATGAAGCTGTTCACCATAACACAATCAAGATGAAGCTGTTCATCATAAGACAACCAAGATGAAGCTGTTCATCATAACACAGCCAAGATGAAGCTGTTCACCATAACACAACCAAGATGAAGCTGTTCATCATAAGACAAGATGAAGCTGTGCATCATAAGACAAGATGAAGCTGTGCATCATAACACAACCAAGATGAAGCTGTTCATCATAAGACAAGATGAAGCTGTGCATCATAAGACAAGATGAAGCTGTGCATCATAAGACAATCGAGATGAAGCTGTTCATCATTAGACAAGATGAAGCTGTTCATCATAAGACAAGATGAAGCCGCTCATCTCAAGACAATCAAGACGAAGCTGTTCATCAAAACACAATTAAAATGGAGATGTTCATCACTAAGACAAAATAAAGCTGTTCATCATAAAACAATCAAGACAAAGCTGTTCATCATATGACAATAAATGCGAAGCTGCTCATCAGAACACAATCAAGATCATCATAATGCAATCAAGATAAAGCTGTTCATCATAATGCAATCAAGATGAAGATGTTTATCATAACACAATCCTATGAAGATGTTCATCATAACACCATCAAGATCATCATAATGCTATCAAGATGATGTTCATGATAACGCAGTCAAGATGAAGCTGTTAATCACAATGCAATCAAGATGAACATGTTTGTCATAAAATAAGTGACAAAATGATTTGTTAGTTTTGTTTGTTCAATTAGAAAGTATAGCCATTAAGCTTTCATATTTGTCAATACATAATTTTTTGCTAATATTCAAAGGAAAAAAAAAAGGAAACAAAGTCTAGGAATATAAATACAGGTGAGGATGACAGGCACTACTCACTTGAAGTATGAGTGCTCAAAGATGTTCCTGTCCTTCAAATACTGCATGTTGTCCTCCCAGATGTGCTGCACAACAAAATTCAATATATGCAAAAGTAAAAAATCATGTAATCACAGTAAGAAAACTAAAACTATGGCGTGTTGCTTCAGAAAAGAGAGCGAGATAGAGAGGAGAAAGAAGAGAAAATGAGATATGACTGTGTAGTTAAAGGCTTAAGGGGTACAAATCAGCCTGTGCACATGGAAGAATTCACATGTGTGTTTGGTTAAAGCAAAATATTTCATGACTGTTTCATTTTCAAGTTCATTATTCCTTAGGGTAAAAAATCAATGTAAAACATTCTACCTTTTCACAAAATGTTTTTTTTTTAAAGACAGTTGCAAATGCACTGAGCACATGCGGATCTACTTTATAAAGATACTGACTGGTACCTCCAGAAACCTTAATTTTCAACACAGAAACAAACCGAAACAGTTTTTGCAATTGTCTAAAGCAAATTATTTATAGTTTATAGAATTTCCAGTTTCCATTGGCAAAGCCCGAGGCTTTACTAACTTAATTGCATACACTGCCTAAAAATGTGACCGACAAGATTAATAGACCAAAGCAACTTACAACTGCAAAAAAACAAACCCAAACCAAACCAAAACAGCACACATACACAAAGAAAAAACAAAAAAAACCCAACTTACAGCTGCCAGCTCTGGGCAGAGTTCAAAGCTGTATTTCCTGTGCTCACGGTTCTTTCTCACCCGGGTGTACAACAGCATGTACGCACTGTTGGTCTGCAAACAAGGTACCAAATGTTAATAAATAGCTTCCCCCATTCTCTCTCTCTTTTTTTCCCCCGGTGGGATGGGTGGGTCTTGCCTGTCAGTGTCACCAGGTACTGTGTTAGCCGCCACACACAAAGACTCCGACATGATCCTCCTTCTCTATTAGTTAAGGTCTTCGCTGGCCCTGCTGATTTCATGGATTGTCATGACATAGGATTTGGTGATGTTGCCAATGAGGAAAGCTGGTGGTATGCCTTTTTCTTTCTTTCTGCCTTTGTCTTGCCTTGAAAGAAAGTCTCCATGAGGTCTGTATCTTGGTTATGTATCTCAACTCAACTTAGCTGTCTCCATCACCGTTGTTACCGGTAGGCGTTCCACACAAACCACCAGGGTTCACAATCTCTCTGTCTTGGCCAAGTTCTATGATCTGCTCTAGCCCTCCCTCCCAGACCACTGATCTCTGCGATGTTGGCAATGTAGGGTGTTGGTGGTCTGCCTCTTTTCCTTCTGCCCTAAACCTTACCTTGGAAAACTGTCGTCATAAGACCCGTCTGTGTTTCTGTTTGCAAGACCAACATATCCCAGTCTGCACTTATCAATTTCAGCCAACATCTCTCTTTGCATTAAGAGTTCAGCACGGATGGTTTCATTTGTCCTTGTCTGACCATTTGACTCTTACAAAAGTCACCTGTAGAACCACATTTCCCCTGTGTTTATTCTGACTCTTTTCAATTTTTGTAGTGCACGACCTGAATATCTTTATTTCTTATCATTAATTAATGCAAGAAGTTTTCTTGTTGTTCCCAGTTCATGTAGCATGTTTTCATTTGTTCTTCTATCTGACCCTGAGCAGCCTTCTAAAAAGGCTTATTTCTGCTGCTTTGATCCTCTTTCATTGTCTTTTCTTTGTGTCCAACTATTAAGTATGATGGGCCATACTACTACTTCTTCTTCTTCCTTTTTTGTCATGTTTCTCCCATGGGAGGTTTGACATTGATGAGCCTTCTCCATCTCTCTGTTTTGAGCTTCCTCCTTATTTATGCCCCTTTCTCTAAGATCATCTGCAATACAGGCAGCCCAGGTCACAGGCCATACTAAGCATTTCAATTTTCAGCTGGTTGGGAATGATGCGATCTTTTGATATGTTCAGTTGGATCATTCTTTTAGCCATGTGTATTCTTGTTTTCATGTCTTTGATACATGCTTCGTCATTTGTTTTGACTGAGCTGAAATATTTGAAGTCTTTGACATTTTGTAAAGGAGATTTGTCAGTGTTTATTTCATGCTTTGTTTGGCAGCTGGTTCTGGCAGCATGCAGCACTTTTTATCTTATTGGCACTGAGGTTGAGACTGGCTCAAAGAAGACCCAATCACCATCATGTCCAAAGGAAGGATTTTTTTTTGGACAAACTTTACGAGGAAAGGACTGTAAATGTACAGTAGAAAAGAAGGGGGTGGGGTGGATGGGTCGAGGAATGAGAGAGACAGGCAGACAGATAATTAAACAGGACAATCGAGTATTAATGAAAGAACGACACAAAGCAATGCTCAGAAAACAAAGGAAATACACAGAAGAACAGAATGAAATGGACAAAAAACAGAACACACAATGCCACCAGCCGCCTTAGTGCAATCGTTAGCACCATGGACTGGAAGATCGCTGGTTCAAATTCCATAAGCACCATAGGGACTTTTCAGACTTTGGTCAGCTCCTACCCAGAGTGAGTGAGCTATGGGCTCTCCAGGAAGGCTGGGACCACACAGTCAAGCTTCATCCACTTAATGGACGCCATTTTGAAAGTGTTCCTCAAATTAGCCGACCAACACTGCAGGTATTTGTATATCTCTGGCCCGGTTGATGCAGGGATATTTTATGACAGGAAGCATAGCGTTCAGTCCTGTCCAGTCCTGTTTTTCAGATTCCACAGTCCAACTAATTTCCTCCTTTTTATCAAATAGAAAACAATTAGTGTGTGTGAACTTTTCTGTTTCAGATTTCAAGACTATTAAACATGGAGTACCTCAAGGATCCGTACTAGGTCCCCTGTTATTCATATTATATATAAATGATTTTCCAATGCATCTAGCAACAACTTGTGAACTATTTGCAGATGACAGTTCCATGCATTGTAACAATGTTAGCCTTTGTAAATTAACAACTAACCTCCAAAATAGTATCGACAAATTAGTTCGTTGGACACAACTCAATCATATGTGCCTAAATACACAAAAAACAAAATGCATGTGTATAACTACTAGACAGAAACGACAAAATGTATTAACACATTTGTTTTCTATTTCAGTTGCCGGACAAAGTGTGGAAATAGTCAATTCGCATCGTGTACTGGGTATCATTATTGACAATAACCTGTCATGGACAGACCACATTTCTCATATTTGCAAACAAATCTCTCAAAGAGTGTTCCAGTTATCAAAAATTAAACACTTTTTAAACATTCATGCCCGTAAACTGTTTTTTTCAAGCACACATTCAGTCGATTATGGACTTTGCCTCTACATTGTGGGATTCTGCAAGTGCAAATGCTCTAAAACCTTTATTGAGGCTACACAAGCGAGCTCTAAAATTAGTTCTTCTTAAGTCAAGTTCATTGACCATAAATGATTATAAAACATTGGGTATTTTACCATTAAAGCAGAGATGCTGCTACAACAAGGCACTGTTGATGCATAAGGTAATTAATGGAGCGGCACCTACTTCCATTTCAGATTGTTTCCATATAAATAACAACAGGCATCATTTCAAAATAGCAGTGCCTCTCCCAAGAGTTGATATTTTTAAAACAAGTTTTATCTACAGTGGTGGTTCCTTGTGGAATCAGCTTCCATCATCTCTTAAAGAGATTTCTAGCCATAACTCCTTTAGAAGCTCTTTGAAAAATCACCTTTTTGATGTAATGAGTGTTATATGACAAAAAATTGCAAATGAAAAAGTAACGTATATTGTGAAAGTTTTCACGGCATTGTTTTATTAATAACTTTCTTTACAATTGCACATATACTCTGTGTGTGTGTGTGTGTGTGTGTGTGTGTGTGTGTGAGTGTGTGCGTGTGAGTTTTGTGTGTGTGTGTGTGTGTGTTGGCAAGCAGGCAAGCGCGAGCGTGCACGGGTGCGAATGTGTAATGTATATGTGTTAGAGTATGTATGAGTATGATATGTATTATGTACGAGTATGTATTATAATTATATTGTATTGTATGCCGTTTGGGGTCGCGGCACGTTTCTCTGCGTGTGTTTCGGGCTGCTCTTCCCAGGGGAGAGCACGTCGCCACAGGAGCAACGCGCCATTATCATTATTTTTCATATAAGCATGTGAGTGTATGCGACCAAGTGGCGTGCTCGTGAATTGTGCGTACGTGATGGCGAACGTATATCCCTGTATTTATGCGAGCTTTATGTGTCCATGGGAGTAAAATGAATGAAGTGGATGCAAGCAGAGCTCTCTCTCTCTCTCTTTCTATACATTTATTGTCATAGATTCCCCCCCTCCCCCTTCGAAATTGGTTGTGATTTGTGATTTTTGTTGGAAATTGTATGATTTGTATTTTTGATGCAAGTATTCTTCACATGGGTTTTTGGAAGCTGTGAGTGTGTATTTGAAAGGGGATTTTTTTTTTTCCTCCAAGGGCAGGTGGAAAGCAGGATTCACGAAGATATTCATTCCTATGTCCATAATGAAAAATAATATGATGTGCCTTTTGCCTTGCCTTGATTTCTTCCATCCATTCTCTCTCTCTCTCTGTCAATCTATTTGTCTGTCTGTCTGTCTGTTTTGTTTGTCTGCCTGCCTGTCTGTCTATCTACCTACCTATCTATCTATCTATTTTCGCTATATGTCCCCCTCTCTCTCTGTTACTCTCTCTCTCTGTCAGTCTCTGCTCTGTGTCAGTCTGTCTCTCCCAATGTCTCTGTCTCTGTTTCTCTCTCCCTGTCTGTCTTTCTCTTCTCTCTCTTTCTTTGCATTCCTTTTCTTCTATTTTCCATTTACATTATTGAAATAACTTTTCTTGAACTTCATCATTTTGTCTTTATATATATGTATGTGTATGTATATGTGTGTGTGTATGTACATATGTATATATATATATATATATAGTTATATGTAATATGTGGTGTAATGTATGTATATTATGTGTGTATGTATATGTGTGTGTATGTGTGTATGTATATGATGTATTATGTGTGTAGATATGTATTATATATAGTATATATATATATATTTTATATATATATATATGTGTGTGTGTGTGTGTGGGGGGGGGGGGGGGGGGTGTGCATTATGAAATTAATTAGCAATGCCTATCCATGTTTGGCTTATTCCTGTTTATGTTTACTTAAACAAAATTATGTTTTTCATGTATGAAATTAGATTGGGATGAATTTGCATGGAAAGTCCATCATCAATGTATGTATTTTTTCTTTCTTTATATCATTTTTCATGCTATGTATTGCACATTAATTACTTTCGTTTTTTTTTTTCCAGAGGGCTGGATGTAAAAAAGCTATTGTTATGCTTATTCTATAACCCTCTATAAATAAAATTTGTTCATTGTTCAAATAGTCTCAAAGACCATGCACTTCCATAGCAGCATCACGACATGCTCATAATCATCATACAATAAAAGAAAATCATCTATGATTTGGTGGTTCTGACTGTTCTTGTCTCATGGTGAACTCGGTTTTGGTTTTCCAATACACTTCTGAGTGAGTTTTTGGGGTTAGAGGTTCACAGGAGTAGGTTATTGGGGGGACGTTGTCGTGGTCACCATCCCGGGTAGGAGTCTCACTCAGTCTGGCTCAGCAATTGAGCTATCCCTGTCATCGGTAGCGGGCTTAGAAGGTGGTGTCCTATGTATGTTAGTTTGCAACAGGCACCACTGAACAGCAACAAAGTGACCCAGCAGCACTGCAGTGGCTCTTTGGCTGGTGGATCCCCAGCGGCCTGACACTGATGGGCTCCCTGTCTACTTCTGACCCCAAGGATGTGTGGCATGATGAATCTGGGCAAGACTGGGGTGGAAAGATTGAAATGAGTGACATGGGAAAAGTACAGTAGGAACGTCACAGAGGATGAGGCAACAAGAAAACCACCAAAAACAACAACAAACAAGAAACCATTTCTCACCTTTTCATAAGAAAGATCCAGAAATTTGTCACTAACGGAGTCATATGTCTTGCTCTGCAATGGGAAAAGAAAAGGATATTTATTTGATCCCTCATTCCTCGGCTAGAGCTCCTAGGTTCACCAAATGACGAGCACCTTTTCTAAAAATTGTCATCTGTTCCTAGCAGCACTCAATGGCCTACTCTTCTGAAAGGGAGAACATGTTTTTAATATGTGCGCAAGATATTCTCTGTGTGTTTGCACATAGGGCTTTGGTTTATAAAGGTAAAGGAGTCCCATAACCTATAAGGTCGTAGAGGAGTGAGGCGTCAGAGACCTCACTTCTCTAGGGCCAGCATATTGAGGGCGGCGCCCATCTCCTCTCCCTCGCTGCTTTACCTTCCCTGACCCTAAAGAGGGCAGGTACCCATTTACAGCTGGGTAACTGGGGGAACTGTACTGAAGCCAAGGCGCACAAACGGTCACCCATCCAACTGGTAACCATGCTCGACGCTGCTTAACTTGGCTGGGGGAGAGCGAGTGCTCCGACCACTGAGCTATCCCGGTTTTTCGTCTCATCCAAAAGACTTTTGGGGAAGTGGGGTCAGTACTAATGTTAACTCCGGGCAGTACTAATGTTAACTCCGGATAAACTTCCCTAAAACAGGCACCTCTGTGGTGGCTCGATCCCAGGTCATCAAACCTAGAGCACAATGCTCTAATCACAAGGCTATCCTGCCCCCAAAAGAGGATAATTCAGGGTCCTTGTTAAGTTTCCCGTGCACCATTGAAAACTTCAATATCTAAAAAAAAAAAAACACACCCCAACTCAACATGCAAAACACCTAATCACATTACAACACAACAAGAAAAGATGATGCAGTGTTGATTCTAGGATTTCAAAATAAAGGGCCCAAGGGCCCCCTAAAATGAAAAAAAGGGGGCATTGCCCCATTGTGGAGGGGAGAGAGGAGGAGAGAGAGAGAGAGAGAGAGAGAGATATTTGCATTTCCACATTCAGAGATATAGATCTACATGAGAGCAAGCCAAAATCAAAGTCTTACCCCTCCCTCATGCTTAGAGAGAGAGAGAGAGAGAGAGAGAGGAGAGAGAGAGAGAGAGAGAGAGAGAGAGAGGAGAGAGAGAGAGAGAGAGGTGTCAACACTGTAATTCCACATTCACAGAAATAGATTTAGATCTAGATCTGGATGAGAGGGTCAAGCCAATATCAAATTTTTTTTCTCCTCAGATCTTACTTTGAGAGAGTGAGAGAGAGAGAGAGAGAGAGAGAGAGAGAAGGAGAGAGAGAGAGAGAGAGAGAGAGAGAGAGAGAGAGAGAGGAGAGAGAGAGAGAGAGAGAGAGAGGAGAGAGAGAGAGAGAGGAAAGGAGATAGATAGAGAGAGAGAAGGAGGAGAGAAGAGAGGAGAGAGAGAGAGAGAGAGAGAGAGAGAGAGAGAGAGAGAGAGAGAGAGAGGAGAGAGAGAGAGAGAAGAGAGAGAGAGAGAGAGAGAGAGAGAGAGAGAGAGAGAGAGAGAGAGAGAGAGAGAGAGGAGAGAGAGAGAGAGAGAGCAAGCCTGGCCTAACTGATGGAAGTCTTTCTGAAGATTTTCATCTTGTACAGCCTCCTGGTGATCAGCAGTGTTTCTGCATGGTGTTCAATGTGCTGTTCTGTAATTAGCACATCCTCCTTTAGTGAAAGGATTGTTTTTTCCATGTTTGACACAGTCCATCACCTACCACATGCCATGATCACTGTTCTCAAGCCAGGGCTACTTGTTTAGCCAGATCTACCAGCTCTGAACCTACTGGGTTGCAGTGTCTGCTATCTCAACGATCTCTGTCCCATTCACATCACTTATTTCTGGAGTACAAGGCCTCTTGGAAAATGACTAAACAAAGAGGACAACAGAGTAGGATGAGTCCACTTTATTACCATGATCGTTTGTAGGCGCTGATCTTGTCGTCCCTGGGATATCAATGTAATGATAACGGCAGGAACTGTGATAAAGTTGAACTGACAAAGACGAACTACAGGTAGCAATTAAATTTAGAGATTATACAAACAGCAGTTGCGATGGCGCACTGTTTACACAAATACACGCTATCCAGGATTTTTATTGCATCCGTTAGGGCGCACTGCCCACATCTTTTTGCGGCAATTTTGAAAAAAAGAAGCGGGAATCCCGCAAGGACACACCCTGGAATCAACACTGATGATGGTAAAGCTTGTAACATTTTTCAGTGTTTTTCTTAACCCTAGTAGCGCTAAATAAACAGCAACAAGCCTCACTTGTATTGGCTGAATTAACATTGGCTAGCATTGTTTTGGAGCAGGGTGGGCTCAAACAACCCTTGATATTGATATATAAAACTGAATTAAATGTGTTAAGCTATAGATCACTGGAAAGAAGAGATAATATGCTTTTAAATGAGTATAATTTTATAATAGTGTGTAGTGTTTATGATTATGTAAAAAAAAATCCAAAAAAAAAAAATCATGTTCGCACTACCGATCACTGTTCCACTGTCAGGGCCCCGGATCGATTTTAACACGATAAGCAAAGTTCTTGCGGTGCATAAATGTCATGATTAGGTAAACACTATTTCTTGACATTAGTTTTCAAAAAATAAGGAGTTTGTATCGCTTTATCGGTCACCAATTACTCGGAAAAGTTCAGCGACAGGATCGACGCCATCGCGACCGTCATGGCGGAATGTGCGAAGTGGTGGCTTTCTATGACAAAAATACAAAGATCGCTTGATTTCATGTGATGCAAAGTACTCAGCAGCATAGCGATTTGACTCAACAACAGTTATTTCGAAGCCTCATTGCGTCAAAATAAAGTAAAACAATCTGTGACGTCGAAATCGCCGAGTAGCGAAAAAGTCCATCCAGCAAAACTAGCACCACTCGATTCAGTCCGATCGCGATCGATTTTTACCAAGTTTTTCAAAAATATTCCACAATCCTTACCTCATCGTCTCTCTCATTGTTTATTTCAACCAAATCCAGCCTCTAAAACTCCTCCTCGCTGTCAATTTTGTAAAAAAGCTCGAAAAACGCTTGAAGAAATTCTAGTGCAAACGCTGGCTGCCATTTTTGTTGAAGACGATCTCGGCTGGTCCGAAAAAAAAATTAAAATACACTCTTAACCAATCAGATTCTTCGTTGCTTGTGTGTCAAACGACCTTCACCCCTTTCTGCGGGCCTACAACGGCCTTAACATTCATTGGCTGACCTTTGAAAGCGAAAGTAAGCTTTCAACTATGACCACCCACGTCATCCCGGAATATTCCGGGATCCGCCACACAGCCTAGACCCGCCTTTCCCGGAATATTCCGGGAACCGCGCCACTAGGGTTAAAAAAACTATGATAGTGCTTCTTGATAAAGTATAGGAATGGTAAAGGTAAAGGTAAAGGAGTCCCGTAACCTATAAGGTCGTAGGGGAGCGAGGCGTCAGAGACCTCACTTCTCTAGGGCCAGCATATTGAGGGCGGCGCCCATCTCCTCTCCCTCGCTGCTTTACCTTCCCTGACCCTAAAGAGGGCAGGTACCCATTTACAGCTGGGTGAACTGGGGGAACTGTACTGAAGCCAAGGCGCGCAAACGGTCACCCATCCAACTGGTAACCACGCTCGACGCTGCTTAACTTGGCTGGGGGAAAGCGAGTGCTCCGACCACTGAGCTATCCCGTCCCCCTAATAGGAATAGGAATGGGGCATCTGTTAATCCATCTTGAGTTTACTTACAAACCTATTCTCTTCTTTTTCTTTCCTGAAAGTTCAGACAGCAACTGTAGTTGTCTGTCAAATGAGTAAAAATGTGCTCCGCTGCTGTTAAGCACCTGACAAGTAAGGCCCAGCACATCCGACTTCAGTGTAGGACAGAAATGTTATCTTTTAAGTATTTCTGGAAAAATGGCAGGAGAATGGACCAAGAAGGCAGAAAATAGAAGAGAAGGAGGTGACAGGAAGAAAAGAAACAAGGCAGAAACAAGGAGAGGGAGAGAAAATGATGAATTCCGAGCAGAGATTTTCCAGAAAGTGGGGATACTATATATACTGACAGGCCCCCTGGCATCCTTACAGGGGAAAACCCATTTTAAACATAAAAACAGCTGTAAACTTACTGTCATCTCTCCACCAAAGCACTCCACACCAATCTGGCTAGAATCAAATGGCTTGACTTCAGCATCATTGCACAGCAGCCTGGAGAAAACATACAACACATTCAAGTTAATACAATACTACACTGAACACTTAATGCAGAATATATTTAGATACTGACCACGCATTTCGGGTATTTGAATACATACACCGAAACATACAGGCTGATAGTAAACAAACATAGTAAAGGAAGTAATCTTTTATTGTATGGCAATATGGGAACTAACAATTTGGAGTAAATGACAATTTAAAAAAAAAAGTTTCAATGACATTTTTTAATTTTTAACCCAACATTTTTTCTACTGCAGCTGGAATAAAATCAGTTGCAAAATTCCTACGTAGAAATCATCTGGTTACGCACCCTTCTGCATGCAAAGCTTGAATGGCATGTCACCCTCACCTGAATACAATTCTTGAATAGTATTTACTTGTCCAATACTAGTGTTCTGGATACTAGCCTTTCAGATGAGAAAATCAACCGAGATCCCATGAACAAAGCACTTTTAGGGTATGTGAAAAAACTTACCGCAGCTAAAAAATTGTCCTTGACAGACTTCTGCAGAAAACAATCTTACAAGTAAACAAATTTGGGCTGACAAGAATAAAAGAAAAGAACTTGCAGTCGGGCACTAAAGTAACCTCCTTTGCCTGAGGAAAACATCGTTATTTCACAAAGAGGAATATGCTGTGATGATAAATGCTCTACAAGTATCAGAGGAACTCACCAGGACTCAGGCTCTCCAAGATCTTCCTTGTCCAAGTCTCCACGAATGAAAGTGTAGTAGTGTCCACCATCTGCAGTGCCAGTGTGCACTGTCACTCCCGACAGTCTGTAGTCAAAGCTGTCATCTTCACTGTCCCGCGGATGTCGCACTCCATAGGCATCAGGCTCATCACAATCTGTGGAGAAAAGAGTAGAGATGTATAAAGAATACCAAGTTTGAAAGCACAGTTAAGAATTTAACAATTTATACTTTAGTAAGGATGTACAAGAAAGACCAAATTAACACATGAACCTTGTGGAAACGAATTATCTAAAGGAAAATTAAATTTAGTTATCCTCATTTCAGTAACTTAAACCACAGAATTTAAAACCACCTCCAAAACAAATCTGTTTTAGCCTTCAACGAAGAAGGTACCTTTCATTTTGTCTGGGCCCAGCAGTTTGTGCTCCATGTAAGGCGACATGTCAATAGCTCGTGGGAAAGAGAAGTGGGAGTTGAGCTTTTCCTTCATCATGGTGTTGAAGTTGAAGGAGTAGCGCATGGTGTTGATACACAGCACCTCTGGCAGCTTGCGGAAGCATGCCCTGTGGACACACACATTTTCCATGACCACTTAACACTAAACTTAAGACACGTATACTAAGATCATTCTCTAGAAGATTTAGTGGTATGTTTTCAGAGACAAAGCTTCTTACTAACAAGTATTTTGATGTTTGACTTTTTATATTGTAGGGGGAGTAGGGTACCATACAGATCATGACTTTTGGATGCCCTTCAACAATTGCCCTTTTTCCCCTCTTGTGAAGATCATGATACAATCCTATGCCTAGAAGATCTGGATGCTTTTATTTATGTTGAATGTAGAGAATAATGTGTGTGTGTGTGTGTGTGTGCGCGCATGTGTGTGTTCTATGTATGTGCTTCAAGACCTATACATTTTTATTTCAAAGCAGTATGACGTGAACACTGTTGTCACTTACCTTTTCTCTGCACAGACGTTGACCTTGCCTTCACATTTGCCACACTCATATTTGTTGTCTCCTTCCAGGCAGTCCTTCACTGTCACCAAATCCAGTGACGCCTGAAAATGGACAGAAAACACCATTATTGTCACTGAAATGTAGAAAAGAAGGGGGGGAAGAGGTGAGAAAATGAGAGGAAAAGGAAAGTCTGTGCAGAGATTGGAGGTGTATAAAAATGTGTATGTAAGTATGCATGAATAGATAAGCGTGTGTGTGTATGCATGTGCGTGTTTATTCATTCATTTATTCTTTTATTTCGAAGATAATGGAATAAGCATTCATGTTCTTTCTTCTTTTTTTTTTTACATTCAATCCTCATGTGCATGTGGTTTTATACATTCTTTCATCTGTTCCCACTGGGACAAATGGCCTACTCTTCCCAAAGGTGGACAAGGTTTTAAAATGTGTGCAAGATGTTCTTTGTGTTTGTAACTCTCAAAAGTTATGTTTGGCTAGTATACTACAATTACACTGTTAGACTCTAAATTGTCATCTAACAAGGAATGAACAGGTCAGTTTTAACATGTCAAAGCAAAAGTGGTACATTTACAAAGAAAAAAGTAGAAAAAATGTAACTTACATAGAGGTCTTTCATGTCGGACACTTGGCAGCGGATGGTGGAGAACTCTTCAAATGTGCGGCTCACATGGGGGCAATCCTGTAATACACGTCAAATTACGCATGCTAGTTGAAAGTAAGCATAGCAAAAACATTAGACACCCCACCCTATCCCTGCTTTTGAAATGAAACGCAAGAAATATGATAGTATTATTGGCAATTTACATCAGCAGAAAACAAGCATAAAATCAAGGATCTTTACACAAACTGTCATACCATTCCATTCCATTCTGTTTATAGCCCTACTGCCATACCACATAAACATCTCATTTTTCAAACATGGAGGGGACTGGACAGTTGTGAGATAGGAAAGGCACTGACAATTTTGTTGACCATGTGATCCAAATCAAAATGAAATGTGTTGCACAACATTCGAAGACATCATTCCCATCTATCTACACACTTAACCATAAGCAAACAAAACCAATGTCAATGACAGCACAGAGGGGGGAAAAAACCCCTCAAATCCCAGAAAAGTGCAACTCCTTGTAAACTACAGAACAGAAAGACAACGGTGTAAAAAGCAACTTGTAAAAAAAAAAAGGAATGAAATAAAGATAACATGTGGTTACAGAGAAGGAATGTCTGACCCCTCGGCCAGTCTCGTTCAACACTACGAACGACACCGTGGCAAAGTCAGTTGATGTACGTGAGGCAAACATACAGTGTCTTTTGTCTGTTCAAGCACTGCAGACAATATATGTCTCACAAACCAAACACATAAAGCAGACACTTTTTCACTAATTCATACTGATACTTTAAGTAACCAGTGGTAAATTTCCAAGTCTAATTTTGAATGTGAAAACATTGTTTCCTAAACAGTTGTAATTTTTGACATGAGGAAAACACAATTATCAATTCAAGTGAGGTTTATTGTGGAATGTATGAAAACAGCAGAGGCAGTTACATTTCAGCAGAGGAGATTTTCTTACCAGTGACACAACGCTGTTGGTGATGACACCGCGGAACATCTCTTTGATCTTCACTTTCTGAAAGTTGGAGAATCAAATCAGTTATGTTATGGGAGGTATGAACAACATAAACAGAACTGTCAATAAAACTAAAGAATGCATCAGTTATGAAAGCAAGAACAGAATCTTCAGTACAAAGTCACTCTTTTGTTAGCCTCATGATTTTTGTTTTGAATAATTACAATACATACTAAAAAACCCCAAATAAACAGAAAAAATCTTTGTTTTCAATTGTGTGCATATTTAAAATTAACTTCATGTCTCCTTCCAAACATCTTTTACACAAACAAAATAATGCCATATTCACTGGAATGGTAACATACAGAATTTTGCATCTTCAACATTTTGATTAGATCTATCTACATATACTAATCACAGCAGAAGATCTCAAAAAAGTATTTGAAACTGAATTTGAGGGAAGCAAAAAAAATCACAGAACAGGTAAATACACCAAGTTGTTGAAAAATTAGCACAATGTAATCCACATAAAGCTATTAAAGAAAACAAACAAAACAGCAAAAGCACCACTGTGTAAAAAAAAAAAAGAAGAGGTATTTACCAGTGTGGGAGTCATTTCCTCCATCTTGGTGAGCAGGTCAGTGAAGAACTCCTGCATGTCCTTCTGTTCCCCTGTGTTCAGGGGCTGGTTGCCCATGTTGTACATTTTGCAGAAGCTTCGGGGGTTGTACGCTTTCCTTTCACTTTCCTGCATTCCAAAAAACATTCTATACTGCAATGCATATTTTCACAAACATGTCATAATTCAAATGTATTATTGCAGACAGCCCAAGCTACCAGAAAATGCAGGTACAACATTTTACTGCAGTTTATGTATCTGTGATTAATGAACTAGGATCTTAGCTGTAATTCAACAATGTCTTTTAACAATTTATATTAAGTGTATCTATTTGCACATTTATTTGTCTATGTTCTTTTACATCACAAACAAAAAGTAATCTAACTGTGGATAAAGCGAAACAAATGGTATTCTGTAAATCCTTTTTTAAATTTTTATTTTATTTTATTAAACCTCTTTATTTCACATAAATTCTGGAATTGAAGAAAATCTACAAAAACTATCAAATGTACTGCTGCAATGGAGAGGAAAAGGGCATGAATTACCTGCAAGAATGCAAACATTTTCTGAAGTTCTCTCAGGATGTCATGGTGGCGAACACACTCAGACAGCTGCAAAATTAAAAAATATATTGAATAATGAGTTCTATGGAATGTAAATAAGCCTTTCTTTTAATGAAATATCTACTCTCTAAAAAATGCTCTCAAACTATCATACAGACATATTTTTTTAATCAAAAATCATAACAGCATCCCCCCACCCCACCCCCAAGCATGTTCCAATTTATAATCTGGTGTTGACATCAAATCCAAACCCGAACCTGAGGAGAAAACAACCCCAAACAATCCACCAACCTTCCAATAAAATACAAAATTCTAATAATGATACAAAAAGAGGCTCAAATCATATTTGGTAAAATCAAAATATTCTAAAGTGATACACACAGAACGCATTCTAGACAGTAAAGCGCTTGTATATAAAACTCTGAAATTCTAAGAAGCCAAGCCTAACTACTAAGAAAGAATATTTATCATTTCAGTATCATACCAAAGACCAAGAAAAAAAAGAAAAAAATCAAACAGTGGTGTGTGGCAAAATTATTAAAACAAGGTACTTTCAACAATGTAACTCAAAGTACATGCACGCTGAAAATTTACACTCTTCACACCTAAAAATACAGCCACAAAATCACTAAGAACTGACCTTGGCCTGCAAGATGGCTTCTCTCATTTCTGGGATCATGAAGATGAACTGGAGAGCAGCTGCCATGTAGCAGGTAGCCCCGAGGTTCTGAATGCCACAGAAGCCAGCCTTGCTGCGTCCATTGTCCTGGGGCCAGTACTCAAAGGGGTACGGCAGGTGAGAATCTGACCACACATCAAAGACATTATTTATATTTCCACATTTGGAAAAACCATGTGCACACACACACCTCTTCAGTACCTTTATATCTAGAAAGATTAAAAAACAACAAAAAACCCTTGCAATGGCTTATAGAAAACAACCCCCTCCCCCAAAAAACCCCCCCAAACCAAAAACAACCCGTTATCATATTTTCTGTTACTAAAAGTCCCTGAACAAAAGAGGTACAGACTCATAAATACCATCAAGAAAGCACTTTTCTCAAAATCTGTCATTTGTTTGTCTTTAAGCGACTAAAAATAATTTTGTTCTTAGATTCTAAACTAGATCAAGTAACATTAAAAACTTTTCAACCAGTGACTAATCAGAAATCAAATCAAATAACAACCCCAAACATCTCATAACACACAGTGAAAAACCCTGAAAATCATTACCCTTTGTGTGCTGTGCCAAAAGCAGTTGCTGCAGAATGGTATAGTTCTCACTGCTGCCTTTGCAGATTTCGATGAGCAGGTCATAGCAGGTTGAGCGTGACAAAGAACTTTTGCAACGAGGCAGATGACGCTCTGAGGTCGAAGGCAGGGCAAAACAGCATGAAAACAAGTCTTTCACCAAAGCCTGAAACAAACGCATGTGGTTATGACAGAGTTCTTAGATTTAACATTTTCACATTAAAACATCAGCCACACCTTTCAATAACAAAGATACATTATTTAAATTTTCTAAACAGCCAGGTACCAGAATGTTCTTTTAAATTCTACATAAGGACTATCAGCATTTTTGGATACGAGTTTTACAGACTAAATCATGCCTAACACACCCACAGTAAATGAACAGTATAATTCTCCGTCATAGCCTACCCATCTTTCTTCATTGGTCCTTAACCTGTACATGAAAGCTTTACACAGGGCCCTTTATACAAGAACAAATGCTTCACACATCCAAGTTGCATTTCACTCTTTTCCCCCAAATGCTTTTTCTACTACTGACCGTTATTTCACAGCAACCTTACAATTCTGCTTTCAGCACACGACTTACCTTTCCCATGGGGGACTCCTTCAGTGGCATGTTGTTCTTGAAGATGGAAATGAGGAGACCCAGCATGCCACACAAGCCATCATCTTCCTCACCCCCGTGGCGGGTTTCGTAGAAGGGCCTTGTGAGGATCAGGTTGGCACAGCGGCTGGCAATGCCGTCCAGGTCAATGTCTGGGTTCTGATGACAGATGGGGGAAAGGTGTCAAACATACATGGTTATAGGACCAGGCCTAAACGCTAGTAGCCAACACAATGTCTAGTATTGAAGACGAAACAGAATATGCAATTGCCTATCACAAAATGATATTTTCTTTCTAAGCAAACCATCACATTTTACAGTCTGCTGCGTAATGAGTTCATTTTCAGCACTGAAAGAACTCTACAATCAATTTTTGCCAGTTTTTCCATTAATTTCATTAATCCAAATCAGAAAACTCTGTTGATATGTAATTTATCACTACACTTCCATTTCTTTTTAAACAGTGATGATGAACACCAACAAGCAGTAGATCTACAGAGGAAGGTACTGTGAAGGGCTAATATGTTTTCTTATTCTATCTTTTTTGTTGTAGAATCTTTTTCTAGATTTCTCTGGACTCATTAACACTTGTCCATGTAAAACAATAAGCCTCTTCACTATTCTATGATGAAAAATTACACAACAAATCAATTCGTAAAAACAATACATTAAAAACCAAACCAAAATGAAAATGCAAAACCAAACCCAAACAGAATAAAGATAATTTTCCTCTAGATCTAGTGCCGTGTAAATTCTACTGAGGACATAGACACATGTGTATGCCCTAGCACAATTACTCAACAACAACAGCAATAATAATAAGAAAAGAGCAATAGTAATAATAGTAAAAGTCTGACCTGCTCTGCTGTCTGCCATTTGCTGTATCCCTCAACCAGTCGACCCAACAACCAGAAATAGTCGCGGCATCCAGGACCAAAGGGCTCTTTGCCAGCAATCTGTTAAAACAACATGCAGACATAATAACAAATCCATTCTTCTAAACTTTGTTGCTCAACAGCTAAAAACTACTTTAGAAGATTTCTTTATTCTGATGGTTGATACTTCCAATCCTTACAAACTGTTAAAAAAAAAGAAGTCTCGAGTCTTGAAAACTATGGGGTATACCTTAGAACATGAAGCAGCTTGAAGTCTGTAAATTACCACAACTACACCAAAATAAATATCATAACAATGAGCAGAAAGTTAATGAGCAAACAGAAAGTTTTCTTTACTTTGGTTAAATCAATTACATATCTGAGAGGAAGATTTTACTCCATTTATGCCCTTCTTGGGAATCTCAAAAAATGTTTCTATCATAAGAAAAACTGATCTTACTAAAACAAAAATGTAGCCTTCACTTATATACACAAGCTTTTCTCTATAGACAGGGCTATGAAAAATGGTTATTACCATTCTCCATACCTCGTTGTGTCTTTCAGGTTTGAACTGGATGGCATCAGACAGAAAGGTGAGCATGGTGGAGAGAATGGGCACCAGGTAGTGTCGTCCTGTCTGACCCTGGTCACTGTCTGCAGTGTGACCCAGGCACAGTCGGTACAGACCCATTGCCGCTTCCTTCCGCACATAGGGCTGAGAGAAAAACAACAGCATAGTATTTTTTTAAAATATAGTTTTCTTGGGGAGCCATATGATCCACACACAAGTGTTTCTTTGGTGAGAAGAAACCACATGCACACACACATATATCAGAAAGAGAAAACAAAGAAAAAACCCCTGAATCAATGCGGAATACAAACTCATTTTTCAATTACACAAACAAGTTAAAAAGCAAATAATCTGACAGCAAACAAAGATACAAGGAGAAACAGAAACAGATTAAATGAAGGGAGTAGAGGGACTAAAAAAACAGACAAGTGATGCAAAGAACAGCAATTGGAGTGTTTGCTTGAGTGTGTGAATGCAAGTCATGCACACAGTTATGTATACAAGCATAGACACATTTACACATGCATATCGTTCATACATGAAGGGCACACTTGTCATTATTTATGCATTTATGAAAAGCAGAAAATTAACTGGCCTGAACCCTCCCCCCCCCCTTCCCAGGTCATACCAATGTGTATCAACAGTAATATGTAAAACAACTCTTTTTTTCCACATGAAGCACTATTCCTTCAATTTTGTTTGCTTTTTTCCTAGTATAATAAATGTTTGTGTAAAGATGGCTTGTGACAGGCGGTGAAACAAACAAAAAACCACCCCTGCATACCAAAGCCCCATAATCTATGTTTGCATGAGTGAGACAAAAACAGCACAGTCATATAAACAATCACATACACACACAAAAGCAACCAATTCAAGACATCCACATCTGAACAACAAAACCCCAGAAAGAAGAGATAAACAGCCTGCACTGCCTTACTTACCTCAGGGGCAACCAGCGTGAGTCTCTTCAGCCAAGCAGTGAAGTCCGGGGTGGCTGACTGCAGTTCATGGACCTCCTGACTGGAGTAGGCCACAGACACCAACAGAGACAGGGCTGTGCTCACAACTGTAACACACACACATCCACATTTTTTATATATGTTTTTGATTCTTCAGTCTCAGTTTTGATATGCAGACAATTTATGCACAATACGTTTTTGTTGGTGGTCCCCCCCCTCCCCACTGCTTAGAAAACCTACAGACAAAATTACATACATGCACTTTGAGACGGGATAGCAATCTGACAACCCCGGTTTGATTCCCGTTCAAGGGGATGTTTTCCCTTGGAGTTAACATCAGTGCAGACTCCACTCTCCCCAAAGTCCTATGGATGAGACTATAAATTGAGGCCCTGTGTGCGCACGCACGCAGAACATCTTGAGCACACGTTAAACCATGTTCCGCTTTTCATAAGAGTAGGCCATTGTGTGCCGGTGGGAACAGATGATAGAATTTTAAAACCGCACACACATGGGGACTGGATGTAAAAAAGCACACAAGTGCCTATTCCATTATCCTTGATATAAAAGAAATAATAATAAAAATATATATATATTCAAACTCTGTGTCAAAAACAGGAGTGACTTCAATCTGTTTAGTTACGAGTTTTCTTTATCACTAGCAACATTTTTACTGTTCTCATCAGGACTGTAATATTGAATCAGGTAGCAAGTGTGCAACAGCCACATAAAATGCTGAGGTATTCCAACACTTCTTTCACAAACATGTATTCAAGTATTCACCCACTCCTTTATCGCCCATAGTTTACTTGTAGCTCGAGGTGATAAGAGCAAAATCTTCCTTAGATATCTAAACAAACCTAACTGATGACATTTGAATAGGCAGCCATATAATCTTGATAAATAACTTTAATTCAATCAAATGCACACAATCTTATTTGAGAAATTCAAAATTAAACTTACCTTCAGCTCTTCCCCACGAGCACATGTACAACTGATTCAGATCCCTGCAAACAATATTTAAATAGTATTAATAAATGCACACACACACTCAATCACTAACCATGAAATTCACTTAACTCAAGCAAACCAAATGTTAGAAAAATCAAAATGCAATCAGTTTTGACAAAAGAATGCTATTATAAGAGGTCTTGATTAAAACAATGTGACAGACGCAGAAACTGGAGAAAGACAGACTTACGCAGGATATGCCGCTTCATAGAGAATCTTCATGACGATCTTCAGCAGCTCCTCTACGTTCAGAAGATCCATGGTAGACTGAAACACCATACCAACCATACACATTGACTAAAACACCATATCAACCATACACATTGAATGAAACACCATATCAACCTTACACTCTGACTGACAGAAACACCATATCCACCATACACATTGACTGAAACGCCATATGAACCATACACATTGATTAAAACACCATATCAACCATACAAATGGACTGAAACACCATATCAACCATACAAATAGATTGAAACACCATATCAACCATACAAAGTGATTAAAACACCATATCAACCATCAACCATACACATTGACTGAAACACCATATCCACCATACAAAGTGATTAAAACATCATATCAACCATCAACCGTACACATTGACTGAAACACCATACCAACCATACACAATGACTGAAACACCAT
Source organism: Rapana venosa (assembly GCA_028751875.1). Classification (NCBI taxonomy): domain Eukaryota; kingdom Metazoa; phylum Mollusca; class Gastropoda; order Neogastropoda; family Muricidae; genus Rapana; species Rapana venosa. The sequence goes on along the minus strand of CM054137.1, from coordinate 41,670,688 downwards.
ATCAACCATACAAAGTGACTGAAACACCGTATCAATCATGTCCTTGTCAGATATAGCTCAGCTGGCAAAAATACTTTTGATACTAATGGCAGGCCGATATTTTTCCAAGTAGTTCCATGGACCTCCTTGATCTTATGATTTCAAAGAACAGTTCTAACAGCTGAATGGATATTATCTATGATGCCAGTTCTACAGTGACAACCATACACCCTTTCTCATAAAAAGAGACACCACTGTAATCAGGTGAGACACTATCTGGCTTCTTTAGAAACCCCCCCCAAACAAACCAAAGATTTGAAAAAAGTAAAGAAAAACAGTAAAATCAGACTACCCGCCCCCCCCCTCCCCCGCAGTATAAAAATAAAATGAAGGCATAGACCAATATTTTTGCCATGCAGCAAAAGCATACTCCTAATACCACGTTTTGTCTAAAAAGCAAACAAAAAATAACTAAGTATGAAAACTCCCAAGCAATTTAAAAAAAAATGTATCTATTCTTTATATTATTCCCAAAGTGTCAAAAAATACTCACTAAACCCCCCCCACCAACAAGAGTAACTCTGAAGAATAAAACCAACCCCTTACCATACTCAGTACTGCTGCACACTTGTAAAAACCAATTCAGTTTTTTAACTGAAAAGCGACATAGGACAGAATAGAACCACAAATTTGTGGAATGGTGGTCTAGAGGTAACATGTCTGCCTAGAAAGTGAAAAGTCTGGGTCGGAAGTGTGTGGTGGTTTGAATCCCATTTGGGACCAAAACTTTCTCCCCATCCATTAGACCATGAGTGGTGGTCTGGGTGCTAGTCTTTCAGATGAGACGATAAACCAAGGTCCGTGTGTTACAAATAATTATCTAGCGCACATAAAAGAGAGTTGCTCCTGGCAAAATCTGTAGGAAAAAAGCCACTCTGATAGGGAAACAAATACACTTGCAGACAGGAAAAAGAAAAAAAAAATTGGGTGGCGCTGCTGTGGCATCACACTCTCCCAGGGGAGAGCAGCCTGAATTTCACACAGAGAAATCTGCCTTGACTCGAAGCGGTATAAAATAAACATTTAAAAAAAAGAAAAAGATTATAAACAGGCCTCACTTGTGTTAATCTCGGAATGACCACTTTTTCATCCCGGAGACGACGTATCTTCTTTCTGGGACTATCCTGAGCATCAGTGTCTTCAAAGAAGGCATCCTTGTCCTGATGCTCTGCTGAAAACTGTGTGATGATGCGTAGCAGGTATGCCAGGCACTCTTGATTCCACTGAAACACATCACAATGATAATTACACACCCTGTGTTGGCAGGTAACCAACCGCCCTTTTCTGGCCATCTTCATCAATTCTGTTCATGCCAGGACTAGCAGTTTACCTTTTCTATGAACTTTTTTTTTACTTGAGAAAAAAAAAAAAAAAAGGAAACATTCAAACAAAAGTTCTTGTATAGGAAACACATGCAGGAAGATTTCATTTCTTTATTTTTCTTCTTTTTTTTTCCCAATTCAATATATAAATAAAAATCATTTATTACAGGAAGCATTCTTAAATATTAAGTTACATACTCTCAATGGGATGGCTTGAAAAAATGTAAATGTATGCATTGCTTATTCAAAATATATCATCTGGAAATAAACCTTTGATTTTGAAATAAGACCTCACAGGATAGTTTTATACCTTCAAACAGCTAAAAATTTTTTTTTTAAATCACAAAACCTTACCCATAGGTACTGACTTGCCAATCAAAGAATCTTATCACAGTAAAAAGTTTATAACTCTTTAGACAAGTACACATGTATCTGATGACTTGTCACTGACCTGACTCCAGGAGTCCCCTTCGTGTGGTTGTAATGTGCCGCTCATCACAATGTTCAGAAGATGTGCAACACCTGCTTTGGACATGAACTGCAACAACAAAGCAAAACCATTTTTGTCAGATTGATAAACCCAACACAGGACTAAATGACTTAACTTTAAACTGATAAACCCAACACAGGCTAAATGTCTTAACTTTAGACTGATAAACCCAACACAGGACTAAATGTCTTAACTTTAGACTGATAAACCCAATACAGGACTAAATGACTTAACTTTTACTTCAGAAAGGTGGTTGGCAGCTGCCATACTGGTATATCAGTGTTTCAGGGATGGGATATTGCTCAACACACATGATGGATTCCTCTCTCTCTCTCTCTTTTTTTTCTCCTGCATAAGAATACTTCTGTCAGACAATTTGCCTTCTCCCCCAAACATACACACACAAACACAATATACACCCTCACACACAGGCATGCATGCACATAATCCCTTTCTCTTCCTTTAGTTAAAACAAGAACAAAGTCACTTATAAACCAAACATTGCCAGCTAAACCAAACAAAAGTCATCAGATAACGGTCACTCCAGCATTTTGATCTATGGTCTCTCTTACCCTGGTCTTCCACTGGTTGGAACCAGAGGTGGCTTCTGAAGCAAACGCCAGCATGTCTCCTGCACCAGCCGCCATCTGACAGACAGAACAACAAAAAAGAAGAATTCATTAGTAGGTTTTTCTTACCATCATCACTTTCTGTCAGAACATTCACCTGATTTATTCTCACAAAATAATAACAACATCCAATCAAACAAACGAACAAAAAAATTAATAAACACATCTTCCCCTTAATGCACAATTACTGATCTAACTTCCAGTTTCATTTCATGTTTAACCTTTCGCTTGCCAGGGGTTTTTTCCTCCCAAAACAGATGGTTGTTGGGGAAAAAAATCATACTCTGGATTAAAATCTGATGCAACAGAGATAAAGAAAATATATGTTGTCTGAAAGGAGAGTAAACAAACAACTCATATAAAGATGTCTTATTGTGATTTTTAAAATATTTTATGACCTAGGCCAAGAAAGTATTTTTACAGGGTCAAGACGTGTGACAGCTGTTCAAGATTGGCTCGAATAGGAGTCTAAAAATCAACTTCATGCTTCAGTTTTTGTGCTGCTGCTATTTTCACAAGCTTCATCACCGCCCTTTTTACTAACTGTTTTTCATGTCACATCCATTCTTATCCTCTATGTAGCAGCTTATTTTGTTACAGGATTACATGAAACAATTGTCCTGTTAGTTTAAATACTTAACAACAAAATTTCCTTTGTACTAAGGTTCATCTATTTTTTTGGAGCGCGAAGGAGGGAGTGGAAGGGTTAGTTACTAATATTTGTATATTTCATTTCTTTTTTCTTAGTTTATGAAACAGCTAATACAAAGGGCATGGGTGGACTAGCATGTCAAGGCTATGATTAATAAATATATATAACATCTAAGACATATAAAGCACACAACAAAAGCAGAGGCAAAGCAGCACTGACCAAGGTCTTCTTGCTTGGGGGTTTGCCATAAGCCAGCTGCTCAAGGATCTGCAAGGAGTAGTAGAGGCGGTGGGGGCTGTCAGGGGGAAGCAACTTGTCCCAGTCCACTTTGCTGCCGGCATCACCACTGCCTGGTTCTCCGCTCTGGAAGCATAGCATACAACTGTCTGTATTCTACAATGTTTTTCCATTAACTCGTACATCAACAATATCAGGGTGCTATCAAAGATCACTGCGAAGTTGTGAAAGAGAAATTCCACTTCTGCAAACTGCAATTCAACAGCTAAGATGTCAGTGGATGCTTACACACTTTATGTGCATTATATACAGGAAACCAGTCTCTAATAAACATAAAAACTTCTTTCAAACAAAGCATCTGCCAAATAGAGAATAACACTATAATTCTTTTCTACGTTAGTCATCTTACATCACAATTTTGTTTTCCACAGAATTTTATCTTAAAAGCAGAAAGATATATTGACTGCTTTCTCAATTCGTGGGCATTAAAAACAATTACCTAATACATGAAGATGAATTCCAATGTGTAAGCACATTGGACTGTCTTTGTTAGGAGACAGTTACATGGTCTCTGCATAGATGGGTGAATAAGAGAACAGAGAGAGGGGGAGAGAAAGGGTTGGGGGAAAACAACAGGATGGGGAAACAGAGAAAGGGAGGGGAGAGAAAGGGAGGGGGAGAGACATGGAGGGGGACAGATAGAAAAAGGGATGGGGAAAAGAGAGAAAGGGAGGGGGACAGATAGAGAAAGGGATGGGGAGAAAGAGAGAAAGGGAGGGGGAGAGACATGGAGGGGGACAGATAGAGAAAGGGATGGGAAGAGGGGAAGAGAGAGAGAGAGATTCTTTTTTTAATTCGAGGATAATGGAATAAGCACTCATGTACTTTTTTACATCCAGTCCCAGTGTGTACACTGTTTTGTAAAATTTTTGTCATCCGTTCCCACCAGCACACAATGGCTTACTCTTCTGAAAAGCGGAATGGGGTTTAATATGTGCACAAGATGTTATGAATGCGTTCGCGCACAAGACCTCAGGTTATAGTCTCATCCAAAGGACCTTTTGAGGAGAGTGGAGTCGGCACTAATGTTAACTCCAGAGGAAAAATGAATGTGATTCAAACCCGGGTCAGCAGATCATGAGCACATCACTCTAACCACCAGGCTATCTCTTCCCCAGAGAGAGAGAGAGAGAGAGAGAGAGAGAGAGAGAGAGAGAGAGAGAGAGAGAGAGAGAGAGAGAGAGAGAGAGAGAGAGAGAGAGCAAGCTAGAACTGTATGAAAAGTTTTTTTATTGATTGCTGTTACTATTCAATGATAATACTTCTAGAATAACAAACCACCAGATAAGATACAGTTAGCATGACATCGCACCACTACCTCTTGTCAAAGTTAAAATAGTGAAGATGTGGAATTTCTTTGAGGAGGTTTTCTTTTACCTGCTGAGTGAAGCCCTGGAGATGGGATGGACTTGTAGGCAGCATCATGAGAAGCTCCCACACCACACGTGACAGACGACGAGCTTCTGCCTGAAGTCGTGCTCTCTCCTGCGCATCCTGTGTACGAACAGACATGTATCATCAACAATCTGCAAAAATTAATCCATTTACATATCCCGTATCTTTGAACATAAATGAGCTTGAGTTAATGAGGGTACCCCATAGCTGAAATTTTTGTGATCAATTCAAGCGAAGTATTTCACAGCTTTAAAAAAAAAAAAAGAAGAGAGGGGATGGAGCTTTCTATTAGGTTTTATTTATTTATTTAAAACAAAAATATGACTGTTAAAGAATGCTCTTTTTGACATTTTGTAAAACGTCCTCTTTCTGTCTGATGACCTCTTAAATGACTTCTTCATCCATTATGTAAGAACCATTTTTCAAGATAAACTAAATGAAACACAACTGGATCACTTTTACAAACGGTCTGTATTTATGCAAGTGCCATATTCAACAAAATAGACTAATTTCAAATGTCTGAAACAATGCAATCAAGCAGTTTTAAAACTGAGATTTCATATCTTCTGCAAATATTCCTCCCCCTCCAAACTTATATTTTAGTGAATATACTTATGGCAAACTATCATTCAGCTGGCCACATTCATATAAACATTTTGGAAAGATACCTTTATGCCACAAGTTAAATATCCCATGCACAACATTTTTTATTTCCATTTAACACCCCCATGAAAATAAATGCAAAGCAAGGAAATAGGGCACATTAAGTAATTTTCATAGCAAAAATCATGTTTTTATTCTGTGAAGCTGTAGCAACCAAAGTGGACAGGAAAAGATAAAGTTTATAGCCAAAACAGACATGAAAAGACAAAGACAAGTATTAGAGTAAAAACAGACAGGAAAGGACAAACATTGAACAGGAAAACACAAAATAAACATTAGAGCCAAAATGTACAGGACAAGATAAGACAAAACATAAGCGCCAAAGTGGACAGGAAAAAAACAAGATGAACACAAGACAAGAAAAGACAACGTAGAACATACTTACCAAGTTCTCCATTTCTGATCCAGCATGGCTGAGCTTCTCCAGCAGGGTGAAGAGGTTTCCAAAGTGTGGTTCCTGGGTGAGCAGGGCCAGAGGCATCTTGGAGCGATCAGGAGCCGGGAGGCACGAAGACGGGACGGTCCCATCCTGCTTCTTTGGTGGCCGGCTGGCCCCAACGGAAACAAACACCAGCTGCACACACAGGCAACAGTCTCATCAACAATTTTTTAACCCTAGTGGCGCGGTTCCCGGAATATTCCGGTAAAGGCGGGTCTAGGCTGTGTGGCGGATCCCGGAATATTCCGGGATGACGTGGGTGATCATAGTTGAAAGCTTACTTTCGCTTTCAAAGGTCAGCCAATGAATGTTAAGGCCGTTGTAGGCCCGCAGAAAGGGGTGAAGGTCGTTTGACACACACAAGCAACGAAGAATCTGATTGGTTAAGAGTGTATTTTAATTTTTTTCCGGACCAGCCGAGATCGTCTTCAACAAAAATGGCGGCCAGCGTTTGCACTACAATTTCTTCAAGCGTTTTTCGAGCTTTTTTACAAAATTGACAGCGAGGGGGAGTTTTAGAGGCTGGATTTGGTTGAAATAAACAATGAGAGAGACGATGAGGTAAGGATTGTAGAATATTTTTGAAAAACTTGGTAAAAATCGATCGCGATCGGACTGAATCGAGCGGTGCTAGTTTTGCTGGATGGACTTCTTCGCTACTCGGCGATTTCGATGTCACAGATTGTTTTACTTTATTTTGACGCAACGAGGCTTCGAAATAACTGTTGTTGAGTCAAATCGCTATGCTGCTGAGTACTTTGCATCACATGAAATCAAGCGATCTTTGTATTTTTGTCATAGAAAGCCACCACTTCGCACATTCCGCCATGACGGTCGCGATGGCGTCGATCCTGTCGCTGAACTTTTCCGAGTATTTGGTGACCGATAAAGCGATACAAACTCCTTATTTTTTGAAAACTAATGGCAAGAAATAGTGTTTACCTAATCATGACATTTATGCACCGCAAGAACTTTGCTTATCGTGTTAAAATCGATCCAGGGCCCTGACGGTGGAACAGTGATCCGTAGTGCGCACACGATTTTTTAAATTTTATTTTATTTTTACATAATCATAAACACTACACACTATTATAAAATTATACTCATTTCAAAGCATATTATCTCTTCTTTCCAGTGATTTATAGCTTAACACATTTAATTCAGTTTTATATATCAATATCAAGGGTTGTTTGAGCCCACCCTGCTCCAAAACAATGCTAGCCAATGTTAATTCAGCCAATAGAAGTGAGGCTTGTGGCTGTCTATTTAGCGCTACTAGGGTTAAGAAAACAGGAGTGAAAATTAAAATGCTGTCACAAAAGCCAAAGAAGCACTATTACCGATGTATGCTATTTTTCTTCCAGTGAAATAGATGGACAATCCAATACCACAATGTTATTTATGGGCCAACCAGCCAATTTATCTGCCCTATAAAAATTGAAATCAGACACTGACTTAGTAACTAAACTGATTTAAAATGATCATAAGCCATTCTATGTCTGGTTGCCTGGTCCAAACAAGATACCCTGTCATAAACGTCTTTGAGATATGTGACAAACACACTGCATTATCACAAAAGAAAAACTGACCAAACTTCTTGCAAAAAAGTCACGCAACACATGATAGGGGCAAAATGTACTATTAGTAACTTCAAAGCTGGAACAATTAATACTATCTCCAACTGCGTGCTAACTAAAACCTATCACACACACTCACCAGGTTGTCCTTGAGCTGCATTTCTGCCAGGGTTTTATCATCCACATCGACTGTCAGCTCCTGTCCTAGGAAAATCATGCGGATGGGACCATCACCCAGCATAGCTCCCAGGATAGGAGAGACAAGGCCGCTGTGGCCACTGTGGCCGGCAGACATCTCACTCAGCTGTTGGCGCTGCTGCTGCTGCTGCTTCTGCAGGATCTCCCACCATCGTGTCACCTCGGCTCGCAGCTCAGAGACCAGGTCTGTCATCTGCATTTCAATCTGTGTCTGGAGAAAATCAGGTACAACAGCGTGAATCTTCAGAAAATCAATGCAGGGCCTCTTGACAAGAATCTCACACAGTATTATGAAAAGGAAATACATTGGGAAGAACTTTTCATGCAAGAATTTTTGTTTAAATGACTTCATAAAAATACTGGTCACTAAAATGTACCCTTAGAACTGAAAACTATTATATAATGCAGAAAATTGATGTTAATATTTATTTTTATTAAATCAGTTGGTATTGACATTTAAAATCATTTCAGGAACAACAAAATCATGTACACAAGAGGTGTATAAGTTATCTTCATACAGCTGGGAGATTCAAGCTCCTAGGGATTTCTAACACCCCCCCCCCCCCCCCCCTTCCCCCAAATACACACCTTCTTTTTCAACTGAACTATTGCCAGGAACAAATACTATCAAAAACATATGTGTGTGTACGCGCGCGCACGCATGTGCGCATCATTGGTTTGGCCTGTTTCGAGTGACAAAATGCTTAACATATCAGAATATTAACAATGAATAATCAGTAAATATTTCATAATACAAATCCTCTTTCGTTATCATAAAAGACATGTTTGTTACTAAGCTGGAGCACTTCTTAATTTCTTTTTTCTTACAGAAAATAGTCATCATTGTTAAGATTTGTATTTTACATAAAAACAATAAAGTATGATTGCTTGAAAAGAATTGTTAATAATTAACCCTAGTGGCGCGGTTCCCGGAATATTCCGGGAAAGGCGGGTCTAGGCTGTGTGGCGGATCCCGGAATATTCCGGGATGACGTGGGTGGTCATAGTTGAAAGCTTACTTTCGCTTTCAAAGTTCAGCCAATGAATGTTAAGGCCGTTGTAGGCCCGCAGAAAAGGGTGAAGGTCGTTTGACACACACAAGCAACGAAGAATCTGATTGGTTAAGAGTGTATTTTAATTTTTTTTCCGGACCAGCCGAGATCGTCTTCAACAAAAATGGCGGCCAGCGTTTGCACTAGAATTTCTTCAAGCGTTTTTCGAGCTTTTTTACAAAATTGACAGCGAGGAGGAGTTTTAGAGGCTGGATTTGGTTGAAATAAACAATGAGAGAGACGATGAGGTAAGGATTGTGGAATATTTTTGAAAAACTTGGTAAAAATTGATCGCGATCGGACTGAATCGAGCGGTGCTAGTTTTGCTGGATGGACTTTTTCGCTACTCGGCGATTTCAACGTCACAGATTGTTTTACTTTATTTTGACGCAACGAGGCTTCGAAATAACTGTTGTGGAGTCAAATCGCTATGCTGCTGAGTACTTTGCATCACATGAAATCAAGCGATCTTTGTATTTTTGTCATAGAAAGCCACCACTTCGCACATTCCGCCATGACGGTCGCGATGGCGTCGATCCTGTCGCTGAACTTTTCCCGAGTATTTGGTGACCGATAAAGCGATACAAACTCCTTATTTTTTGAAAACTAATGTCAAGAAATAGTGTTTACCTAATCATAACATTTATGCACCGCAAGAACTTTGCTTATCGTGTTAAAATCGATCCGGGGCCCTGACAGTGGAACAGTGATCGGTAGTGCGAACATGATTTTTTTTTTTGGATTTTTTTTTACATAATCATAAACACTACACACTATTATAAAATTATACTCATTTAAAAGCATATTATCTCTTCTTTCCAGTGATCTATAGCTTAACACATTTAATTCAGTTTTATATATCAATATCAAGGGTTGTTTGAGCCCACCATGCTCCAAAACAATGCTAGCCAATGTTAATTCAGCCAATAGAAGTGAGGCTTGTTGCTGTTTATTTAGCGCTACTAGGGTTAAACGATTACTATGGGGCAGAACAGTCTTGTGGTTTTGGACATCACATCCATGATCTGAGCAGAGGGCATGGATTGAAATCTCCACACCTGTCTAATGGTGCTGACTTTTAGAACCTTGAAAGTTTTGGTGGTCTTTTTACTTTATGAGACTGTAATCAAAGATCCCGAAAGAAAATACACGCAGAACATCTTTCCACATGTTTAAATGCCATACACCTTTCACATAAGAGTAGGTCTGCTATGGGCCTGGTTGATGCTGGGATATATTATGATATTTTTATTTATTTTATTTATTTTTTATATTGAGGATAATGGAATAAGCACTCATATGCTAGAAAGCATCAGCACAGCCCTGTCAAGTAGTCTCAAAGCACATGCATTTCCATAGCAGCACTGATCATCATACAATAAAAGATACTTATTGTCTTTGATTCGGTGGCCCCTGTTGCTTTGGTCTCATGGTAACCTAAGTTTTGATTTCCCCATATACTTCTGAGCCTGTGGTGAGTTTTTTGTCAAAGCCTCTGGGGTTGGAGGTTCATGAGAAAAGGTTGTTAGAGGGACATTGTAGTGGTCGCCACTCTGGGTTGGCGCCTTATTGACTTGGTCTGGCTCCATGACTGAGCAATTACTGTCCTCAGTAGGGGGCTTAGCAGGTGGTGCCCTGCATATGTTACCTCAGAACAGGCACCAATGAACGAACACAAGGTGACCCAGCAGCAGTGCAGGGCCCCTCTTGTTGGTGGCCCCATGGTAGCCTAACAATGATAGGCTCCATGTGGGCTTCTGACTCTGAGGATATGACATAATTAATCTAGGTATGGCTGGGGCAGAGAGATTGAAATAGATGGCATAGGAACAGTAGGATAGGAACATCATAGATGATGAGGCAGCAAGAAAAGACAGGTCAGCTATGGGCAGTGGCATGGATGATATAAACATACTCAGCATGCACCCAGAACCTGGAGACGATTAGTCTGCGCAAGATTCAACGTGTCCATGATACATTACCTTCAAGATGCTCTCCTCTATACTACTATGTGATGGGACATTGCAGTTAAAGCCACACACACATACTCATCCACCCACCCACACAATATTCAAATACCTTGTGTGAAGGAATGTTTTTTCCCCCCCTTTTGTTTCTCGGCTAGAGCTCCGAGGTTTACCAATGGTAAGGTTTTTGTGTATGCGAATGTCTTTTTGCTCACCATTAATTTAGGCGAAACATGATACTCATAACTGCGACCATGTTGTCTCACTTTTTCAGTGATTCCTGTGGGCTGCAGCAGGAGGCGGATCGTACACTTTCCCGATGATGGAGCCTGGTGAGGCGTCATTCCCTCACCATCCAGACGCATCATACGCAAGTGAAATGCGTATCTTCGGCTGAATAATTCCAGGTGGTTTTTCAGCAAGATCAGCCCTCTGTGGATCCTCTGAAGGTGCATGGCAGGTCCCTATTGAGAAAAAAAAACAAAAGAAAATAAGATAAGACACATGAAGAAAGCCCCTGCCATATAACCATAAGTATAAACAGTGCAAAATATCAAAAATAATATTCATCATAGGATAATATTTGCATTATACATTCACAGCAGTTGTCTCTTATGAACTTTCATTTTTCAAAACCATCCTCCTCCTTGCTCTACTTCCAGCAGAAGATGCTAAAAGACCCATGGTCTTAGAGGTAACTCATAGTATTCAGCCTTGATAGCACCAATTTCTTCTGCATATCTTCAAATGTTTTAGAATAAGAATTAAAATAATCTAGATTGCTTCCTCTTTCTTTCTTCAATCTCTTAACATCCAGAGTGACCAACAACAATTGTCATTTCTACAAATATTACTGCAATCTGCAGCAAACATGACAGCAACATTGAATAATTTTACTTCCTTGCATGATAATGTTCTCTCAATTATTATTCTGACAATATGAAAAAAAAACCCACGGCACCAAGAGAGTTTCCTGGCAAATTCTTAGAAAAAAGCCACTCTGATAGAAAACAAATACAGCTGCAGTAATAAAAAAAATAACAAAACAAAGAAGGGAAAAGTGCGCAGCGCTAATGGCACGCGTTCTCCGCTTAATCCGGAAGCACCCGAATTCAAATCTGAGCGCTTTGATTTGTTGCTTTACAAGATTCAGCGCTATATAAATTCCATACATTATTATTATTATTATAAAAACCCATAATACAACAACAGAAGATCAACAAAAGAATGCCATATTTTATCATCTTATGTAAATGTTAGTAACCATGGCCAAATACTTATCAACCTTCAGACCAATTAAACCTTCCACCCTGACTGAACATGTGGTGCTAGATAATCCTCTAATAACTTTGCAGTTTGACATTTGAATGCTGACCTGTTTGAAATTGGAAAGGGCGGTCATGAGGTATTCCACGCATCGCTTGATGAAGAATTCTTCTCTCTCGAGCTGTCCTCCCCCGTAGTTGAGGAAGTAGCTGTTGAGGTACTGGGTGGCCGACATGCTCACCTCCTGGTTGGTGGCTTGCAGAATGATCTCCCACAGCTGATCCATCCCGCAGATCTGAAAATTCACACCAGTTTGGTTTCATTATTTTCATCATTACATAGTTTGGGTCTAGATGGTAGTAAGTCAACCACAAGGGTCATATTAGAGTTGACACCATGCTCAGGAATAGAAAACATCAATTATCTTCGCATTAATTCCATAAACTGGACAAAACACCATACTAAACATAAATGAAAGCATGTTCTATGAGACTGTAGCTAAACCTGAAATACGTCTCTAATGTGAAAAATTTACTTGCTACTCAAACTACCTCTCAAAACAAATATTTTGTTTCTCATTATGAGATTTTGAAAAAAAAAAGAAGAAAAAAAACCCCAACACTACAGCAATTACCAACAGTACAAAATCAAGTTGCCACATCATTTCAAAATAATCACTTTCCTGTTTTTCTCGGTAAACTAATATCAAGAGTATGTCAAAATGAGAGATACTATAACTTTTGACAGATGTCTGACCTTAATTCAATAGTCTCAGAATGTGCCTTTAATGAAAAATTTTGAACAAAACTGGTTTTTCCATCAAAATATAATTTCTCAGCTTCTTCAACAGTGTGCTTAGAAGAGCCAGAAACGTCTCTTCACATATTCCTCACACATCAATTATACATTGTCACAATGCAGAGACAGATGATGCATACAGCAATGCACACACACACACAAACAGCAGCGTCACCTGATCTTCAGAGAGTGGTTTCTGGGGTGTGGTGGAAATACGTGTCAGGTGGGACAAGTGCTGGAACAGGTTCAGGCCGATCATGGTCATGTGCTCTGGGTTCAGCGAAGGCATCTGTCAACAAAAAGCAAAAACAACACTTAATAAGAATACAAACGGCAGCCAAACAATCGGATCTCACCATAACTTTCAGCCTTTATTTAGTGAATCTGTTCCCAAGCAGGGTTATGAATTCTCAGTGAGCCATCTATTTCCGAGAAGCAGCCCCTCCCCCCATCCCCTCTTAAAAATGTTAAAAAAATTAACTGAAACAAAGTTTCCCTCAATTTGTAAAAAGCTGGAGTCATGTAAAAAAAAGCTCCCTTCTACCTCCTCCTCTTTTGTCCCCTGAAAAGGATAGCCCCCCAAAAAAGACTTTTCTGTAGTGATAAATACTAGTGACCTTTTCCAGGAAGATGTGTCTGAAAAGTTCCAGGCCCATGGCATGGTGCTCCTTGCTCTTGGCCTGGTTGAAAAACCACTGCAGGCAGTCGTCAGCCGAGGCAGGGTTTTCCACCAGGCAGCTCCACAGGATGTCCACCTGTCTCTCGTTCATCCCTGAGGAACCAGGCAAAAGTGTATTACATGGTGTTCTTGAATCACATGCGTTATCAATCATGTCACAATGCTGTGTGTAATGGCATGATTCACAATGGCACTGACAAGTTTGCTAGCAGAGAAAAAGAAGTGTTGAATAAGACTGCTGAAAATTTTTTTTAAAAGGACAATAGCTCCCCCCCAAAATTTAAAAGCCCCCAAACAAAATAAAACAAAAAACCAACACCCCCCTCCTCCCTACAAACCATCAACCAATACACAGAACAAACAACAGAAATTACAGTCCCCTCCTGATGTATCATATGAAAGAAGCATGACTTCATAAAAAGAAACAAAAACAACTAAAAAAAAATAGGAGTCTAACACAAGGACACACAGAGATCTTAACACACCACATACAAATCCTAGCATGCGTGTGTACACACACACACACACACACACAGAGCTATACCACATCTTCACAAGCCCGCACGCATATGCACCCAAAACACACATTTTCCAGAACTATTCAACAAGCCCCACAAACTGTCAGTACTTACTGAAAGTGTCAGGAGAATTGGCATTGGCATAGATCATGGTCAGGAAGCTGAGGCGAACCTGCACTTCTTCTTTGTAGCTGTGCCTGAAATTCACATAAGCAGTCTATACATATTCATCATTTTCATTGTTTAATTCATTACCCCATCCCCCCGGAATTAACAATTCAAAACACTATCATTTATCATCTCTCCATTACTGGCAGTCTACAAAAAAGCTACTATCCTCAATATTTGTGTAATCCAACACAAACACTTGTTTTTTCCAAGTATGCCAACAGGAAAGAGAAATAACGGAGATAACATGACTGTACGTCTGTACAATAAAGTACACACATATCCATGCTTGTGAAGACATTACTACGGTTGTGAAGATATTACACCTCATATTTAAGCATTTTAGTCATACTAGTGCTGATCTGATGTATTCTTCTCCAGCTCTATCTATCACGCAGCAACCTAAACTGACAAACTGGGTAAAAGAATACAATCACCAAAGGACTTACAGTGCATTACTATCGTTTGTGTTCCACGTCTGTGTAAAGTGGACCAGGTCTTCAAAGAAGTGATGCATCAACCGTAGTTCTGCTTCTGCCCACCTGCACATAGTCACAACAAATGAAAATAAAACATTGAGCTTTACACATGCACACATAAACCCTCCCGAACACTTAATATCCTTGTACATGTAATTTTTTAACCCCCCCAAAAACCAACCCCAAACCATTCTCGACATTTTTGCTATTAATCTTTATTTACTGTTGACTCATCTGCCCTAAACAAATCAGACGAGAATATCAGCATTGGAAATACTCGAAACTTCAGCAGTTTTAGCTACTTCTTTGATATACCAAGTTACAATGAAACAAAAACCAGAAGAGAAGGTGAAAACACCTGCAGCATGATTATGACATGAACAAACAGTAAGACACTTACATGGTGATGCTGTGGATCTCAGAAATCCCTCTGTAATTGTGGAAAGAGCCAAACAGCTTTGGCAGCAGCCTCAGAGATATGATGATGGTTCTGAAATTAAAAAAAAAAAGATACATTATAAATTACATAAAGCAAAAATACTGTGATATCCCAGACCTACAAAATGAATCAGTTGTAAATCTTACTTAAGCTTTAATTAACAATAGGAAGTGAGCTTTTCATTATGTAGCAAAAGCATTTAAAAAAACCATACAAACTTTGTTTGCACTCATGGCTCACTTTTGACTGTGATGACAATATCAACAATTTCATTCAACTCGTCTTTCTCAACACATGCTGGCTGTGGCTGTACTGTATGCCAAGTCTTAGCAAGGACCTGTGGCAGTAATCCTTTTTTCCCCTTGTCTACCCAAAAGGAGTATTCTAACCCTGAACCAATGCTTACAGAAAAAAAAAATGCATACCATAATTTTTTTAATCCAAATTTTTTACAGATTATGTTCACTTCTTTTCCTTTCTATAATTTGCTGACAAACATGTTATAATTTCCTGGTTTTCAAAATGTATGGTTCAGTATCTTTCACTTTTTCTTGTAATAAATAGGAGAACTGGTGATTTGAACACACTACTTACTTGTGGTCAGCAAGGTTTTGTACACATGCTTCAATGAACTTGGCTCGGATACAGCGATCCACTCCAAAGGAGATCAGGGTGTGGAGAGCTTTCTCTGCATCCACGACGAGTCCTTCTGGCAGCTTGGCCTATTTGGAAACATAATATATAAAATACATAAGCAAATAAATACAATAATGAATGGGAGGGGGGGGGGGGAGGAGAAACTTGTAGGCTTCTCAATCTGCATAACAGTAGCCATAAATTTTACTGCAAGTGGGCAACCTTGTTTTACTATTCTTTTTTGCCAGTTTTATAACACTAGTAATGAATAAGATATCACACAGGCAATTTGAGGCATATAATTATTATTTAAACTGAAACAGTCAATAAACTTTAGCATGCAGGCATGAAAATCATATGAGCATAAAATTCATTTGAGTTACGGGCTTAAAACCACCAAAGCCAGGTAGCAAGGGTTTGTTTTTTCTCTCTAGATGAAATGCACAAAGTGATGCTTTAAAAGAGTTGCATTTTTCCTTTCTTTTTATAAACCTAGTAAAAAAAAAGTTAACCATAAAAATAAAACCTGATGAACAATGAAGTTTTATGAAAAACAACTTTAAAGTGCTTGACATTTTGTTTCTATAACACCCCCACCTCCAAAAAAACACAACAAACAAATAAAACAAACCCAAACCAAAACAATATTTAAAAAATGTGTCTGAGCATGCATACACTCCAATATAAAAAAAATCAATCTTTCTTTCTTTTTTTTCAAAACAAAGTTCCTAAACATATACACAATCCGTCAAAAAGGTGACAGATTTATTTATCAGTGTCCACTGTACTCACAGCCACATCATCCTGAACCAGGTCCCAGATGAGAGTGTTGCCTTTCTTGCACACATCATCCAAGGTGAAGTTGGTGACCACTGCTTGTCTGTCTCTGGGAACGATGCCTCGGTGCTGCATCATTGCTGAAAGTTGTCATAAAAGCCACTGGTACATGATTTGTCTTCCAGGTAAAACAGTGTACTATACTCTTGACTTAAGATAAAAGAGCGAGAGAGAGAGAGAGAGAGAGAGAGAGAGAGAGAGAGAGAGAGAGAGAGAGAGTGTGTGTGTGTGTGTGTGTGTGTGTGTGTGTGTGTGTGTGTGTATGTGTGTGTGTGGAAATGTTTGCACAGGTGGGTGCATGTGTGCCTGCAATCCGGTGTGATGGAATCCAGAATGTATGTGATCTTGCAAAGAAGACTGTAAACATCACCGATCAAAAGAAAAGCATAAACCAAGTCATTTTCTTCTTGTATGAACACACGGCAATTCACTCACATTTGGGCATGTGGTGGTAGAGGTTTCCAATGGACAGGTGAGGCCCCACGTGGGGAGTAGTGTACTGAGCCTGGGCATGAATCCGCTCCAGCTCATCGTCACTGAAACCCTTCACCAACACGTGGCTTGGCTTGTCACTCAGCTGGGAGTTGGGACTGGCACTGCCCCCACTCTCTGGGCTCATGATGTTTTCGGGGTAGTTGCTGTACACAGAGTAAAAGTATCTGCTAAGCCTTTGGCCAGCATATAAGCTATATACTGGATGCTTGAATATACTTGGGAGATAAACTGTTTACCCCCCCCCCCCCCCCCCCCCCGTAAGCTTATGATAAACACTTCATTCAAACTTTGTGTTACGGATCATGTTATGTTACTTGAATTACAATAAACATAAACCACAAAAAAGTATATTTTCATACTTTTGATGAGACAATGAGATCATAAAGAAAATTGATCACGAATTTAAGAAAATAAATAAATAAAATGAAAAAAAGCCCAATCAAAATGAAATAGAACAGAAAGCAGGACAACAAACAAAACGAGGCATGTACCTGTCATCAGGCCCCACTTGTTGGTGACCCCGGATCTTGTCTGTGTCCATGTCCACGTGTCTCTTCAAGTGGTGATGTTCACCCAGGTGAATGGGGGGACTGCGGTGCCCATGATCCATAGCCTGCAACACACATTGAAACAGAATAAAACACTAATCAGTCTGACAACAACAGTTATAATGCAAAAGGGTAATGTACGATCTCTGCCGTCTCAAATTTTCTTACCATCACAAAACGTGAATTTTGCATGGTTCCTTGATTATTTCTTCCTTTGTTTTTGGGCCCTGCTAATCATTGTGCATTTTCTGAGCAGCAAACAGGTAAATGCAGAACATTTCCATGTTGACACTAAAACAGAGTTGGTTATGATAGCAATACTCCTAAAGAAGACGTGCTCACCAGCAAAGCAGGCCATTAACTAAAGGATGCCTTTCCCAGGTAACTATGCCTCATAAAACACATTCTATTTCACTTGTTGCAAGTAAGTCACTCTCATCTGGAGACTCTTCCACAGAGTAGCATCCGTAACAGATGCAGATTGAGATGTTCACACTGTGACTATGATGATTTAGTTGATGCAGGTTTGCAGTGAAGCTCATCCTCTGGTTTATGAACTCATACTGACAATACTCCTTTTACAAAGGCTTCCACACAGATCTCAATGCTCAGTATTGAACTGACATTCTTCTAGCAACTCTAAAACCAAGAGGTTTCAATAAGCCATTTTTCTAGAGCACTGGATCCATCGTATGATATTCTAACAGGCTCATCTGATACATGGCAATTGTCAATAGCCTGCTGAAAATGGCTTGATGAAGCCCCTGGATTCTCAATTTCCAGGAAGTAATTCCAATTTTATTCCAAGCACTGACATTCATGGGGAAAGAACTTGTAAAATGACTAGTGTCAAAATAAATCTGAATAAGAGCTTCAATAACGTCCTGCATCATTTACATCATCAGTCATGGTGTAAATGACCCAATTTAGACCTGCCATTGACTGTACTTAGTCTAAGATGCAGAGATCTGAGGCTTCATGTACTATGTAAAGACCATGCTAAAATATACAAATTAGCCAACAGTTACACTTGGTTTTTGATCCTTTACTGCATACACACATTGTGAGCTCTTCTCTACTGCTTTCAAACCCACCCATCTTCCTTCAGCATTGCCACTTCACTTGTCATTAAAAGTTTTACTAAAATCCTCCAATTTATAGTTAATGTCTTTGCAGAGCGATATAAATACTTACATGCATTTCCATATCTTCATCTGAAGAGTCACTTCCACGGTGGAAAGATTTCAGCTGTGCCATTTCAGCCTGTTTTAAAACCTCTTCATCATCTGAGTATGCAAGATCCACATCAGTGTGTTCCTTCAACAGACGTAGCTAGTAAATTAGTCACTTGCAAGAGTGCTTCTGCAATGGTTGCATATAGAAACCAGTCATTTGCTTTACTGTTTTCTTCAATAATTTACTATGGCTTTATAGCACCACACATCAATGCATAGTTGCCATTTCAACTCACAATTCCTTACTACACTGCTGCTGAAAAGCCACCATGGTTTGGGAAAGTGATATGACAAAAACTTTTAAAGAAAGGCTTACTGCCTTTGCCACTCTTGCCTTTTCACAATTTCCTCACATCATTTGTTTTCATCCTTGATACTTCTTTAACACTTCATCACATCATTGCAAGTACATCAGAATAAGTGCTGTAAGTTAAACAGCTAAGCAGCACAAACCTCGGTCTATAAAATGGGTAGAGAAACAATTCATTTAATTAGGATGCCAATTCTTTTCACTCATACAATAAAACTTTATTGAAAACAAATCTTCAAAAAATGGAGCACCAATTGTTGACAATTAAAAGTGACAACGTAATGAAAAAGATAAATGTACATGCATATTACAAATATTTAACAACAAAAAGACAAGCTAAACACCTAACATAATAAGGGTGCTGAGATTTAAATTCTCTATCTTTCATATAAACATATGCAAGCACCACGCATGTTACAACCACTGCCCACTCAGCAGTTCACATGTAAGAGCATACCTGTTCAAAAGTTTCCATTTCAGAACTTTCATTAAGCTTTTTGCTTGGTTCAGATCCTTCATCTTCAGCTGATAAATCCTCTTTCTTTCTCCCATGGTCTTTACAAACTTTCTTTGGACCAATGGCTTTTCCAGCTTCTCTCTTCAGCATTGCTAGAGATTCTTTCTTGGTTCGGATTTCTCCATGCTCCTCCTTCCCAAATGCAGCTTCCTCCTCATCCTCTTCATCATCCTCTTCCTCATCTTCCTCCTCCTCCACTTCCTCATCCTCACTGGTGTCTGTGCACTCATCAGAGTCCATGGCAGCGCGGTTTGGGTGGATGTGCCTGTGTTGGTGAAGGTGTTTTCTGTATGTGTTCTCTTCAGCGATTTTGGCAGCTTCCAGAATGCGTTCATCCTGCGACACATCGAACTGCTCTGTGCAGCATTTCATTCATATTCCAACCCCACCCTCCCTCCATACAAGTTTCTGAAATCTTTTTCTTCTATTCTCATAACATCCCAGTCTACAGAATCATCACTTTTGTTGTCACAAATTCATAAAATACACATCCTGTATAACTATCACTTTTATTAATACCACAAAGACATAAAACACATTTTGTACAACTATCACTTTTATTATCACAAAAAACATAATAAAACATGCATCCTGTAGAACTATCATGTTTATTGTCACAAATACAAGAAACGCTCCTCTCCCATCAGACAGCTGATTGCACACTATCACATGCTCATGAAACACTTAAGTTTTACTAGTTCACAGCTGAATTACTTACACGTGTTTCAGCTTTATTCACTTTACTTGCACTGGAACGCAACACCAAAGATGAGTGTCTCTCAAACACTCACTATCATGACGACAGAGATAAGATTTCAGTCACTGTTATCATTGAAATTATTCTAAGAAACTCTGTAACTCCAACAGCCTTGTCCAGTGAATACACATGCTTCATCTCCATGAGCATCTTTCATCAACTTCATGCCACAGAGAAAACAAGTCTATATACAGAAATGGCCATGTCATACATACCAGTGAAAAGTAAAACTACACTAGTTTTATTGTTGTGCGTTCATTATCTTTGTGAAAACCAATACAGATGACTGACTGGGAACAGCCAAACAGTATATGTCAACTTTGGACAGGTTTGTTGGCTGAACTAGATTGCTCCTTAGCTGGCATAAAGGTTTAGAAAACAGTACTTTCTGACAAGTGTCTGCAGTGCAAAAGACAATTTCTTTTCAAATGGCTGCAGGTATACAAGTTTTTTGCACTGGAGTACATTATCACTGTCAGCACTAGCTCAGTGACTGGTATTATGGATTGTCATGGAGGGTTGAGATTCGATCTTCAGCAGCTGCAGAGAACTGAATTATATTTCTTAAAATGGTGTGCTGCTTAGTACTCTTTAGACAGTAATGAAGTATGTTTTGTGCAAGAAGTCCAACATGATGCACACACAGACACAAATGTTATTATATGATTGTGTTTGTGAAACTAGATAAGGAATTATTTCTGAAGCATTATTTCAATTTTGAGAGCTGGTGACTTTTATCTGTGCATTACTGAACTGGCCACATCAGAACCAACTACAATGATCCAAATTTACCTATGTTCTTTTACATGTTTCAATGGTAAATCAGCGAATTATCACTTCTAATTGTGCTGAAGCAGCTATGAACATTTTTTTAACCTTTGATGAACTCTGCTTGGACAAATCCATTGTAACTGATTTGGAACAGCATTGTAGACAGAATTTCAGAAGAGTCAACGAAGCTACCCAACAGTGTTGATACTGCAATGGGCAAATTGGAAATACTAAAATTTTAAAGTCTGTTTTCTACTTCTGTACAATCATAATACAATAAAAGTGTACAATCATTTCATGACGAAACTGTTTATTTGGATGGGCTAACAAAGCAGTGCCGCAAGATTGGGTTATCCATGACTTACAATCGAAACTTGATTTCTTGAAACAATGCTTCAGACAAAACATGCCAGAATTATTTGAAGTCCTGAGCAAGTGGTTGTCATATCTCAGGAAGATACAAAAGCAGTATTGCACAAAATGAAACAGCAATGTGTAGATCAAAGAGACCATGATCAAGTGCACTTCTTGCAACCTCAAATAGACAACAATGAATTGTCAACACGACACCAACACTTGTATGTAATACATACACCCACACACAAGCAAAACCAGAACGTTTCTCACCTGAATGCTGTCTTCACTGAGATCAGACTGGGCCCCCAAACTGCTATCAGATCCCAGGCTGTCCTCATGAAGATCAGCACCGTGATGAGCGTGGGCACCAAGAGCGCGGTGCATTCTGCAGCACGGGTCCTCAACCTCCTCCTCCCCAGATGTCTCCATCTCCACGTTCCTGTCCCCACACTTGCTGGGAAGACTTCTCCGTCTCTGCTAAGTACATACAAACATCATTTGATACTTACTGACATAGGCACAACAGACTATCTTTACTAAAACAGGCACAATAAAACAAGCCTGTCATTTAAAGATTATATACAAAAAGAGGGCTTTACAAAAATTTTTTTTTAAAAAGGGAATTAAAAAAAAAAAAGCCACAGAACATATCTGATAAATTGCTACTGATGTCGTTTTGCCTTCCTTCTATGGAAAATATGAAGCAGTAAAAAGAAAATATAACTGTGTTTATTCAAGACTGGGAACAAATATAATGGCAAAGCAGGCTTCAAAACATGCATTTCATCATTTTGATCATTATTATTGGTATTCATAGCCTAGCCAATTGTAAGGGAACATCCATTCTTACACACAACTGTGAGTGATATACGGTTTATTATTTACAAAATCTACAGCCTTACTTTGAAGTAGGTAATTCTGTGACAATCATAACATAATGCAAAGATGAAAGTATTCATCAAATTACTTATAACAAATGATCATATAAAAAAAACAAGGAAAAAAGATCTTAAATGCAAAATGTTATCAGCTTAATTTAAACTGGATCAAAAACAAAACTGGTAGATATTCTAACCTTTTTAGAACCATTTGGTCGAGTGGTTCGCATTCTGGTTTCCTCTTCCTCCCTCTCACTGCCACTTGTACTGAGGCCGTGGTCTCGTTTCAGCTGCTTCCCCATACCTTGGAGAGAAAAAAAGCAATCAAATTGGACTCAGAAATATCTTCAGAGACTGTCCTGCTTCTGTTTAAAACCACTTATTGAAAGCATCCTTACTTAAATAATGAACCTATAAACATTTTTCTTGTTTATGGAAGCAGGAAAAGTGTTTCAATATCACTCAGAATCACTTTGGATAAAGTTGTTCTCATTTGGATTCTTTGCAGTCTCTCTGTACAGACATAAAAATCTGACGCTGCTGTTACATGATTTAGCTGCCTGGTAAATGTTGTTGGTTACTGAAGCTGAAATGACAAAGCTCATCTTTCACAACCATTCATTACTTTTCAATATCTACCAACCAACACATTCTTTCAGTATAAACATAGAGTGATTATATACTACAACCATCACATTCTTTAAGCACAACAGAAAGCGATTTTATACTTGATCCCATCTCCATATACTGAGTGCAAAGCACATGCATACAAAACAACCATCAAGGAAATCAAATAATCAGAAAACTTTCAGCGGTATCAGGATCGCCTACCTTTGCTGGTAGATGGTTCACTGCGGAGACCAGTGTATGGTCCAACATGAGGCTGCAGCTGCTGCTGAATGGCTGCTGTGTGGAGGTGGTGGTGGTTGGTCATACTGACGTGCCATTTCAGCTTGTCCAGGGTTGATGCAATCACTACCGTCTGTGAAAATCAACAAGTAGCCTTTGGGTTATAGTCATTCTTGAAAAGCATGTGGGTGCTGCTTGATGCTGTGTGTGTGTGCACGTGCAACTCCAGCGTGCATCCATGTGTGTGATAGTGAGTGGGTGTGCGTGCACGGGCCAGCTGCATCCATGTGTGTGATAGTGAGTGCGAGTGTGTGCATGCACCAACGTGCATCCATGTGTGTGATAGTGAGTGCGTGCTTTCATTGTTGTTCAATTCATTCTAATCACGCTTGGTGGTATTAGACTTACATGTGTGCATACAAATCTGTCAGTTGTGTGTCTGTGTGCATGTATTTGTGAGCAGATGCATCCATGTGAGTGTGAGTGCAGAAAAGCCATTACTTACTGACTTGATCTTTTTGCCACAAGTGGAGAGCCCCTATAACTTGGATAACTGATATTAGTGCAATTTGCTAAATCAGATAACTGATATCAGCGCAATTAGTTAAAGTTTCATAAACAAAATGTATTGCTTATCTATTCTCTTCACCCAAACAAGCAATTTGAGAATTCCCCAGCCATGTTTAAAATAGCCATAAAGGGTTCAAGTCTACTACAATTATACTTCATACAGCAACAAAGGCCAAAATCTTACTGATTCATTGTGTTCAGTGGGGTCCAGTTTGCTGATCAGATCTCGTACATGCTTGCATGCCTTGCTGTCCAGGTTTTTCAGCTGGGCAGTCAGCACATCATACACCTGCTTGCTGCAATGTTTCAACTGAAAGAAGAAAACAAACCCCAAGCATTCAGGTTACAGCAAACAGATGTACCTCTTGGAATGATTAGATTTCTGTTAGAACCAAATATCTTTTTTTTTTTTAAACAGAGTGTGGAAAAATACAATACTGTGCTTATACATCTTTTTTCATGAAGACAAGACTGGAAAAACAAAAAAAATGCCTGACCCCCCCCCCCCCCCCTCCCCACAAAATGAAATGTGCCACTGAATACAAATAAAACTCCAGAACAGAGAGCCAATATAAAACAAAACGAAAATGTTTTGCCTGTGGGAAACAACCTATTATGTTTACTTTGTTCTATAGATTCCTTAAGTAGTTTTGATTTGGCATCCTTGTTGAGGACTTTTTGAGAAATATATAGTATGACTGCACAGAAGCACACCAACATACACACAGACCAACACTCTCACACACACACATATGGATTCTGTAAAAAGAAACTGACCTGACAGGAGCTCCAGATGCTGTCAAGATCTCTGTCACTGAGTCGAAACTCCATTGCCAGGAATGTCAGGATCATCTGACTGTTTTTCACAATCTGAAAAAAAAGACAACCACCAAATCAGCACTGTGAAAGAAATCCCTCTTGACACCGGCATGCATGTTTATAAAAAAAAAAAAAAAAAATACTCTTGAAAAAATTAAGAATGTAACCTGCAAATTCTATGGACAAATTATTATAATTCCCCAACTTCTGAGCAGACAATCCTTTTCAATCTATTTCAACAGGAAACTAATTTTATACAACTCCTCCACTATACTTCTTTTTTCTTTTTAAAAAGAAATCCATGATTTTTGTTGTTGTCCCATACACTACATACACTTTTAAAAAAATCTTCCAGTTTTTTGGCAACAAATAAAAATTACATAGGGACTGTTTCATTAATTCAGCAACTACAAAAACATTATTTTAAAATGTTAGCATTCTCAAATATAATATGGACATGTCCCTTTGCAAATGATATACATACAATAGTAGCACTGCAATATGGCTTGGTATAAGAAATAAGGTCATAGCTAATCCTTTATTGTCACAGATTTATATGCCTGCCCTCAGTTTTCCAATCTTATTTCAGTAATCTGCACAACTGGTGTAATTACTTCTTGTAAACTGACTATTGCTTCAAATACCTCCTACATCAGAAGGTAGACGTTTAAGTCATGGATCAAATTTTTGTATATGTATTATCCTACTTCAAAGACTATGAACAACACGTGTACACAAAGATACTGACCTCCATGTGAATGTTGGGTCCAAAGATCTTCACCACCAGTTCTTTCTCCACCAGCCAGTCTGCTAGCTTGACTCCAAACCTGTTACACAGTCACCACTTAACATTAGCAACTTTCTAACAAGAATCTTTTTTGTAGATTAAAAAAAAATTATATTTCACTATCAACATTTAGACTCTTGCTGCAAAAGAAAACAAACAAAAAACTAAACCAACTTTGTTCAAACTAGTTAGTGACCAACACATGAAGTGAACCTGTATTTTCATCACAATACACATGGTTAACCCTAGTTGTGTGGTTCCTGGAATATTATGGTAATGGCAGGTCTAAGCTATGTGGCAGATCCCCAAATATTCCAGGACGACATAGGTGATCGTAACTGAAAGCTCAATTTTGCTTTCTAAGGTCAGCCAATGAATGTTAAGGCTGTTGTAGGGCCACAGAAAGGGGTGAAGGTCGTTCAACACACAAGCAACGAAGAATCTGATTGGTTAAGAGTTGTTTTTTCCCCCCCGGACTAGCCGAGATTGTCTTCAACAAAAATTGCAGCCAGCATTTGCGCCAGAATTTCAAGCTTAAAAAAAAAAAAAAAATTATTATTTTGTATTTTATAGCTTTTTTACAATATTGACAGCAAGGAGGAGTTTTAGAGGCTGGATTTGGATGAATTTAACAATGAGAGAGACGATGAGGTAAGGATTGTGGAATATTTTTGAAAAACTTGGTAAAAATTGATTGTGATCTGACCGAATCAAGTGGTGCTAGTTTTGCTTGATGAGGTTCTTCGCTACTTGGCGATTTCGACATCACAGATTGTTGTAATTTATTTAGACGCAACGAGGCTTTTAAATAACTGTTGTTGAGTCAAATCGCTATGCTGCAAAGTACTTTACATCACATGAAATCAAGCGATAGTTGTATTTTCATCACAGAAAGCCACCACTTCGCACATTCCACCATGATGGTCGCGATGGCGTCAATCCTTTTGCTGAACTTTTCGAAGTATTTGATGACTGATAAAGCGATACAAACTCCTTATTTTTTCAAAACTAATATTACGAAATAGTATTTAACTAATCATGACATTTATGCACCGCAAGAACTTTGCCTATTGTGTTAAAATCAATCCGGAGTCCTGACGGCCTAACAGTGATTGGTAGTGCGTGTGCACACAATTAAAATTTTTTTTTTTTTTAAACAATCATAAACACTTCATGCTATAATAAAATTACAATCACTTGAAAGCTTGTTATCCGCTCTTTCCAGTGATTTATAGCTTTACACACTTAATTCAGTTTTACATATCAATATCAAGGGTTGTTTGAGCCCACCCTGCTTCAAAACAACGCTAGCCAATGTTCAATACAGCCCATAGAAACTGAGCCTTGCTGCTGTCTATTCAGCGCTACCAGGGTTAAGTACACACACATAAAAATCAGGCTAAGGCCAATTGACATGAGCAACTGATAAAGAAATAATCGATAATGAATTTTTTCAAAGCAACTCTTCCTGATCAAGATTTGTAAAAAGAAAAACACAGTATGATAAAGAAAACCCACCGTGGCCCTTCATCTGGTTCACCACAGGAAATGGCTTCATTGTACAGGCCGATCTGGTTCTGAAAACACAAGACACATACTCACAATCAGACAGTTAACAAAAAAATTGCTTACTAACTCTGTAATAATACCACCCCCCCAAAAAAAAAACCACAAAAAAAACCCCAACCCCCCCCCCCCAAAAAAAACCCCACCACACACAAAACAAAAAATCCCCCAAACCACATACACACACACACAAAGGCCAGTTGTCAATAACTGAGTTGTGATTACTTAGAGAATAAGCAGAGAGTGAGTCCAAAATGGACTTATCACAATGGTTCTAAATCTTATGGGTTATTTTCATTAAAAAAATATTTCAGAAAGATCCTCTATAAAATCTACTTTTCATTTAAATAACTGGGTTTTGGTTTTGTTTGGTTTTGCTTTTGTTATCTGTCCTTTTTCTTTATCATTATTGTAACTTACTACGATACCATACATCTTTCTACAATTTCAAACACATTTTATTAACTTTTGTGAAAATCCTGGACAGAAGGCAATAAAATCTTTTTAGACATACATAACCTTGTCACTTCCACTTGTTATAATTTGCATGTCAATAACTTTTAAAAGCTGGGAAGTAATATGAATTTCAAGAAGAATGTATGATACAATGCTCAAAGTATAATAGCAAAAATAAATGTAAAATCTCCAGTATGATCTACCAACTCCATTTCCTATCGCCTTAAAACTAACACAGGAGTAAATGGCTAAAAATACCGATAATGACACTCTCTGCAACAGATTTTCTATTCTTAAAAAACAATATACCTAAAAATACAAGCTGATTATTTTGTCTTGCTGGGTAAAAGATTTGTCAAAACGAACCTTCTTTCCTTAGGCTTGATGCAGACATAACAGAAGTCAAAGTTATTTACAATGACACAACAAAAACATGAGTTACTAAACAAAACAACCCCCCCCCCCCCCCCCCCCAAAAAAAAACAACAACACAACAACCCCACAAAACACCCCCAAACCCACACCCCACCACGCACAAGAAAAAAAACAACACTACCGACAAAGCATATTCTATGGGTATGATACTCACATTGATCTGCACAATCCCCGCCATGCGAAGTGACAGTGACTCGCAGTTGAAGAACTTGTAGGCCAAGGCCAGCCCCTCTCCATCAAAAGTTCTCCCTGCTGGGCGGTCAGGCGTTTCTTTGACAGCTGACAGGATGGAATCAGTGAGGCCACGATTCGCAAAGGAGCGCAGGTCGGTCTGCTGAAGGCTGCACAAGTACCTGAACAAAACAAACCAAAAATACATTGATGGGCTTTCGCTGTCACTTACAAATTGTTCTTGTCTTGTATGATGATATATAATAATCTCCCCTTTTCTACATATCATAAAAGATGGAAATCTGGATGGAAAGGGGAGAGGGGATATTCCTGTGCTTTGCAATTAAACATACAGGAGTTCTTGTTTATTTGGAAGCCTTGAAGGAGGCCTGCAAATCTCAAATCTTGCTTGCCAATATTCCTTGAGTATCTGCATTTTCCCAAATCTGACTGGATGCTTAAGACAAAAGCAGGTCTGGTTGACATATAAGCAAAAGTAATGAATCTATCAAACAAAATGACTATAATAGGTAGATCTCTGCAAAGAGTCTGAACAGTAAAGTGTTGGTTCAATTAAAACTATTACTTATAAATATTTAAATTGCTATTAAATCCATTATAAAGGTATCAATGAAAAGAAAACACACACACACACACACACACACACACACACAACAGAGTGCATGACACATATACAAATGATCAACACTAATTTCTATTTCTTTCTTTCTCTTTAGGTTTTTTTCAAGGGTAGGGTGGGGTGGGAAGGGGCAGAAGTGTGAAGGAGCCATGCTAGGAAACAAACAGAAAGTAGTTTGCTGATGGAAAGGGATGCAATCTGTCGTACCATTTCAAAACATTGTCAGTGCTTACCTGATTACAGGAATCCGTAATGGCATGATGTGCTGTATGATGGTCTCAGGGTTCAGCCAGTATCGCACCTGTAATGTAAGTTTCAACAAAATAAGACACAAATATTTGTATAAGTCAACTCCAGCTTTAACTCCAACACCACCCTTCTAAGAACATTTCTTTTCAGGATTATTCTGTCTCAAATCCTTTCCCTCTTTTGCAAAGTATATTTTACCGTTCCTTTCTTAGACAAAGGCCAGTCTCATCCAGATTATTCCATCATCATAACAAGCTTTTTTACAGTTATCAAAGTACTTTTTTTCTTTTGTTTGGATATTTCATGACTTTGTTACAAATTTAAATTCAAGTTTCTTAAAAATGCTTCTAAAAGAAGGCAAAAGACAAAACGAAAAAAACCCAAATAAATCTACAAGCACAAATGCCCACAACTGCAAATGTTTGTGTATCACATGCGATAAGCACCAACATTTCACTTGCTCAAAAACTCATAGACGTATAAAAGTCTATGCACTATTGTGCACGTATACTTGTATGTTCATTTTGTGTGTAGACAAATACATGAAATATCTACGTACATTGGCAATGAACTGGATCAAGGAGTGGCTCATGTGGACTGGCAGGTGATGAATGTCGGTCGAGGCGAAGCACTCGGTCACATTTTGTATCATGTTAGCGTCGCACAAGAAGCAGATGTTGCGCAGGAAAAAGGCAGAGGGTTCATCCTAGATCAATAAAACAAAACACGTTTTAAAAAAATACAGGAGGAAATAATGCACTACTACTACTACTACTACTACTACTTTCATAAATGTCTTCCTCAATTTTCATATTAAGGTCGGTCAGCCAAGCTTTCAGCCTGAAGAGGGTTTTCAATAAATAGAAAATTTGTTCTGACAAACACATGGTTTAACATTCAGTTCTTACTTTTTATTTTTTACTCTTACCAATTTCAAGCTTTGTGAGAGGCATACACTACCATTTTTTCACATACGATCAAGAAGTCTTACTGAAGCAAAACCAAATGCTAACAAAAATATAACTTGGTAAAATAAAGGTGTTTTTTTTTCTTCAAATGCAGACATGCAGTGAAGTCATTCTGTCTCTTTCTTAATCAAACGTCCACTCTATCAAGAACCAATTTCTGTTAATTATTAAGTGTCAGAAACTGACCTTGCAAGATTTATTCCCATACACTTCTGCTATAAATCTTAAAACAGAGCTATTTTGAATGTTCTAACAAACTTACATTTCGTCCATAAAGCGCTGCCATCCTGATCTCGCGATATACGATCTGATGCAGAATCATGCTTCAATTAACGTATCTGAATGCTTACACTGTGATACAAATCAATGCATGTAATGATTGACCAGCCCCACAACATATCTGCTGCAAAGTCTGCATCTTTGTAACAATCGGATGATTGAAAACCTGAAGAAACCATAACTACTTTTTGTCAATAACCAGCCAAATAACACACTACTCAGAGTCGGCATATAATAATGTAACAACTGGGTCAACTATTGTAAACGTACAGCCAAAATGTTCACACAAAAACAAAAACATACAAACACAGAGCAGACAGAAACATTAAAAACAATCCTGGAACACACAATAACTTTCTGGGGGACACGATGAAAAACGTATGAAACAGCTTCATTACTGTTTTCCACCCATGAAATCAGCTGAGCCAGCAGAGACCAGGGTGAACAGAGAAGGAGGATCATGTCAATGTCATTGGGCGTGGTGGCAAATGCCATACCTGGTGACGCTGACAAGTGAGGCTGTTCCCCAGAGAACAGTTTCTTTCTCTTATGTTTGCCTATCTTTCTGCGTCAAGGGCTGGGCAGTTATATCTCCTTCTGAACTTACTGGAAAAATCACAAAGAAAAAATGTCACCAAAAGTTACTCTTCCTTTTCTACCCTGGGGCTTGATGCTGGGCCTCTCCATTTGGAACCTAGAATAAATTTTGATGGTCAGTTTTGTCCCTGGGTGAAAAAGATCTTGGTATAATTGCCCTGGTCAGCTCTCTTTCAGTGGTCCTGAAGGAGATACTTCCCCAGGAGGGGGTTGTGGAACGAAAGAGGAAAAAGTACCTCCCAAACTGATGACCATGACCCCCCCCCCCAATTTTTCGGCGATTTTCATTCTTCTGAGACATAGATCTGTATTTCTGAAATGCCATGACAGTGATGACCATTTTAATTTTCAAATTAAAAAAAAAAAGCAAACTGATAAGATAATGTGCAACCAAAATCACACTAAAGGCCAGTTTGACATGGGCAAAACACATCATCACAAAAGCAACAAAGAGGAAATTTGTACAAACAGAGCTGACCTGTTTGTTGTAATTCATTGACATTTTCTCTATTTTCTGCAACAGAAACAAAAATTGAGTATTAATTAAAATATCATATATTTATGACAGATGCAACAGCTGAGCGGTTAAGCTCACATGGGGTCCATGAAGTCTGGGTTTGAATCTCGGCATCGATGACTGGTGAATTAGGCGTGGTGCCTTAATTCCCTTCCTGTAGTGTATACACATGTGCAGAAGATAAAATATGCACGTTAAAAATACCGTTATTCATGTTAGTATTTTGGTGGGTTACAAAAACATGAAAAATACCCAGCATGCAACCTGTACATTGAAAGGAACTGCTCTGAAGTCAAAATGTATCTGCTGAGGCCAGCGGGCAGACCTCCTGTAAAGTTACAAGCACAGAAGAAAACCAGGCACTACACACCCCCTCCAGTAACTTGAGTAAGGTGGGTGGGTAGGTGGGAGGGAATTCATTCATGACAACTCTTTCTTTAACATAACTGATGATACACACACTTTTGTAGAAAGATTGTCAAAACTGCTTAGCTTCTGCATAATAATAAAGCAATATAAAATGTCCCTAGATGTCAACTGAAACAGCAATATTTACAATCATCAGAGACCACTGTAATCTCCAATGTGAACCTTTATTCATGACAAGAAAATATAGCAGTATGTTTAAAAAAAGGTAATGTTTCCAGTTTGAGACTCCACAGGTAGGACCTTGTCCAGAATCAATGATACTTCAGCTGAAAGAGAAAATTAAAATCAGAATGATAACATCAATTTCATTAAATTGTGACTAAAAATTATTTAAGATATTCTGACATTTCAGGAGACTGTGTAAAATCCGGCATGATATGACAGTAAAATATATTTTAAAACGAAGCAGTCCCACAGTTTTAAAATACACCACCATACATACATCTGATGATACATCTGAAGTACCACATCATCATCTGAGTGATGGAAAGATATACTTTGAAAGGAAGCAAGAAATCCCACTATGTCAAACAGCATCTCTGTAGCATCATATGAATGGCAAGATACTTTCTGAATTGAAAATGAGAGACAGCAAAATACACTTATGGTCCCATCTATCTCATCTGCTCCCGTAACCTCTTCTGGGGTCGTAGGGGCACTGCAGTGATGAATGTTGCATCGGTTGGCTCCATTTGTGGCAGTTGTGGGCAAGTGCCTGGGTATTGGAGAAGGTCTTCCCGGTCCATTCAGTGATGTTATCTGCCCATTTCTTCTTCGGCCTGCCTCACCATCTCTTTCCCTGCACTGTTCCTTGCAAGATGGTCTTGGAGAGCCCATCTGGTCTTGGAGAGCCCATCTGATCTTGTCACATGCCCATACCATCTGAGCTTCCTTTCCTCAACTGTGATCAGCAGGTCTTCGTAGTGCTTTACTTGTTGAGTGATGGTTTGTCAGACTTCTTCGTTGGTAATGTGGTCCATGTATAAAATACCAATGAGTCTTCTGAGGCATCTCATCTCCAAAGCCTGGATCCTCCTTTGTAGATCTGCATTCTATGTCCAGGATTCGCATGCATACAGATAGGTGGAGATGACCAGTGCAAGCAGTAGCTTGACCTTGGTCCTGAGGGAGATGTTTCAGTCTTTCCATATGGTCTTGAGCTTCGCCAACGCTGCTACTATTTGTGCAGCTCTTGCGAGGATTTCAGTCTTTGAACCTTCTTCACTAATAATAGCTCCAAGATACTTAAGAGATCTACAACCTCAAGTTCTTTTCCATTGACTGTGATCTTGGTAGTGATTGGCTGGGCACTGTTTGTCATGAGTTTTATCTTCTCTGCACTGATCTCCATGCTGTATCTGAGGATGTTTCGTCCAGGTGGTACACAAGGTTGGCTAGTTCTTGTTCGTTTCCTGCCAGTCCGTTGACGTCATCGGCAAACCTGAGGTTGGTGATTGTCCGCCCTCCAATACTGACTGTGCCAAAGTGATCTTCTAAGGCATTTGTCATTATACGCTCAAGGAAGGCACTGAACAGTATCGGCGATAGGAGACAGCCTTGATGGACTCCCACTGAGGTATGGAACCATTCTTCAACCCTGCCTTGGATAAGCACTGCGCTGGTGGCTTTTGTGTATAGCTCTTTGATGGTCTGGATGACCTTCTGTCCCATGTTTTACTTCTTCATTGTGGCCTATAATGTGTCATGCCATCCACGATCGAACATCTTTTTGAAGTCTATGAAGACATGGTACAGTTTCTGTGGTGCTGGCTGTATTTCTCATACAGAACTCACTGGTTGAATATTTGTTCTGCGGTACTTCTGTTTGGGCAGAAGCCTGCCTGTTCTTCGGCGATGATCTCTTCTTCCTATGGCTTTAGTCTGTTGAAGATGAGTTAACATTTTTTTTTTTTTTTTTTTTTTGGGCTGCCTCATCTTCTGTGACGTCCCCCGTCCCGCTGTTCCCACGCCGCTCATTCCAATCTCCCCGCCAAAGCAGTACCCAGATTTGTTATGTCTCATCCTCAGGGTCGGAAGTCCACAGGGAGCCCATCACTATCAGGCCGCCGTGGGGCCACCAGCCAGAGGGGCCCTGCACTGCTGCTGGGTCACTTTGGTGGTGTTCAGTGGTGCCTGTTCTGAGCCAACATACGCAGGACACCACCTACTAAGCCCCCTACTAACGACAGTATTAGCTCAGTCGCGGAGCCAGACTGAGTGAGTTGCCCACCGAGGTGGCAACCACCACAACGTCCCTCCAACGACCGTCCCCCGCGAACCTCCAACCCCAAAGGCTTTGACACAAACTCACCACAGGCACAGAAGTGTATGGGCAAACCGAATCTGAGGTCACCATGAGACCAGAGAAACCGGGACCACCGAATCAGAGGCAATTTTTTCTTATTGCATGATGATCAATGACAATGAGGATGACGTAATTATGCTGCTGTGGAAGTGCATATGCTTTGAGACTACTTGACAGGGTTGTACTCTACGCTTACTATCATAATATATCCCGGCGTCAACCGGGCCCGAGAGATACAGACACCTGCAGTGTTGGTCAGGTAATTTGAGCAACACTCTCAAACTTGCATCCGTTATGTGGATGAAGCTCGACTGTGTGGTCCCAGTCTTCCCACTGAGCCCACAGCACACTCACTCTGGGTAGGAGCCGGCCTGAGTCCGAAAAATCCCTATGACTCTTATGGGAATTGAACCCGCGACCTTCCAGTCCGTAACCCAAGGCGCTAACCACTGCGCCATGGCGGCTGGTAAGATGAGTTAACATTAGTTTACTTAGCATGGCTTATGAGGCTGAACGTTCTGTAGTTCTGGCATTACTATTAGACTGCCTTT
Source organism: Rapana venosa (assembly GCA_028751875.1). NCBI lineage: Eukaryota > Metazoa > Mollusca > Gastropoda > Neogastropoda > Muricidae > Rapana > Rapana venosa. Next base: position 41,636,092 of record CM054137.1, on the reverse strand, counting down.
CTTGGGAAGCACAATGAGAGTGATTAGGTCCAAAATGTTGGCCACTCTCCGGTCTGCCAGATCTTGTTGCAAGTTCTTTCGAGGATATCTATCACTGTCTCCCCCAACTTCCCTGTGTTTGATCAGCTCTGCTGGGATGTTGCCAATGCCTGCAGTTTCCCCATTTTTCAGCAATTTGAATGCTGCCAACTTCTTCACGAAGGATAGGGAAGTCATCATCCTCTAACAACCTAGTCATCCCATCTATAGACCTTCCCAAATTCATCTCCAAAGTATCATATGAGAGACAGCAAGATATATTTTTAAATGGAAGCACCAGTCCTACAATTCAAACTGCACCTTCAACTAAGGCAGTGTATCATCATCATCATCATCATGTTCATCAGTTTTGAGAATAAACTGTAGTCTTCTGTGGCATATTCTACTCTGCTCACATGGAGGTACATTTTTCTCTTCTGTCTCAACATTTGTGGTGAAGCACTGTATAACTAAATGATGGCTAATTAATGATATCGTTAGACAATTACCATAGTGAGGATTTCATTCCGCTATGACTATTTTCAAGTCAAGTCAAAAACACTTTAATCATCCCTTGAAGGGCAATTGCAATACTGACAGGCACATTGATGCGTACGATTATCTCAAAAGACACAAGGAAAATATATTTCAAATTGGTACTAATATACAATTCAAATTAGTCAAGCTTTGTGATATAGCCACCACAGCTTAGCAATAGCCCTGATGTGTAATACAGGAACATCACTCAAATGATCTACATCATCAAGTTGCACCACCACCACCACCATCAGCAGCAACATCGCTAACAACAGCCCAAATACTGTGGTTTTACAGGCATGACAGTTTTGAACTGCAACAGGATTGTTTGGGTGGTGGATTCTGCAGGAATGAGACACTACAGACTTCTGACGACAAGTACACCTGATACAAATCACACTGCTCACTTACGGTCATGTCACAGTAACAGCTGATGGTTGATGTCTCAAAGGGCATCAAATCCTGAAAACGAGGAAAACACTACGAGATTTAACACTGCACAACACTCTCAATCATAGCTGTTGCTAATAATACATACTGAATGAAGATAAATGGTATTCCGAAAGCAAACCAAAGTGCAAGTAAGGATTATGAAGAAATTACATGTTATCAAAAGCAAAATACAAAATCAGAAGGAAAAAAATGACAAATGGTGACAAAGAAAAAGAATGGGGATGGATAAGGGAAAAGCTACTGGTACAGTGGAAGGAAACATTGAAAAAGAAAAAAAAAAATGCATTTATAAAATTCATAATACTGGTATAATAAATTACTAAAAGAGTCTCAGAAAATATATGTCCAGTGTGATGTAGATTTGATAATGTTAGTGGTGCCATCATTGTCCCGTGATTGTGTTACCATGTAAACCCAATTGTGCTATGTGTGGCTCATATATTACAATATATACCTCACCAAACAAATAACATTTACTCACGAAAATTTTTGGTTTTAGCACAAAAATTACCAGTTCCAATTAAAACACAATACTGGTCAATAGGCCCAAATGTATAATACTGAGAGAAAGGGGAAAAAAGAAAAGACAAGTTGGGAATTAAGGAAGCCAGTAAGAGTAAGACCCCTGGCAAGTTAATAGCCTGCAACCCTTGTGGGTGTTATGCTTTAAAAAATCTTTTCAAAACAAGAAGATGGATTGTTGAAGCAGCATTCATGTAACAAGAGTAAATTGTAATCTAAAAAGTCTTTTTAAAACTTAAATAATAATTTTAAATATGAATTCTTCAGATGTTTATCATAACTATGAAGGTAAGATGACATCATCGATACAGCTTCAGGACAAAGCTGCCAACTTAAATACATAAGGATTTTTTCCCCCATGAATGAGAATTTTTTCCTGAAGTTCAATGAAATTTGCAAAACTGCACAGTTTCTGTTCAATAAGAAAACTTGAAAATTTCAGCAATATCTAGATACCAGAATAAAAAGGATTCTGTGGTGTGAAAACAAATCACAAAGGCAACTTCTCACAAGACCTCCCCAAAACAGGGTTTATAGTTAACATTTTATTGTGAAAAAATCTACAAAAAAAGAAGTTTCTGATATATCCAAACTGTATGTTACATATATATCTCCAACATGCAGATGCAAAATTCTGGGTAATACAAAAATGTTCAGAAAATGTAAATTTTATTCATGCCTACAACCTCTGACCCCTGAACTGAAAGCAACAGAAATAGAAGACCCAAGACCCAAAAATCTTATACTATGTTACAGATCCCCCAAATGCTGCCGCTAATGCAAAAGAGAAGGTATTCTTCTATATGATGAAAGTATGCATTACTACCAGCACTTGCAAATTCTAATAAAAATTCAAGCTACACGCTTCCTTACAAAAATTAAGCTACATACTTCTTCTCTCCCTTCCACCGCCATCTTACAGCTGCCACACCATGTTTACAAAAAGCAAATACCAATTTTATGATTATTTTTGAAAAATCAATTACTCCTAAAAATGATCTGCTCCATAAAGCAGACACGATTTTCTAAACCTAAAATGATGAAACAAAATCTATTGGCTTCACATATATTTTGTTTGTTTGTTTTGTTTTGTTTTGTTCCTTCAAATAAAACTCTCTCTCTCTCTCTTTACCTTCATAAATCCCAGAAAGAATGGATAACATTCTTCATAAAAGCATTCATGCAACATGCGCATACATACAACCAAGAACTTGGTTTATCTAGTGATGATTCTTGCTTCAAGCCCCAATGACTACAATTACAAAGGCTATCTAAATGTGACAAAGGAGAGTTGGTTTAATTCTTTCATTTTCTTTTTCTCTTTTGTTTTCTGTGTCTGTTGTTTTAAAATATAATTTTATATATATTTCGGTTTGTGGTGTGTGTGTGCATGTGTGTGTGTGTGTGTGTGTGTGTGTGTGTGTGCGTGTGCGTGCATGCATGTTTATTTACTTTGAGGATAACGGAATAAGCACATATGCTTTTTTAAAAATCCAGTTCCCGTGTGTATGCAGATGTGTAAATTTTGTCATCCGTTCCCACTGGCACACAATGACCCACTGGCACACAATGACCTACTCTTCTGAAAAGCGGAACTGGTTTTAACGTGAGCACAGATATTCTGCGTGTGTTCACACAAGGAACCTCGGCTTATAATCTCATCCAAAGGACTCTTGGGGAGAGTGGAGTCAGTGCTGATGTTAATTCCAGGGGAAAAAACCCGAAATTGAATAACTCAAGATCAATCAGAACCAAAAAAACCCCTAGCAACACAATTCTTTACATTATGATAGAATTCATATCTAAAATCAGTAAATGAGATCAATGTTCTATTATAACTGGAGGAGAATTATGAATAGCAGATTACCTACCACTGTCGTCTTTTTCTCATCAGTTCAATATGTACACTACTTGTTACTTTCTCACAAGCCTACAATTTGCTCACCTCTTCTGTCAGTCTTTGAATTGCTCCAGGATTAAAGAACAAAGTCTGCACAAGACACAAAATATCATGTTGACACACAACACGACTATCTAGGCCATGGTTGCATCTATGACATTGTGTCATGCCTGGGATGAGTGAGTGACAGTATGCTGACAATTATATTGAGAAAAGGGTGTGTTTTTTTAATTCAGTTTTTTTTGCTTTTTTTTCAGACGAGTAAGATTTCACCTATTTTCGTGTTGAACTTATCTTTGGAACTGAAAAATATTTATACAGCAATTGGTACAAGTGTGAGTGCTATCGTTAAAATCTCTTAAAATTTAGTAGAAGGAAAACCCCACACACACTTTCTGCTATTATCGATAAAGCAGTCTGTTTGATGAACAGAAAAGATTAAACATCTAACATGAATTAGTAAATATAAACTAATACTAAGCCCATACAACTTTCTAAGTTCACAAATCAAAACGTAGTCACCCATTTAATATAATCACTGTGATCTATTTTTCTACACTTCCACCACCAACAACAGCAAGTTGGTTTAAGTTCTAAATCGATAGCATGAAAATAAAAAAGTAAGGTTTTATGAAAAGAGTATAGTATGCAAAGTAGTAGTAGTTGTTTTTTGAAACTACAAAATTAATTTCCATTATTTAATATATCAGAAGGAAAATGAACAGTACTTGAGTTAAAAGAGAGAGAGAGAGAGAGAGAGAGAGAGAGAGAGAGAGAGAGAGAGAGAGAGAGAGAGAGAGAGAGAGAGAGAGAGAAAAGAGAAATTATATTCCATGACAAGGAAATGAATAACTGTGGCTCAAAATTTACAAAATACATTTTTTTTTTAAAAAGCAGAGATTATCATCTGGAAATTTTCAAGCATCATAAACTTCACTCAGAAACACCCCCCCCCCCCCCCCCCCCCAATCAAATGGATTGGTCACCATAAAAAGGTATACATATTCATGGAAAGACATACAGAAAGTATAGGATCAAATATAAAGTGACAGGTTAGTACTACTATTGATTATTGACCATGCATTGTGAGGAAATAATACTATAACACTTTAAAGAATAAAAAGAAAAGAGAAAACTATCAGGATGTTGTATTCAAAATAAAGGGGAAAAAAGTAGGGGGGGTGGGGGGAAAATGAATTTTCAATTCCATCCCGCACATCTATGTAATTGTTTTTGTTGTTCAGGAAGGACACATTATTTTTTCAAGTCGGAGGGTTGGGATATTTGCTGTTTTTGTTTGTTTTGTATCTTTATCAGAATTGTGTCTACTGTGCCTAAACAAAGAACTGAATTTTAAGCAATGAAAACATTGTTGTTATATATATATAGGTTTGTGCAGCGTGTGCGCATTGTGTGTACTCTGTGTGTGCGTGCAAGTGTGTGTGTGTGTGTGTGTGTGTGTGTGTGTGTGTGTCACTGTGTGTATGTGTGTATATGCACGCGTGTGCATTTTTGTGTACACGCATGCATGTGTGCGTGTGTATAAGAACATTACGACTGGCACAATGCTTAGACTTTTTGTCCACTCAAAAATATACGAGATTTCAGCAAATGAGCATACACATTATCCATTTTCTTATTTAACTCATGCAACAACCCGATCATTTCTTTTACAGCGACAGCACATGTTGCCATGGACAAATAAACTCAAAATGAATCTGTTAAACAAGACAAATCAAATTTGCTATCACCGGTTCTACTGAACACAAAATTCTCACCTCAAGTGACACAGGCTGGATGGACTTTTGTATCTGATAGAGGGGAAAGTTGGTCATGAAGACTTTCTGTGTAAAATCAAGCAGGCGATGTTTTTCATCTATCGTGAAGCAGTCTTCGTCAAGCTCAACATTGTCCGTGTCCATGGCAGTATCTTCACTGGACTCCCTGGTGTCTGACTCCACACTGACGCCTGCGCTTGTTGATGCAGCTGAGGTACCTTGGTCCCCTTCACTTTTCTCTGTGGATTTGTCTGTAGAGCAGCTGGAAACCTCACGCACATGCCCAAACACCTGTTTGTGTTTTCTGGCAAACAATGGTGGTAGATATTTGATCATCTGAAGAGCAGACCTCAAGATCACCTGAATTACATTGTTCATGCGCTCCATGTTTCTCTGTTCCTTGGTGAAGCAGCAAAAACACTGCCTGAAAAAAAAAAAAAACGATCAGGGGAAGTGAATAGAAATTGTATCAACACAAAAGAAGTGAATAGAAGTTATATTCCATACAAGTTATGTGGCAAATCAGTTACTTTTCAATGACAAATGATTCCAGACAATCTTTAAATCCAAATTTACTGCAGAGTATACTTTATTTTTATTTATTTTATTCTTTTATTTCAAGGATAATGGAATAAGCACTTGTGTACTTTTTTCCCCATCCAGTCACCATGTGCATGCAGTTTTGTCAGTTTTGTCATCCGTTTCCACCGACACAAAATGGCCTACTCTTCCGAAAAGCGGAACGGGTTTTAACTTGTGCGCAAGATATTCTGCGTGCATTCGCACACGGGGCCTCGGTTTATTGTCTCATCTGAAGGACTTTTGGGGAGAGTGGAGTCGGCACTGATGTTAACTCCAGAGGAAAAAATCCTCTTGAACGGGAATCGAGCCTGGGTCAGCAAATCACGAATACATCACTCTAGTCTAAGTCTAACCACCACGCTATCCCGTCCTCACTTTATTCACTAACCAAGCTAGCATTGTAAACAACCAAACACCGACGGTTTCTGTCTCATGCGGGCACACACGTTTGATTATATCGATGTGTCCACATAAAGATCTATGACTAAAAAATCAAGTACTGCCAAATAGAGTAAACGCTAAACAGTCACAGGCCATGTTCTGTAATGTGGCATTTTGTCAAATGCACAGTACTGACTCGGACTGACATCTTACTAAATCTAGTAGTGTGTTCTTCGATGCTCATGCCAGTTAAGTAACTAGGACCCCCCACAAAAATTACAAACAAAATGCCTCCAATTTGATGTAAATAGAATTTACCCTCTTAACTGCTGAGTGCACCCTACATGCCAGGGAATACAATTCTTATGTATCACTTGCTATGTTCATCATACTTCATGTCCTTGTTACTCAGAAATTACTAAATCAGTAAATGAATAATCCTGATTGTCCAATGTCAGTGTAACAGAGTGGACATATGTGATATCCCATCTCTGTACAATCTCCAGGTACAAGGTACAGTCTCACAGTTAGGATGTGGCCTCTAGAAAGAAGCTGCATAAATACTACATTTCACAGTGTTGGCAAAGTGCATGCAATGGACGGCTTTCAATTACCACCCAACAAAACAGAACACTGCACAATTTGCAGGTGTGTCCCAATATAGTAACACGTCACTCTAATTGCATGGGAGGTAATCTAATTATGGCACCATCACATCCACCCCCTCTTAACCATACCTCGTCCCGAGGTATGCTACCCGACCAGCATATTTCATTATTTGATGCTTAAGCCAGTAGCCCCTACCGATTATCACCCACCAATCTGGTGACAATCACACTTGGGTATTTGACCCCACCTGTATTACAAATTGTAACAGAGTGGACATATTTGATGTCCCTTCTTTGAACAATCTTGGGTATTTAATCCCACTTCTGACACCATTTGTAACAGAGTGGACATATGTGATGTCCCATCTCTGTACAATCTCCAGGTACAAGGTACAGTCTCACAGGATGTGGCCTCTAGAAAGAAGCTGCATAAATACTACATTTCACAGTGTTGGCAAAGTGCATGCAATGGACGGCTTTCAATTGCCACCCAACAAAACAGAACACTGCACAATTTGCAGGTGTGTCCCAATATAGTAACACGTCACTCTAATTGCATGGGAGGTAATCTAATTATGGCACCATCACATCCACCCCCTCTTAACCATACCTCGTCCCGAGGTATGCTACCCGACCAGCATATTTCATTATTTGATGCTTAAGCCAGTAGCCCCTACCGATCATCACTCACCAATCTGGTGACAATCACACTTGGGTATTTGACCCCACCTGTATTACAAATTGTAACAGAGTGGACATATTTGATGTCCCTTCTCTGAACAATCTCGGGTATTTAATCCCACTTCTGACACCATTTGTAACAGAGTGGACATATGTGATGTCCCATCTCTGTACAATCTCCAGGTACAAGGTACAGTCTCACAGTTAGGATGTGGCCTCTAGAAAGAGGCTGCATAAATACTACATTTCACCGTGTAGGCAAAGTGCATGCAATGGATGGCTTTCAATTACCACCCAACAAAACAGAGCACTGCACAATTTGCAGGTGTGTCCCAATATAGTAACATGTCGCTCTGATTGCATGGGAGGTAATCTAATTACGGCACCATCACATCAGTAAATATGTATCATAGATTGCTTTCAGACAAGCTCAAAGTAGTTAGCATGATATTTCACTACAAAAATATATTTTAAAATGGTAAACATAGATGAAAATACACTTTCTTCATCACCACTGTCATTCTGAGTACCCCTCATTCTGAGTACCCCTATCTCAATAACATCACACGTAAGTCAAGGCAAAATCTCAGTTGTTTGTTTTTTAATCTGCATTAAGCAATTATCTTCTGAATCATACATGATCGTTTTCACCACTGTCAGGATTATTTAAAATTTTATTTGCCACTTCCTCAGCTGTGTAAAGTCATTGATTCGATCAATGAGAAGAGTCAGCCATTTTGAACAAGAACTTTCCAAGCAGTCATGCAAAATAATACAAAATATGAGCTATAAAATTATCGTTTTTGCCATGTTTTTGCAACTGGCTGTTGCCAAGCAAGGGAGGCACCGTGGTCGAGTTTAGGCGGTCAACTCGTGATCCGGAGGTTGCGGGTTCGATCCCCGCTCGGCTCGGTGTTGTGTCCTTGGGAAAGACACTTTACTCCTATTTTCCTCACTCCACCCAGGTGTACAAGTGGGTACCAGCTCTGCTGGGGAAGTATCTGGCGACAGACTAGCGTCCTGTCACAGGGGTGGTGAAAAACCATCAGTTCGCTTAACGCTACAGAAACCGGGATAAGCTCCTCCGGCTCTATGGGCCTTCTGGTTCGAAAGAACATACTTGTTGCCAAGCAACAGGAGAATGATCTCCACTAATTTTGGAGTTTTTTCCCTTGAACTGTAGTCAAGGAAGCTGGCTTGTTTACTTCAGTTCAAAACCCCTGAATTTTTTTTGGTTGTGGTCTGTTGTTTGCACAGGCAGTGTCAGCTAGCTCTCTACCTGGTTTTAAAAAAGATGTTTAAAAAAACAACCCCCAAACAACCAAAACTTACTTCTCTGGCCATGCCAGGAAATAGTTCACAACCATCATGATCTCATCCTTTGAGAGAAGACGGCCACTTTCCGCTCGTCCTCTTGTTTCATCTGGAAAA
>CM054137.1:41612201-41619701 GCA_028751875.1 Rapana venosa | reverse complement strand
GTTATTGAAGACAAAGAAGGAAATCCTTTAACGGAAAGCAATGCCACCCTCCAACGCTGGACGGAATACTGTGAGGGATTGTATAATTACCCACTACGCCCAGATACCAACATAGTTTCTGACAAACCCCCTGAACACCAAGATAAAGACCCACCAATACTAAGGTGTGAAATAGACACAGCTATTAAACAATTGAAGAAGGGAAAGTCCCCTGGAATCGATAACATCCCAGCTGAACTCATAAAAAATGGAGGGAATGAAACAGCAAGGCGATTCACAGAACTTTGTCAGAAGATTCACGACACCAAAGAATGGCCAGAAGAATGGACACAGTCTCTTGTAATACCCCTACCAAAGAAAGGAAACCTCAAGCAATGCCAGAACTACAGAACCATCAGTCTCATAAGCCATCCTAGCAAGATCATGCTGCGGGTAGTCCTCAACAGACTGAAAAACCAAGCGGAAAAACTCCTGGCAGAAGAACAAGCCGGCTTTAGACCAAAACGCAGCACAATGGAACAAATTTTCAATCTGAGAATTCTGATAGAAAAACATCTCCAACACCAAAAAGACTTGTATCACAATTTCATAGACTTCAAAAAGGCCTTTGACAGGGTATGGCATGACGGCCTCTGGAAAGTACTCAGGCACTTCAACATTGACAACTGCCTCATTGAAGTCATCAAGGCACTGTACGAGAACGCAAGAAGTGCAGTTTTCATGAACAATCACATGGGCGAGTTCTTCAAGACCATGGTTGGGGTCCGTCAGGGCTGCCTTCTCTCACCTGTACTCTTCAACCTCTTCCTCGAAAATATCATGACAGAGACACTGCAAAACCACCACACTTCCATCTCCATTGGTGGACGACCCCTTTGCAACCTCAGATTTGCAGATGACATTGACCTCATGGGCGACAGCAAACAAGAACTGCAAAACCTCACAGATAGTCTATCAGATCGAGCGAGCGCATACGGCATGGAGGTCAGTACAGAGAAATCAAAGATCATGGTCAACAGGGCAAGTAATGACAGCACGGAAATAAAGATGAATGGAGAAATACTGGAAGAGGTGAGCCAATTCAAATACTTAGGCTCCATCCTAACAAAAGATGGCACATCAAACAATGAAGTGAAAGCTCGCATTGCAACAGCAACATCTGCTCTAACCAGACTCGAGAGGATCATCAGAAGCTACAACATCAGCTTCTGCACCAAATATCACCTCTACAAATCCCTCGTGATATCTATCCTCCTATATGGCTGTGAATCAAGGACTCTGTCAGCAGAGCTAGAGAGGAGAATCCAAGCATTCGAGAACAAGTGCCACAGAAGACTCCTCAAAATATCATACAAAGAACACAAGACCAACAACTCTGTGAAAGAAGAAATCAAAAAGCGTGTGGGCCCCCAAGAACCTCTGCTCTCCACCATAAAGAGGAGAAAACTGATGTGGTTTGGTCACACCACAAGACACAACACCTTAGAAAAAACCATCCTGCAGGGAAGGTTGAAGGCAAGAGAAGAAGAGGCCGCCAAAAGAAATCATGGGTTGACAACATCAAAGACTGGACCGCCCAACCCCTGCAACACCTTCTACTAGCCACACAGGATCGTGAAGCATGGAAAAAGATCTGTTGCGTCTTCTCTCATGTCCCCCCTACGTCCTTTGGGACATGGGACTGAGTGAGAAATGAAGTGAAGATCTCCTACGTTTGAGTAGCTATTAAGATTTCATTCGTTTGAGTAGCTGTGAAGATCTCCTACTTTTGAGTAGCTATGAAGATCGTCTAGGTTTGAGTAGCTATGAAGATCTCATACGTTTGAGTAGCTGTGAAGATCTACGTTTGAGTAGCTGTGAAGATCTACGTTTGAGTAGCTATGAAGATCTACGTTTGAGTAGCTGTGAAGATCTATGTTTGAATAGCTGTAAAGATCTCCTACGTATGAGTAGCTGTGAAGATCTATGTTTGAGTAGCTATGAAAATCAACGTTTGAGTAGCTGTGAAGATATCTTACGTTTGAGTAGCTATGAAGATCTACGTTTGAGTAGCTATGAAGATCTCCTACGTTTGAGTAGCTATATAGATCATCTACGTTTGGGTAGCTGTGAAGATCTATGTTTGAGTAGCTATGAAGATCTACGTTTGAGTAGCTGTGAAGATATCTTACATTTGAGTAGCTGTGAAGATCTACGTTTGAGTAGCTATGAAGATCTCCTACGTTTGAGTAGCTATATAGATCATCTACGTTTGAGTAGCTGTATATATCATCTACGTTTGAGTAACTATGAAGATCTACGTTTGAGTAGCTGTGAAGATATCTTACGTTTGAGTAGCTGTGAAGATATCTTACGTTTGAGTAGCTGTGAAGATCTACGTTTGAGTAGCTATGAAGATCTCCTACGTTTGAGTAGCTATATAGATCATCTACGTTTGAGTAGCTATATAGATCATCTACGTTTGAGTAGCTATGAAGATCTACGTTTGAGTAGCTGTGAAGATATCTTATGTTTGAGTAGCTCTATAGATCATCTACGTTTGAGTAGCTATGAAGATCTACGTTTGAGTAGCTGTGAAGATATCTTACGTTTGAGTAGCTATAATATAGATCATCTACGTTTGAGCAGCTGGATTACCTTACTGAGCATTGAGCAATCAGCTTCTTAGTAGAGGTCTGGGAACAGCGACAGAAGCTCTTCTTGAGCATAGTACTGGAGGATTGTGCAGTGCAGTATTGATAGTGGCTGGTAGAGAACTGAAATAGATAGGTAAGGTAAAGGTAAAGGTGTCCCATAACCTATAAGGTCGTAGGGGAGCGAGGTGTCGGAGGCCTCACTTCTCTAGGGGCCAGCATATTGAGGGCGGCGCCCATCTCCTCTCCCTCGCTGCTTTACCTTCCCTGACCCTAAAGAGGCAGGTACCCATTTACAGCTGGGTGAACTGGGGAACTGTACTGAAGCCAAGGCGCGCATACGGTCACCCATCCAAACTGGTAACCACGCTCGACGCTGCTTAACTTGGCTGGGGGAGAGCGAGTGCTCCGACCACTGAGCTATCCCGTCCCCTGATAGATAGAAAGATATTTATTTTTATTTATTTATTTATTTATTCTTTTATATCGAAGATAATGGAAAAACCACTCATGTGCTTTTTTACATCCAGTCCCCGTGTGTCTGCGGTTTTGTAAATTTTGTCATCTGTTCCTACTGGCACACAATGGCCTACTCTTACGAAAAGCGGAACAGGATTTAACGTGTGCGCAAGATGTTCTGCATGCGTTCGCACACGGGGCCTCGGGCCTCGGTTTACAGTCTCATCCGAAGGACTTGAGAGAGAGGGAGAGAGAGAGAGAGAGAGAGAGAGAGAGAGAGAGAGAGAGAGAGAGAGAGAGAGAGAGAGAGGAGAAGAGAGACAGACAGACAGACAGACAGATAGAGACAGAGACAGACAGACAGAGACAGGCAGACAGACAGAAGACAGAGGCAGAGACAGATGCAGAGAGACAGAGGCAGACAGAGACAGACAGACAGAGAGAGAGAGACAGACAGATAGAGACACATAAAGAGACAGACAGAGAGATAGAGACCAACTCACATACAGACAGACAGTCACACACATAAAAAAACAGACACACACACAACACAACACAACATAACACACACACAATCACACACAGAGACAGACAAACACAACACAACACAACACACACACACACACACACACACACACACACACACACACACACACACACACACACACACACACACACACACACACACACACACACGTCTAATATCACTGAGAGTGAACAGACGTAAAATCGAAGACAACAACAACACACACACTGTTTTGGTGACACTTTTCTTGAATAAATTCTGTTTTAACCACCAAAAAGACCCCTACTGCCGCCTGGCCTTTAAAGACGATGACGACCAGCAGGGAAATATAAAAGGGAGAACCAGACAGCTGAACTGAAGACAAAACCAGGACAAAGCAACAATATCACACACTACAAGGCGTCCTGACGATGATCACTCGAAGGACAGCAGAATTTTTACTGACTCATGTCTGGCAATTAGTCATCTTTATATAATGACAGAGAAAGGGAGGGGGAAATAAAGAGGAGTATGGTGATAAGGGAGAAAAAAACCGGAGGGAGGTCGAAGGGAAAGGGGTAAAGAGTTCATGGGGAGGGGGAGAGGAGGGAGAGGGGGGGGGGGGGGATGAGGGAAGGACGAACAAAACTACAAAAGCTCTGATGACACCAGACCATATTTGATGTCAACCAAATTAAAAACGGAAGGGAGGGAAGGGGGAGGGGAGGGGTTAACAATATTCCTTTTAATAGAGATGGGAGGGTGGGGAGGGGGGGTGTCTTCTTCAAAGAAGAGAAAGAATGGGGAGGTGGTGGTGCTGGTGGTGGTGGCGGTATCAAGAGCGGAGATGGGGGTAGTTTTAGAATGAAACGATAAAAGAAAAAAAGAAACCTCATAGACTAAAACGAAGAAGAGGATTTAATAGCTGGTATGTATTTAAAACTGCACCCAAAGAATTATCATAGAATGTCTCTTTCCTTCTTTTCTCCTTACCTCCAGTGACAAAAAAAAAAAAGGGGGGGGGGGGGGGATACTGAGAGATCCTTAAAACCAACCCATCAACCAACTAACCAAGGCACGAGCGAATGAATGAAGCATCCAGCCAGCCAACCAGACAAATAAGATAAACAAGCAGATAAGCAAACAAGCAAGGAAGAACACACACACACACACACACACGCACGCACGCACGCACGCACGTACACACACAGGGGCAGACAGAGACGGACAGACAAACACTTGGGGAGAAAAATACAGACATCCAGACATTCACTCTAACATACAGATTTACGGACAGACGAAGCGAAAAGTCTCGGCCATTGAGAAACGGAGTGAAGATTTTCCTTATCAATCCGCAGCTCCCACACAAGACCGCTCCCGTTTTAGAACAACCCCTCCCCGTCTTCTAACCCCACCACCTTACCCTTCCCGTACAATAAGCATCTAAGTACAGAAACGAAAGGAAAGGATGTTGAGATAAACTGCTTTATTTGCAGCCACTGCCAGACCAGCCTGGGTTTTTCACCCCATAGTTCGTCCCTCGTGCGTATTAAGTATGGATCTCCGCGTCTGCGTCATGTATAATTTATGTCCATCTGATAACTAAAAAAAAAAAGTAGTAAAGAAAAGAAAAGAAAGTGAAGGGGGTAGGGTGGAAGAGGAAATTATTGTGATAATTGCTATTTTAGCGGGAAGCAGGCCTACGCTGCTTTCATTTTTGGACGATCCCATGAGAAATAGTGGGCAGAACTATTTTTTAGGTGTGTGTGTGTGTGTGTGTGTGTGTGTGTGAAGTTAAGTCAAGTCAAGTTATTTTTTAAATTTCCAGATGGTACATGTGTATCCCTTTCTTTAATTTAACGTCTGTTCACTCAAGGTGATATAAGACCATGTGTGTGTGTGTGTGTGTGTGTGTGTGTGAGAGAGAGAGAGAGAGAGAGAGAGAGAGAGAGAGAGAGAGAGAGAGAGAGAGAGAGAGAGAGAGTGTAGTGTGTGTGTGTAGTGTGTATGAGTGAGTGTGTGTGAGTGTGTGTGAGTGTGTTGTATCATTTGCACTTTTGATTACTGTTGTAAAATAAAGTCGAAGAGAAGAGAGAGAGAGAGAGAGAAGAGAGAGAGAGAGAAGAGAGAGAGAGAAGAGAGAAGAGAGAGAGAGAAGAGACGACAGAAGACAGACAGAGACAGAGAGAAAGACCCACACGCACACATGCACGCACCACGTACGCACCACACACACACACACACACAGAGTGAACTTGGTGACTTGTTCAACTTTGAAAACTTTCGCCTTTTACACTAGACTACAACCACCCCTGGGCGACAGGTATGCAGCAGCAAGGTATAGAGCGAGGATTATTATAGTATAGTAGGGGGGGGGGGGGGGGGGGCGGGAGTGGGGATGATTTGTGATATGGCAAGGAAGGTGGTTGTGGTGAAGATGATAGCCTAGTGGTGCTGCCGCTTATAGGCTAGAAATCTTCATTCTGTGAGGGGGGAAAGGTGGCTTGGTGGAGGGGGGGGGGGGGGGGGGGGGGTGGAGAAGCGTACAAGGGGGGGGGGGGGGGGGGGGGGGGGGGGGGGGGGGGGGGAAAGAACGGAAGCTGCTTGCCAACTTTGGTGGTAAATAACGTATATGTATGTAGACCCATACAGGTACCGGGTGATTTCTGAGGAGGTGGTATTCTGGTTACGATCATCTTGTGTACCATGAATATGATAATGGAGGAAATATCAGTCGAGATAGCGGTTCATGGGGTGGTACTATTTTACGTTCATTTATTAACATGTTCTACTGTGTGATACTTACCTGCTGTTTTGGAGGACCTGCCGCATTATTGACCTACCACACATAGACCACATTGGGCTATAATGTACTGTTTTGTCATTGTACAGTACTGTTGTTGTGGGAAAGCTAAAAAAACAAAAACAAAACCAACAAAAAAATTAACGAAAACAACAGCAAACGTTTGAAAAACCGCCCTCCCAAAAGTTGGCCATAAATCGATACTACCAAACAGGGCCGGGATAGACACATGTCTTTAACTGTAGGAGTCCATGTCACTCCTAATGACAAGAGGATACGTGGTCTAGTGACAACGCACCTGCCTAGAAAGCGAAAAGTCCGGGTTCGATCCCCTTTGCGCCCAAAACATTTCCTCCATCCACAAGACCTTGATTGGTGGTCTAGGTGCTAGTGTTTCCGGCGAGACGATAAACCGAGGTTCCGCGTGTAAAACGCATTTAGGGCATATAAAAGAACACACGGCAAGCAGAGAATTGTCCCTGGCAAAATTATGTAGAGAAAAAGCCACTATGATAGGGAAGCAAATACACATGCAGACAGGAAAAGAAAAAAAAATAATAGTAATGGGTAGTGCTGCTCTTGTGGTGACGTTACCACGCACTCTCCCTGGGAAGAGCAGCCCGAATTTCATGCAGAGAAATTGGTCGTGACTTGAGTGAAATACAAAATTAAATCAAGGTCCTGATAGGACATTGGCCTTTCTTAAGGTGCCCTATAAGTGTTTTCAAGTAACCATGCGTGAAGAACAAACAGATAAAAAGGAAAACGGGAATGAAGAAGAAGCGAAATGAACAAGGTGGTCCCATTGTGAGCAAGGGGCAAAATTCATTCAAAAGAGCTAAGGGTAATCACTCCATTCAATATACTTGAGCAATCAAGCACGATTAGTTCCCTTGCACCAGGCCTAGCGCTCAGTATGTATCCTGTGCCAAGTTTGTGGCTGAAGTTACGTGGTCTTCGGCGGTTGCGTAATATTACGGTTAAGGTTGATGTTTGGCAGCCAAATCTGTCTTCTTCCAGTCCTTGTGACTTGGCAAGGGGATGGGTGGTGGTGGGGGTGGTCAGTCAGTGTTTACTGCTAGGAAACTGCACTAGGCCTA
>CM054137.1:41582201-41602201 GCA_028751875.1 Rapana venosa | reverse complement strand
CGTTTCAGCATTCTAAAGTTATTCTGGCTGTACACAATGGATAGCATTTGATACCTTTCACTTCTTCATCGTAGCTGACATAGTTACCTGGGTGGAAAAAACTCAATCATTTATACACACAAAACATTACTGTTGCTTTTTCTTTGTATGTTTGTTTACCTTAAAAAGTGACTTTCACAAGTTTGCTAACAGCAGATTACCTCTTGTCGCCATGTGTGCTATTTAAGAACTCGTTCACGTTAGAATTGTAATCGATTTCTTGTCAACTTTTGTAGTTTTGATGGTTTATTTTCGTTTTTGTTTTTTAAACGTCAGATCTTTATGTAGTTATTGTCTTTCGAGTTTTCTGAGAACTACACACAGACAGACACACTGTATAACGCCCCGGGTTTCCTTCCTGGTGCAGACAAGACCATGATCACCAGATCTTCGTGAAAAAGCCAGGATGGCAGTAGACTGATAACAGAAACATCAACGGAAAATAACAACACGACACCACCCACACGGCTCTTCACTAGACAGACAGACAGACATCAGAAGGAAGTGTGACCATGTACCCACCCTTATTACAACACCATGATGGATACCGCTGACCACGACACATGCCTCTTAGGGTGGCGTTTTGGGATTTCCGTTGGGAACTGTAACCGATTAATCATCAAGACAGTGGGATGATTCAGTCATCTGCATGATAGGTCACTTTAAAAGCTATCCGCCCAACGCTTGATTCAGATATTAGTTCTGGCATTTTGTTTTAATCATCTTGCAAGTCTGTATAAACTAACGTGGCAGGATAGGAGGCGAGGTGTTACAGCTGTTATTGTATCAACCTTTTGTAGTCAGTCGAGAGTTGCAGTTGTTGTTTGTAGATAAAAACGTATTTTTTATATTGGCTGCGGGAAGATCGAGTGTTTGAAATAAACTTTGTATGGGAAGTCAAACCCCAGCTGCCTTAGTGCTGAGTTTGTATACACAAAATGTCACCATTGGTAAACCCCAGATCTCTAGTCGAGGAATGAAGAAAAAAAAAAAGCCCCACCCCAACATGAAACAAAATCGTCGCTAACTTAAGAAATATACTGAGAGAACAGTTCCAGAATGTGCACAACAGTTATGAACAAGGACAGGGGATTCATTTTGTTTTATATATCTGTTTTGACACCAGGTGTGGGGGGCGGGGAAGCCTAGTGGTTAGAGCGTTGCGCTCGTGATCTGATGGCCAGGGATCGAGCCACCCCCGAGGCACCCGTTCAAGGGGATTTTTCCCTGCTGGAGTTTACATCAGTACCGACTCCGCTTCCCTCAAAGTCCTTCAGATGAGACTATAAGCCGTGGTTCCGTGTGCAGGGTCACGCAGAACATCTTGCGCACTGTTAAAACCCGTTCCGCCTTTCGGAAGTGTAGGCCATTGCGTGCCGGTAGGAACGGACGACAAAAATAAAAATGCGTGCACACTGGTGTCGGCATCATCCCCGAAGTCGGGATGCAGCTGCCTTAATGGTGGGAAAAAATGGTCACCCATGCAAAGTCTCACTACTGGTGAACCTCGGAAGTCTACCTGAGGATCGGACCCCCCCTCCCCCCCCCCCCCCCCCCAAGTCCCACCTGACACCCCCCCGCCCCCCCCCCCCCCCCCCCCCCCCCCCTTCCCCCCCGCCCAAACAAAAAACCCCACCACCCCACCCCCCAAAACTAAACCAAACCCATAAAACCTAAAGAAACAACAAACTCAACCCACCGATATCACTTTACATTGTCGTTGGATGAAGTAACATCAGAATAAATAAACACAACCCCCCCCAACCCCCCCCAATGGTGTCTTCAGTGAGAAAATTCCCTCCTTCTAACGAACATCTCAGGGGTGACTCGAACCCAGAAACATGAGAACAAGTCAAAAACCGATGGTATCTTCATTGCGAAAATCCCCCTTCAATTCAAACCAACACCCCAGCGGGACTTGAACTTGAACCCCCGCCCTCTGTGACTGTCAAAATCATGAGTCAGACATCCGTACCAACCACTAGACGACCTGCAACCCCCTCCCCCGCCCCCCCTCCTAACCAAATCAGGACAAAACGAAACACACAAAAAAATCAGTCTAGCAATGACGTGTTCCTTTCGCCAGCTATAAACATAGCTTAGATCAGCCTGTCCAAGTGGCTTTTGTGAAAACAACATGTCGTTTGGCCTGACGAGCTAGCCACTTCAAAATGACCTCTGAAGAGGACGGGGTGGGGGCAACGATCGGAAGCATAGACGGAATATAAAATAGAAAGGTGAAGGAGAAACAGAAGAAGAAGAAGGAGAAGAAGAAGAGAAAAGAAAAGAAATTTACAAAAACTGTCCTTCACTTGTGGCAGAGTGTTTACCAAGCTGGTGGTCTATTCTATTCCGTTTTCTTTTCTTAAGTGGTCAATGCCGTGTTCTCATTAGGCCTCTCTCTCTCTCTCTCTCTCTCTCTCTCTCATGAACTTCATGCTCGGTTGCATACCATTAAACAGCTTGATCCTCCCCCCCCTCCCCTAACCTCCCTTACCTGAATTGACCGTGGTTGAGTGGACTAGAGCGTTGGAATTCCAGTGCAGGGGTCCATGAAATCTCGGGTTCGAATCTCAGCAGCAGAGTCTGGTGAATTATTAAGGGCAGGGATGTTTTGGTGCCCTGGGTCAGTTTAAAGCGCAGATCAGCCAGTAGCGCCGTAGTTCGCTCCCTGTAGAATAAAGAATTGCACGTTAAGGCAGGTGGCAGGATGGTTAAGACGTTTGCCTGCCAACAAGTAAACCGGGAGGTTCTGGGTTCGATTCCCAGCCTCGCTCTTTCTTCCCAGTTTGACAAAATAATCGAGCTGAATGTCAAAGTCCTTCGGATGAGACTATAAACCGAGGCCCCGTGTGCGAACACATGCAGAACATCTTGCGCACACGTTAAATCCTGTTCCTTTTTCGAAAGAGTAGGCCATTGTGTGCCGGTGGGAACAGATGACAAAATTTACAAAACTGCATACACAGGAGGACTGGATGTAAAAAAAAAAAAGAAGCTCATGAGTGCTTGTTCCATTGTCCTCGATGTAAAAAAAAAAAAGAAAAAAAAATGTCATCTCATCTGAGCGCTTTGATTTGTTGCTTTACAAGATTCAGGCTATATAAATTCCATACATTATTATTATTATTATCATTATTATTTCCTATCAGCACTCGGTTATGGAAACTCGAACATACCTAGCATGCTCCCTGTACTTGGAGAGAGATGGGCTCCGTCATCTTCAACTGGTTGTAGAGACACAACCTGAAAAAGTGACTCTAGTGCCCAAACATCTCCTGAGGGAGTTTATTTATTTTTTCATTTATTCATTCTTTTATTTCGAGGATAATGGAAAAAGCACTCTTGTGCTTTTTTTTAAACATTAAGTCCCCGTGTGTACCCTTAACCTTAACCGTAATTCTCTCTGTGCCAGGAGGCACACAAGGCTCGAACATCATTCCTCCACTGGTTCCGGTCTGCAGCTGTGCGTCGTGCGGCGTTCCACGTGCTCCAGCCTGCGCCGTTCCGCTCTACTTCTACCATTCGTCGCCATGTTGTTTTTGGGCGTCCCCTTTTCCTTCTCCCTTCAGGTGTCCATCCGAGGGCAACAGCACAGTCGTCACTCCTGTCCTTTCTTAGGACATGTCCGATCCAGTTCCATCTCCGTCTTCTAATCTCCTGGCTGATTTTTTTCTGTTACTGCTATTTCCAAGACTGTCTTGTTGGAAATGTGTTCTTGCCATCGGATCTTGAAGATCCTCCTCAGACATTTGGTTTGGAAAATGTCTAGTTTCTCTTCTTCTCCTTTCGTTAATTTCCAGGTCTCACATCTGTAGAGAAGAACTGACAAAACAAGGCTCTTGAAAAGGGATGCTTTGGTTTTTCTGCTGATGTCTCCTGTTTGCCAAATGTTGGATAATCGTTTCATCTGCGCACTGGCCAGTGCTACTCTCTTCTTGACGTCTGCTGTTCCTCCTCCGTCTTTGGTGACGTTTGCTCCGTGTGTATGCAGTTTTGTAAATTTTGTCATCTGTTCCCACTGGCACACAATGGCCTACTTTTCCTAAAAGCGTAGCGGGTTTTGACGTGTGCGCAAGATGTTCTGCGTGCGTTCGCACACGGGACTTCGGTTTATAGTCTCATCTGAAGGAGTCGAGAGAGAAGAAGGAAATTAATATAAAAACCCCTTCCACTTTGTTTTGTTTGTATTTTCCCCTTTCTTTCTTTCCTTTTCATGTCTTTCTTTCTTACTTTCTCACAATCTTTCGTCCACATTTCCTTCCTTTCTTTTTCCCCCCTTTCCTCCTCTCTCTGTGTATATGCCTTTATTTGTGTCTTTTCTTCATCCATTCTTTTTTCTCTCCTTATTTCTGAATTACCTAATTAGAAATAACAATACGCTGTTATCAGCAGCAGAAGAGTAGCATGCACTTGAAACAACCTCATCAGGAATAGCAATGTTAGTGATGTAGTAGATTAGTGTATTAGTGAATGTTATTCTCTAAACACTGTTGCCGGATTTCTGAGTCTGCTTTTCAGGATATAAGAGAACTTTTAGTATTTTATTATAATGACGTTTATTTATAACTCAGAGTCTCGATATATTCGGAGGGCAAGGCTGCCTGTTGCTCAGCGTTAGTGAATAAGATATTGTCTTTTGCGCGCGCGCGCGCGTGTGTATGTGTGTGTGTGTGTGTGTATGTTGTGTGTGTGTGTGTGTGTGTGTGTGTGTGTGTGGTGTACGTGTGTGTGTGACTCTGTATGTGTGACTGTGTGTGTGCGTGTATACGTGTATATGTGCGTGCGTGCATACGCAAGTGTGGTAAATAAATAAATGTCACACAGTGAAGCTTTATGAGTGATGGGAGTCGCTAGCGTGTGTTACAAACTCAGTTATTAGCCAGAGCTCCAAAGAAGGACATGCATCCATAAGGAAATGACAGGGCCGTAACGCTACTTATCATTACCGTGGACAGACTGAACACACACACACTTAATGCCCTTTCAACGCCTTATACCTGTACACAAAGGTAGAGGTTTCCCGAACTGCTCTGCAGCGTTTTCTTCACTTTTGTGGCATTAACTGCTTTGCCGTCTTTTCATCATTTTGTGACATTTAACTGTTTTTAGTGGTATTATCATTAGTTTTGTTACATCAACAAAGTACTAAGGTTTCATGAATAAGGTTGACTGATGGGTTGTTTCTTTTTTGGGGGGTGGGGGTGGATTTTTGCTTTCTGAGACATTCCAGATTCAAACAAAATTTAAACAACGCTCTATAAATTAGTTCTAAGAGAGAGAGAGAGACAGAGCGAGAGAGAGAGAGAGAGAGAGAGAGAGAGAGAGAGAGACAGAGAGAGGGAGGGAGAGAGAGACACACACACACAGAGTGAGTGAGAAAGAGAGACAGACAGATAGACAGAGGCAGAGAGAGACACACAGACAGCCAGACAGAGACAGACAGACCTGGATAGACAGATAGAGAGACAGACAGACAGACAGGCAGGCAAGAACAGCCAGACCAGCAGACAGACATAGACACATACAAACTGACAGAGTTAAAGCGGCAGATACAGAGACTGAGAGAGACAAGAGAAACAAGACCAATGCCACAAGAATTCTCTTAACACCAACAACAAACCAGAAACGTTTAAGTCTTGATGTTTATTTTTTTTCCAACCAAATCACATTTCTCACAATAATATACCTGTCAAACAACCACTTGCACACAGGTACTTCAAATATTTTTTTTTTGTTTTTGAAAAAAAAAATGAAGCACTTCTCTTCACAACACGGAAACATCTACAATGTCACACTTGTACACACAAGTTGATGACGTCAGTATATGATGTACACAAATCGACGCCATCTTAAGCACACAAAACCAGTGTGTAACCACTGGATAGTGGGTCTAAGGCAGAAGGGTTTCTACAAGGAGTGTGTATAAAAAAAATAAAGGAAGAAAAATGCCAGTATTAATCAAAGTTCCACAAAATTTATAATACAAGTCCCCCCCCCTCCCCCCTCTGTATCCCATCCCTTAAACTCACACCAAATCCCGTCACCCCTACCCCCCTCACCACCACCAAAAGTGTAAACATTGAAAAGGTAGTACATCACAGACGTCAAACACTTGATTTTGGGGGGAGGAAGAGAGGATAAACAAAGGTACTACAAAGTCAATTTTCGTTAAAAGAACAATCACTGATAATTATAGTAACCAGTAGCTTTGTTCTTTTGGGAAAACTTTCAAGGAAAGGTGTTTTTTTTTTAAACTTCCACATTGGAGGAGGAGGGTTGTTTTTTGTTTTTTCAATTTCTAGGCTACGATCGAAGGTTAGCTACACATAAGGACTACTTTATTGTGAAATCACACCGAACAATGCAATAAGATTACTAGTGTGGGAAATTTGGGGAAATATAACATCCACAGTGGTCAGCTTTGATAAAAGTTTACGGATTTAAATGGAAGGGGCCATTTTCTGACTTCAAGCCTACACTGGTTTAAGCATCTTCCTAAGTTGAGGTGGTTGATTCTCCTACTCTTTTAACTAAACAGGGTTGACATTGATCATTAGAAAAACATTCAGCTTTCAAACTCACCTGCACATGTGTATATATATACCCCAGCACACACACACACACACACACACACACACACACACACACACACACACACACACACTTACTTTAACACACGATAAAATAAAACAAAAATGAAGATGCTGCTGTCTTATTCCTCAGTGGGATAACTTTCACAATAAAGTGCTCTGTTTTCTGTTTTCATTTGTATGAAAATATTCATAAAAAAGTATTAATATTACCAATTTATACGAGGTACGACCGTTACATATTTTTTTTCGAGGTAATCAGGACACAACACATATAAATTTATCAAGCACACGGTTATGATACCAAGTGTATGTCAAAAGGATATAAAACAAACAAATCACCTTCATTCATAATTACTTTGCACACGTGAAATGGGTAACAGACCGATAATGACTATAGACAGCACACAAGATAATCAGGGGTCTGGGGACATGCGCATCTTTCACACGCTCGAGATGTGATACAATTACATAATATCCACAATTATCCACCATGTTATCACTGCACGCTATCTCAGGTTCACGGAAAACATCAATCATGGTCCATACAAAGTCCGCTGAGTTAGTAATTGATACATCAGTCTGTTATGAATACATATGATACAGGGATAAATGCACACATTTTGTCATCGTTTGTACAGTATTCTTTGAATAAATAAATCGATTTGTTGAAACAAACCAATAAATAAAAATCATTATTTTATGTACATCCCCTCCCTCTTTCCACCCCATCCCCCAAAACAACAACAACAACAAACAAAACAAAACAAAAACAACAACAAACAAACCCCAAAGTAAAACGTAATCACATACGTTGTTTTTAAACTGAGGAGAAAACTTAAACCGGAAAGCGATTGGACCTTACTATCTACTGCTCATGACAACCAAAACACTTAGCTTCCTGTGACTTCTGCATAGTGGTAGGGCTTTGGTTAGTGAAGTTGAACAGTTGAGTCAGTAAGTTCACAGAATCTGTACAGATGTTTGGCGAGTCATATTACATTAGGAGATAGGCGTCAGTCACTCTTGTCACTGTATTGTAGTATCTCTCTGTTGTATGGCCAGCTTGGACT
This sequence comes from Rapana venosa, assembly GCA_028751875.1. Taxonomy (NCBI): domain Eukaryota; kingdom Metazoa; phylum Mollusca; class Gastropoda; order Neogastropoda; family Muricidae; genus Rapana; species Rapana venosa. The sequence goes on along the minus strand of CM054137.1, from coordinate 41,594,496 downwards.
ATAAGGCAGAGGCGGTGATTTGGTCTAAAGATGGAGCCATTTGAAGTCGTCCTCACAGGTACTCGAGAGGCGCTCTGGATGCTTAACCGGTTTTAAGTACATAAAAAAACACAACAACATTAAGATATCAATAACAAAGGAAAGAAAAATGCTTGGAAAAAAAAGAAAGATATATAATACAGAGTCGTATATAAACAGATCTAATTAAAAAGGCAGAAAGAAATGAGCTGGAAAGTAAGAAGGAAAAACTGACAGATAAAGATTAAAACAAAAAAAAACAGGAAAAAAATTATCAGTAAGCAAAGATTCTAGTCTTTTGTTACACAACGAAGCTTTATCTTGGATTATTTCTTGTCCACCAAGTAAGAGAATCCGATGCTTAACAGAATGGCTTCAGACACGAAAGAAAACATCATTATTAAATAATCACGAGCGCATTAATGTAACTTGCATTTGCAGTGACAACGCTGCCACATAAGGCGCCTCAAATTAAACGCCTACTTCGTTCGCAAGCTATAATCGGTTTTGGAAATCCAAATTTAAATCGCCACATTCGTAGTTAAGTGTACATTTTGGAGTAAAATATGATGTGACCATCTTTTAAATTTTCCAAACTTTTCAGAAGAATTTTATTACAAACTTGTAGTATGATGCCATCTTTTAGCCATCATGAAGACAAAATGCTGTGTGGTTTCCGATATCGCGCTGATTTTAAAGCAAACGCTCGCCATTTTTGTTTTCTGTTTGAAAGAAGAGTATACTGGAACATTGCACTTTTGAAAGCAGTGTACATAGCCTGTTGTGCATACCCGCTCTATCTCGGTTGATACTTTGTCAGAATAACAGCTTTAGAGTTTAAGGTTTAAAAGAATGTTGTAACGAATTGAAAAATAAATGATGTGTAGGACTTTAGAAGCTTGTCTACAGGTTTGCTCTTTTCCTCCTCAAAAGTGATTGTTCACAGAAAATATCTCCATAAAGTGATAAACTCAAGTAAATTACAGACTCATCTAATTTTTGCACAGTAAAACAAAAATGATATGTATCGGATGTATGTATGAGAGAGAGAGAGAGAAGAGAGAGAGAAGAGAGAGAGAGAGAGTGAGAGAGGGGTGTGTGTGTGTGTGTGTGTGTGTGAAATGCATGCGCATTATTAAGAAAAGGAATGGTGCATTTCACTGTCAATAAACAAAATAGCAACTATCATCATCATCATCATCATCATCATCAGTATCATCATTTTCATTGATATTTTTTTTAATTTTTAGTTTTGTCTTTTTGAATTGCAATACTCACTCATATTGCCTTTTAAAAAGATACCCAAAAGTTTCCATTCGGTTTTAAAAGCAATAATATACCCTAAAAGAAAAGAGCAAAATAATTTTACTTCTCTGTCCCCACAAAAACAGGAAAAAAATATACCAATTGAAACCACTCAGAATTTTAGAAAATGCAACCTCATAAAAGAAATGTTGGATAACTTGTTAGACCTTGTTAGAAATCTGCTTGGAGAGTAGTCCAACAGTAGAAGAAAAGATAATTCTGTCATTGCAGGTATGATCACTAAGAGTGATGTTCCATTAATCGTGTGTGAGAGAGAGAGAGAGAGAGAGAGAGAGAGAGAGAGAGAGAGAGAGAGAGAGAGAGAGCGCTTAAAAGGCACAGTACGCAGAGTGGTAAATAATATGCAAAGTATAATTACAGAGATGATAATTATGATCAAATATTCTGTACAGACTTGGTGCCCAAGTTGTTCATCCACTTCCCATGTACGCCTTGTAACTTAAAAAACCCGAAACACGACAGAAATATACACATTACAACTCTTCACGGAGACGGGCAACTGTGAAATAAACCTGGCTCCATATGCAGGCATCATGAGCGAACACACACACACACGGTGTGTTTAGATGAGAGATGAAGCTTCCACGGAATGTAAACTGTTGTTGTTCCACAAGTTCTAAATGATGGTACTCATCACCTATGCTCTGGCTGCCTTACTGATAACTTAATGATGTCTACCTTACCTCTTGCAGAGAGGACCCTGCCTTTCTCACAAGGAGATAATGAAAAGCAAACGATGAAACTTCAGAAATCTGCTGCTAATTCACATCACAACGAGTGTTACAAATTTATTTTTCTTTTAACAAATAGCGATGGATTTTCTAAACCAACAAAGCTGGGACATATCTCTTTGTGTTTCTGTTGTTAACTATTACAAACTAGATGGATATTTTAATAATCGCTCATTACATCTCTCTGGGGAAATAATTCTGAGATGTTCCGCTACAGAAAGCATTTGAACAGCTAAAATATTATCTGGACCAGTGCGGGTTGTGTTATGGTCTTCATATTTTCAAAATTGCAGGGAGTAAGAATAAACTGCTGCAAAGGTCCCACAACTTGAAAAAATATTTTAACGTTGATCCTTTTCTTGCACTTTTTTTTTCTGTTTTAACAATAATCTATCAACTTTTTCCATTATTTCTCATTTTAATTTTAAAATTTAAGTAACTGTGGGCAAGTACAAGTTTCGACTATAACTCCAACCGGAAATATAGGATCCAAAAATAACACTCGCCACTAAAAAAAACAACCCCAAACAAATTTCACAACACAGATATACCGCTAGGTGGTTCCATTTAGTCTCTCGTGATTGATTTAGAAATATATATATATACCCCATAAAAATCATGAAAATATACAAAACAAACTCAACCTGAACAAGTGATGTTATGATTTCTGATTGTTTGATCATTGTGACTGAAATCCGCTCCACTCCCGAAATAAAGTTGTTGTCAGCACCAAATGAACACGCGAACATAACGACACAATAACAAACAACGTAACATAACATAATCATGTGAGTGGGTGGTCTTGCAAAGTCAGTTATGAGCTTCCTGAGACAAATCAATTCAACTTAGAGATTCACATCACGCTTCTCCTTGTGGGCTAGGCTAGACTAGCGGTGAAGGCGAAGAACAAGCAGTTCGCAAGCCTAGTGCTCATCAGTAGCAACTGTCACCTCGTCCCCACAGGGGATCGCACGGAAATCAGTTTGCACATACGACAGATGTGTAGTAGTAGAAAAGGAGTTCTGAACACACAACAGTACCGGGCGACACCAGAGCTTACGGCTGAGGCGTCGTGGTTTTAAGGCTCATCTGATGGCAGCGTTTCGATCGTCAAAATAACAGTAGGAATGTCTTCAGGACTCCCCAGGCCTCAACGTGCCACCCGACATCGGCAGCCACACAGTGGCTGGGACCTCAAGATGGCTGACGGAAGCAGGGGGTCAAAGGGTCGACTAAAAAAAATGATACATCAAGGGACGTAAGTACCCTGCTTGAATCGGACAAGTCCAGTATGGTGAGATCAACGTCTGAAAATCCAGACAACACTAATTTTACGTTCTTGCGGTGGGAGCCTGTCCATGATGACTAAGGTCATCCACCGAGTCTGAGTGCCAATGGCGGTCAGCATCACTGAGGAAGGAGGCACTGGCTGGAGGAACCAACGTCAGTCAGTCAGTCAGTCATCTTCAGCACCGTGGGCAGTTGCCCTCCCTGCCCGCAGGGTGGCGCTGCTATTGCTGTGTAAAGGCCTTTCGAAATCAATCACTGTTCAATATCCAAAATAAATAAACCATTCTCACGAGGTATACGAATGCTCTTCAGCTAATGCTGAGGGGGAAATGTCCTGAAGAAAATATGGCTGGCATCTTCTCGTTAGGAACTTGCTGACAGTCCCAGGGCTGCCTGATTCTGGGACATCAGACCTCTTCTGGCTTTCACACGGCAAGTCGGCAACGTAGGAAGGGACTCGCCTCCTCCCCAGCTCTTGACTCCCACATGCTGGTCCTGCTGCAAGGATACTGGTCAGAGTCGGCCCTGACCCGTTCATATCAAACGAAAGCAACTCTCTGGAAAAACGCAGACAACCCACGCTGATAGCTTCCGTCTCTTTGACACCTCCGTCCATCCCCTCCCAGCCAAAAAACTGGAAGAAAAAGTCTGAAGAAGTCCGTGCGTGACTAGACCAGAAAGAAGTGGCAGAAGCTTTGCGGGGGGTGCAGCAGCAGGAGAAGCACCAGCCCCAGCCCCAGCAAGCCCAGAGAAGACGCCAGAAGTATTTGTCACACCGTGGGCTCCAGCTCCACCAGGCGCGGGTGGAGGATGCGCGAGGAGTTGCCCTTGTTGAGGTCCTGCTCGAACTCCAGCAGCTGGCCCAGGAAGTTGAAGTTGGGCGAGATGATGTTGCGCTTGCCCTTGACGTACTTGTAGGCGTCGCCCATGGCCAGCTTGGTGTGCTTCAGGATGTAGGCGATGGTGATGGTGGCCGAGCGGGACACGCCGGCGTGGCAGTGGATTAGCACGCTGGCTCCCTTCTGCCGGGCGTCGTCTGCACACACAGAGGAAACAAGAAACAGCTGGTTAGGGTACTTTTGAATCTGTGGTTCCTAACCATTCTGTGTTGGGATGGGTCTTTAAGGAAAGATAGTGACTTGCAAACTACCTTGATGAATGAATATCAAATCTATTACTTCGTTTTGCGTGGATTTTAAAAAATTCATTTACATTGATGATCTAATATAAAATTGGTACAGTCTGATTTTATTTTATTTTGGTATTGTCATAACCGAAAGGCGTTGAATTTGGATTCAGCTTCTCAGGTTAGAAAAAGAGAGAGAGAGAGAGAGAGAGAGAGAGAGCCATCTTGGTGCATGCTGCCATGTCACCGCCACTCCATTCATTTGTGTGTGTGTTGTGTGTGTGTGTGTGTGTGTGTGTGTGCGATCAATAAGATATCTTAATAAGCATTAGTATACTTTCAATTTTCTGTAATTATTACAAATCTGGAGCAAACTGCATGGGGGGGGGGGGGGGGGGGGGGGGGGGGGGGGGGGGGGGGGGGGGAAGGGGAGGGGGGGGGGGGGGAAGGATGGTGAAAGAACAAAGAAAGAATCTAGAAAAAAGCACCCCCTCCCCCAAACAAACCCCCTCCCCCCCCCCCCCCCCCAAAAGGTAGAAAACAGAGAGAGAGATAGAGAGAGAGATGTTGTTTTTTTGTAAGTTTGTTTTTGCCATCAGGACGCAGGAGAATTTCTGAAATAATATTTCCCCGCCAATGTTGTTCCCATGTATTACAACTTTCTAATCTTACAACCCTTCTTTTCAAACGCCACAAGTTAATTACAACTAATTTGCTTATCAAAATATTCCATCATATACTTATTCTTAATATTTTCTTACAACAGATTAAAAAAAAAAATCAACAACTCCCTCATAATATAATCCGAGTAACGAGTCACTTTATTTTTTCAAAAAAAAAAAAATCCGGCTCACGTGGTGAGCTGTTTCAAAACGACCTTCGAGCTCTCCTTCCTTGCTCACTGACTCATACTTTACAATCATGGATGGAGTCATGAATGAGCACCCCCACAGTCAGGTTTCCAATGAGCACAGCCGTGCAAGCCAGCGCATGAATACACCCGCCACTCACACACCCCCGTATGGCCGCCGCGCCCGTCCATTGGCCAGCGCCGGCACAATGCATAGTCTAATGAGCACGTGCTGCTAGGCCAGCAGGCATAATGACGGCTGCCTGTAATGAAGGCAGCGCAGGGTGGTGGAGGAGGGAGAGGAGGAACACAGAGAGGCCAAAGCGGGTTTTTAAGTCGCTGCCAGCCTAGGCCTTAGTACCATCACAGCCGGCATGCAAGTGAAAATGAGTCACGGCGCCAGATGTTGGTACCGTGATTGGTCACGAACTAGTTACCCCTGTTTATGCAAGATCCCGAGTACATGGAATATAGTAGGGTGGGGTAGGGGGTGGGGGGTGGGTACTGACGCTCCCCCTCCCTCCCTCCCTCTCCACTTTTCTTGCGAGATTCTGGCACTGATGACTATGATGGAAAAGGGCGGCAGGAGGGAAGGAAGGAGGGAGGGAGGGATGGAGAGAGAGAGAGAGAGAGAGAGAGAGGGGGAGGGAGCCAGGTGATAGGGGGTTGGTTGGGAAGGTATTAATCATCCGTGACAAAGAGAACAGAGATTCAGGTAGAAGGACCGGGACCTGATGACGAGCGTGTCACAATAGCCAATCAGCCTCTGACAGATTGGACAAACACGGAGAAGAGAACACGACCATCATCATGATGATGATGGAGCCGGCAGTGGTAACTAGTACTAGTAGCCGTCGTTTTTGTAAGAGCATCGTAACAGCACAAAGACGGCGACTGAGAAGGACCATGAAACAATGACAATCGGTGATGACTAAGTCAGAGACTATGGCAGTTATTTTATTGTTCCTGCCTCCTGTTACTACTACTGACTCTGTCGGCGATAACGACGAATGTCACTATTTCCGAACGCTTAAACAGGCTGACTCATACATGGGGAAAAACACGCTTGTCTTCTTATGAGAGAGAAAGACAAAGAAAAAACAAAAGATTATCATTTTCATTTTTGCCCATATATCCTTTTTAAAAAAACAACTTTTCATTTCTGCCCCCTTTCATTTCTACTCCATTTCTTTTTCGGTTTCTTTCTTTTCTTTGCTTTGTTAAATCGTAACTGAAGGAGGGCAATTGCTAGGAAAATCCCTCCTCGTGATTCTAATTTCATATCAGAAGAAGAACAAGTGATAGGGCACGATGTTTTTGATGAGCACTTCAGACATCAAAGGCCAGGAGGGGGTGGGCACAGGGTAATGATGAACCTGAAGCATCTTCCTTCATCAACTGACGCCAGACACCTCTGACTTCTCTTCTGCTGAAGAAGCATGCACAGAGAGAGAGAGAGAGAGAGAGAGAGAGAGAGAGAGAGAGAGAGAGAGAGAGAGAGAGAGAGAGAGAAGAAAGAAGAGAGAAAGAGAGAGAGAGAGAGAGAGAGAGAGAGAGAGTATAAGTCTTCCTTCCCTGGGGAAATCAGGATTAGATTAGGGATAGGGGCACAAGGAAGATTCTCCAAATGATGTTGATAGTTACGCCTCTTGGCTTCATTTACTTTCAGGCACATCATCTGGGGGTGGAGAGAGAGAGAGGAGAGAGAGAGAGAGAGAGAGAGAGAGAGAGAGAGAGAGAGAGAGAGAAAAAAGAGAGGGGGGGGGGGGAGCTCCTGATACCACAAAGTGACCAGCTTCTTAGAACAACAACAACAATAATAATAATAATAATTAAAAAAAATAATAAACTGATCATGATCTGACTACAATAAGTGAACTTTGCCAACAAACACTAAGGGTCCTGGCACACAAGACGAAAAGAAATTAGAAGAAAAAGACACAACCCCCCCCCCCCCCCCCCCCCCCCACCCAACTGGGAAATACTATATTTTTCATATGCTGGGATTTCCTCCACAATATGCTTTGACACTTTTTCCCCCAGTCTCACTGAGATAGATAGGTAGAGAGAGAGAGAGAGAGAGACAGACAGAGAGAGACAGAGAGAGAGAGAGAGAGAGAGAGAGAGAGAGAGAAGAGAGCGAGAGAAGAAGAGAGAGAGAGAGAGAGAGAGAGAGAGAGAGAGAGAGAGAGAGAGAGAGAGAGGACAGACAGACAGAGAGAGCTGAACAAAGGGAGATGCGGAACTGAAACGAAGATGACGCAGTTTTCTAGACCCCCTACGCGGAAGTGTGTGCTTGTTTGCATCGCAGTCTATCAGGAAAGGAGCACGTGCCACAAACTTCCTCCATAAACACTCCGCATTACATTACGCTTGGCACAACTTCGACTTGCTTGCTCACTTCCAACCCAACCGCCTGTGTCTGTCTGCGTGAGATTTTATAGGAGGGGAAAACAAAAGGATTCAACTTCCTCTCTGTGTCTGTCTGTCACACACACACATACACACACACAGACACACGCACGCACACACCACACCACACACACCACACCTTTGTCCCCCACAAACATGGAAAAAACCGAACACACACTGCACATGCCACACACCTTATGACTCATGTCTCTTCTCTCTTTCTCTCTCGCTCTCATCAACCTGTTTTACCTTTTAACCCTCCGCTACTGGCATGGTAGGAAGGCTGGAAGGGGAGGGGGGGGGGGGGGGGGGGGCGTGGGGGGCGGGAGGAGAGGGGGGGGATGGTGGTGGTAGTGATGGTGGTTGATGGGCGGGGACAAAATAAGAGAAACGAGGCCAGGGGAGACAATAAGGCCGAGAGGGATAATAAAGTCGCTCACACGCTTGTTAAAAAGTTTTTTTTTTGTGTTGGTTGAGAAGGTTGGTTAGTTCAATCAGTGTTTCATGTTGTTTGATAATACAAGGGTTAAAAAAAAGAAGAAAGAAAGAAAGCACTAAGCATTCTGTTGTCAGGGAAAACTCCCCACCCCATACCCACAGACAGAAGGAGCCCCATTGAGGCAGGGGGGGGGGGGGGGGGGGAAAGAAATTCCAGAAAAAGGTAAAAAAAAAAGTATGAAAATATAGTGAAAAACCCCCCATCACAAACAGGCAGATGAGAAACATGGGACGATTTCAAACAGTTTTGTATATGATCCCAACACGTTGATTAATGAACACTAAAACCCTCTCCTTCCTCCTACTTAGCTTTTGCTTTGTCTTTTCCCCCCCCCCCCCCCCCCAGTCTCCCCCCCCCCACTCCCCACTTTTCCTGTCACACCCCCACACCCTTCATACCTCCTCTTTAACTTCTTCACAGGTAGCGTCAGAGAGAGAGAGAGAGAGAGAGAGGAGGAGAGAGAGAGAGAGAGAGAGAGAGACCACGCCCTCATCTAAACTAAATCCAGCCTCCCCTGCCATGCATACCCCACTGTCAACCGGCCCTGCCTTCTTCCCATGTGACAACACACGCATTCACGCGCACGACACACGCGCACGACACACGCACACGCACACACACACACACAGGTGATAATAATAATATCAGCCCTCACGAACCCGCCCAAGCCGTACCAATCCAACCAACATCTCTCCTCTTGAAAGAGAGAGAGAGAGAGAGAGAGAGAGCAGCACACAGTAAACCGCTAACCCCTGTAGTCCGTTCCCATGGTAACACAAGATGCAGCGCGTGCGACTGAAGCTGAGTCACTGTTTTGTACCTGGGAAGAAGAAGGAGAAGGAAGGAAGGAGATGGAAGGAAGGAAGAAAGAAGAAGGAAGAAAGAAGGAAGTGATAGCAGCTATAGGGTGTTTAGGTGGGCGGAAGCTGGAATACTAACCAGAAGCAAAGACATTCCGCCTGCCTGTCTGTCTGCCTGCCTGCCTGCCTGTCTACCTGCCTGCCTGCCTGCCTATCTGCCTGCCTGCCTACCTACCTGTACTATACAGGTTGGTCCTGGGACTATTCGAACAGGCTAAACAACAAGTTTGGTATGGAAGTGTGGTGTGGGATGGGAGGAGGGAGTGTGAGGGCAGGGGGGGGGGGGGGGGGGGGGGGAGAGGAGAAGGGAGGGGAGAGGAGAAGGGAAAAAAGGGGGTGGGGGTGGAGGGTATAGAGGCCACACACACACATATATATAGGCACGCACCCACGCACGCACATGTATATACAGGTACTAGTGTTGTGCTTTGTTGTATGATGACGCAGCATTGGCTGGAGGAGGATGGGGGAGGGGGGGGGGGGAGGGAGAGTTTTGGAGAAAGAAGAAAAGAGCATAACTTATATCACCGTAGTTCAACGGACTTCTTACACTTTTTGTTTACAGTCAAAGCATCGGTTTTGTATATCCTTTTTTGTTGTTGCCGATTTTGGAAAAAGAGCACCGTTTTTAAAAAAAGAAATAGAGCTTCTCTTTTTTGACAATAACAGTTACTGCAAAGTCACTGCTTCAGTGTCATCTAAAGTGAATGACAAATGAGGTAAACAACAAAGAAAAACCACCACCACAAACGACAACAACAACAACAAAAAGCAAGGAGACAGAGCACAATGTTATGTTTGACTTCAAGGAAAATGAAAAAGAAAAGTGGATGTAAAGGAAAGAACAGTCCCCCCCCCCCCCCCCCACCTCCAACAACACACTTGGTTTTTGAGAATTTCATTGTTTTAAAAAAAATCGTTTTTAAGAAATTCAAAACCAAGAAACTTGACACTGATCTTTCCCCCCAAAAAAAGCCCCAAACGCTTTGTCTATTAATGAGATTCAAATTCAAGGAGCACTTTCCAGGGATTAAAAGCATAATCGCACTTAGTTCAGATTTCGTCAAATTTTAATCTAGAACTTAAAAACGAAGCAACCAAACAATAATAAATTTTCTTTCTGCAATTGAGATACAAGCAAATTAATTTTGCGCATGGTTCTTTTATTTGTCCTTTCTTCTTCTTCTTCTTTCTTCTGAGGAGAGAGAGAGAGAGAGAGAGAGAAGCGTCAACGCTACACACACTAGAGGGGTTCCCCGATAGCTCAGGGGGACCAGTTTTCCCACACGAAGGACGGAAAGGTGACCGATTGCCAAACCACACACACACACACACACACAGGCGTGATACTGGGCTGATAGAGTCCCGGTATGATGAGCTTGGCTGAGAGAGAGACAGAGAGAGAGGAGAGAGAGAGAGAGAGAGAGAGGAGAAGAGAGAGGAGATGAGAGAGACAGAGAGAGAGCGAGAGAGAGACATAGAGAGAGAGACAGAGAGAGAGAGAGAGAGAGGAGAGATGAGACGAGAGAGAGAGAGAGAGAGAGAGAGAAAGAAGAGAGAGAGGAGAGAGAGAGAGAGAGAGGGAGGGGGGTGGGGGGGAAGTAGAGCAGCATGTTCCCAAACACGGGGCACAGAGTTCACTCTGTCTCTCATTAGCCTCTTCTTTTGCATAAATTAACATAAAAAAGAACACCCCTCGGCCCTTCTGAGTCACCACTGTGACGTCAGGACTGGGGAGGAAAGAAAAAAAAAAGAAGCGAGGGGGGTTGGGGGGTGTTGGAAGTCAGATAGTTTGAGTTGTTGGAGTAGGGGAGGTGGGGGGGGGGGGGAGGTAAAAAGTACACGGTTAATTAGCCTGAAGGGACTTTTTCTTCTTCCTCTTCTTCTCTTTTAATCTCTGTGTCGTTATCTATCTGTGTCTCTGTCTTTGGTTCTCTCTCTCTCTCTCTCTCTCTCTCTCTCTCTCTCTCTCTCTCTCTCTCTCTGTGTGTGTTTGTGTGTGCGCGCGCGTGTGTGTATGTGTTGCAAGTTTAGGGTGTGTATGTGTTGCAAGGAGAGAGAGAGAGAGAGAGAGAGAGGAGAGAGAGGAGAGAGGAGAGAGAGGAGAGAGAGAGAGAGAGACACACACACAGAAGGATTAATGACGGATTCGCTTGACTGGTGTTACCAGCTGGAGAGCGCGGACAAGCTCCTTCTCCCCCCCCCCCCCCCCCCCTCCTCCTCTCACCCCCCCCCCCAATCACCTCCCTCCCTCTCTCTCCAGCCGACCGCAAGCGGCACCAATTGTGTCATCATCAGTATTGTACCCCAGGCCTAGCCAAACCACACTCACTGATGGATATTACGTCTGCCTGCACACACTGCCTTCAATCAGAACCGTGTTAATGAATTAGCCCGCTACTCCGTTTTCTCTCTCTCTCTCTCTCTCTCTCTCTCTCTCTCTCTCTCTCTCTCTCTCTCTGTCTGTCCATCCAACCAACCAGCCAGTCAGGAAACCCAGCCACAGGCCAGTTATAATTATTATAGTGTGGTTTGTATTGCTGCTGTCTGTCTGTCTGTTTGTACTGGTGGTGCTGGTGCTGTCATAATTATAAACCTTTTGGTCATCAGGCTCGCCGTGGAGGTATGCAGTGTGTGAATAATGGCTAGAAAAAAAGAAGTGAGGATGCCGGAGGGAAATAAATAAACAAAACGGGTGGAAAGGGGTGGGGATGGAGGTGGGGGTGGAGTAGGGAGAGGGAAAGCGCACGCACGCACAAAGGATGAACAAACAATTATCGGTTTTGAGGGTGTGGTTAGAGCATTTGTTTGTATAACTGGGGGAAAAGAGTACTGTTGTCCTTTAAAATTTTTTTTTTTCCCGTTTGTTTGGTTACCTTGAATTCTTTTTTTGGGGGTAGGGGGTGGAGGGAACAGGATTTTTTGTGCTTCATACCTTGTTATCTATTTGTTCCTCAGTATATGTCTTAACTTATTTATTTTCTTTCTTACAGGTTTTAAAGTTAAGGCGGTGTGAAGGGTTAGGCTTGTGCAAAATTAATCCAATCAAATGATTGTCATCTTTTTTCTCGTTCGAGCTAAGAGAGAGAGAGGACACAGAGAGAGAGAGAGAGACAGAGAAAAGAGAGAGAGAGAGAGAGAGAGAGAGGAGAGAGAGACAGACAGACAGACAGAAGACAACAC
>CM054137.1:41554701-41577201 GCA_028751875.1 Rapana venosa | reverse complement strand
GTTGTTGGATAGTTGGTTCATTCCAAAGTGTTGAGCATTGTATTCTTCTCCCACTCCTTCCTCATCTTTTTTCTGCCTCCCTCTGTGTGTGTGTGTGTGGTGTGTGTGTGTTTGTGTGTGTGTGGTTATTGTGTGTGTGTGTGTGCGTGCGTGTGTGTGACTGTGTGTGTGTGTAGTGTGTGCGTGTATGTGTGTGTTTCTCTTTTGCTGTCTCTGTCTCTGTCTCTCTCTCGAACACAAACGCAACGGCCTCGCATTATCAAGGCCAGTTTATCAGCTTCAGACAGGTTTGGTGATGATGATGGAACGTGAGGCAGATGATTATGACTGAGCTGTGGATGGACATTATCACTTGATTAGTCGATATTGTACCGACAGTACAAGATATCGAAACGTTTTTCATACAAAACACACACACAACACACACACACACACACACACACACACACACACACACAACACAGAGGAAAAGAACAGCGAGACAATGATAATGATATTGGAGAGAGAAAGAGGAGAGAGAGAGAGAGAGAGAGGAGAGAGAGAGAGAGAGAGAGAGAGAGAGAGAGAGAGAGAAGAGAGAGAGAGAAGAGAGAGAGAGAGAGGGGAGAGAGAGAGAGGAGAGAGAGAGAGAGAGAGAGAGAGAGAGAGAGCAATAATGGTGAGTTATATCGAAACAATTTTTCATCACAAACACACAACATCTCTCTCTCTTTTTTTGAAGGGCTCTCTCTCTTTTGAGGGCTGGATGAAAAAAAGTCATTGTACTTAATCTATTACCCTCTTTAAATAAAATTTCGTATTTCATATTTCGTATTTCTCTCTCTCGCTCATGTGTAGTCTCACTCATATATAAAAAAAACAACCACCCTAAGAAATGAAAGTACTTCTTCACCAAGAAACAGAAAGAGAGAGAGAGAGAGAGAGAGAGAGAGAGAGAGAGAGAGAGAGAAGAGAGAGAGAGAGAGAGAGATATTCTCATCCTTTGAAGAAGTAATTAATGCACGCTCGACGCATCACCCAGCACATCACCTTCAATTGTTATCTGACTAACATAACCTTGGTTATTGTCACAAAGGCAAAAAAGCCCCCCCCCCCCCCCCCCCCACGTCAGTCAATAAAAACAATAATGATAACACACATTTAAAACCGAAAAAAATCCACTACACAACAAACACGACAAAAAATAAGAAGAGCTCTCAGCCCTTTTTTTTGTTTTGTTTTTTGTTTTTTGTGTTGTTGCTTTGCCTTGACTTGACTCGGCGAAATGGTTGACAGCTAACGAACCATATCGATACTTGACGTCACACACACACACGCACGCACACTGACTCAACAACGACAACGCACTAAGCTGACAGAACCACGTGACTGTACTGTCGTGCATTCCTTCAGGGCAAATACCAACACCCCTGGGGGGGAGGGCCGTGTAGCCACAACAAACCCCAGAACACTGACCGCCGCCACTCCCCCCTCCCCCCTCCCCGGCCCTCCCTCCCCCCCCTCCCGTAGCCCCCTCCCCCCGCCTCAATTTGATGTGTCGCAAGAATAAGTGTATTGTACTAAACACTTCAGTGCCTGCATTTTTTGCAGGAACTGTCCACACAATGTGTTATAAACATACCATGCATGTATGTATGTACGTATGCGGGGTTTACGTCAATTACTTTCACTGAAAGCGCGCGAGCTCTTGTATAGACTAACAGAACGAGATTGTGCACGCGCACGCACGCACATACAGACAGAGAGAGAGAGTTTTTAGGGCTCAGTCATAACTTTCCCCTCCTACTGAAAAAAACCCCACCTCATCGGAAAGGAAAACTTGTTAATTCTTTTCCCCTACAACAACAAAATGTGCAACGAGTCATTAAAAAATTATCATATAAGCAAGATACGAGAAAAAAAAATCAATACAACTTGATTATTGCAACCCTCTCTGTCTCTCTCTTTCTCCCCACAGGTAATATAATTTCTACACAGCTTACATATAATTATAATCTACATTTTCCGCCTTAACACAGTCCACGCCTCACACACTGTAAGAAGGACAAGATGATGTCTGTCTCCCACAAAGACGGTCGACACAGAGCAGTTAATAAAAGTTGAAATACGTGACAGGGGAGACGAGTTGAGGGGAGGGGGGGATAATTTGTTGTCACATTCCAGTCACATTACTCTCTCTCTCTCTCTCTGTCTCTCTCTCTTTCTGTGTCTCTGTATTCTCTTTTTCTGAGTCTGTTAGTCTGGTTTGTTGTTAAGCCGCAAAAGAATTTCTCATGGCTCCTTGCGCCAGCAAGTTGGCTCTGAGCGCATTAATAACGTGGTCTGGGCCTTTATCATCATAATACTTAGTTAAACGCTAGCGAAAGTGTTTGGGCTGACTCTGTGTGTGTGTGTGTGTGTGTGTGTGTGTGTTGCTGCCGTGTAGTGTGTGTGTGTGTGTGTGGCGCTGGGGGTGTGTAGAGGGGCGGGGTGGGGTGGGGAGGGGGCATTCTCGTGCACTGAATCATACACCCCTGTGTGTAGGGTCTGTAATGCAATGAATCTTGATTCATCAGCGTTCTTTTGTCTCTGTCTCTTTCCTTCACGCCCCCCTTTCTGGTCTTTTCCTTTTCTGTTGCTGCTGTTGTTCCTTGCTCTCTTTCCTATTCGCCACTATTATTTTACATTAAATCCCTTAGGTCGGAATGTGGCTACCTTCAAAGTTGGCAAAAAATGGTCGTATGGATACGGAAAAATCTCACCACTGGTGAATGAATACTGGAGCTTTATAACAGAAGAATGAAAAGACTTTTTTTTTTACATTAAGAGAAAGATTATAATTATGAATATATTCATTTGTACAATTATTCATACCATACTATTTTTAAAAAAATGCTTCTCAAAGTTCTTTGCACATTCATAACATACAGAATTTGAAAAAGTATTCCGTTTTGTTTGTGGCTTGAGTTTTTTTTACCATTCCTTAACGTTTCGTCATAAAACTAATAATGAATGTTTAAAAACAAACAAACAAGAAAAAAGGTCGAGTAGACGGGTATCAGTGTATGCCTACTACATTGGCATGTAGGCGAGAGAGAGAGAGAGAGAGAGAGAGAGAGTTGCTCCCCTGCAGCCTTTTGGGCCCCATCCCCTTAAAAAAAACGCACAACAAAATTTAAAACAACAACAACAAAAAAAGAAAAAAACACAAACCTCGACAACACCCTCCCCCCCCCCCCCAAAAAAAAAAAAAAGAGAGAAAGAAAATGAAAAAAAAACGAAAAAAGGTGGAAGTCTAAATGTGAAGCTCTACCCTGACTCTCAAAGTAACTCTTACCAGAAATGATTCTTGTTGCTGATTGCTATCAACATTGTGAAACGTATCCGTAAAATGGGAACAACTCCGCTAAAAAAAAAAAAATCAAAAAAAAAATCAAGGTGGGTGCTACCGTACCATACTGTACTTACAACAGTACATTATCATAGACATGTGGTAAGTATACTGTAATAAAGTAAGTCACTGGTAGTGTGTCCTAGTGAGGGAGGTTACATCAGCTACGACAATACAGGCTGCAGGGCTGGCTCCCACAGTCAATGCCTATAGACCAGTTACTGTTCACTCGTCTTCAGCGAGGCAAAATGTCAGGATATTTTCGGTCTCATCTGTCATTCAGTATTTTTCTTCTTTTTTTGTGTGGTTATTGTTGTATGTGTGTGTTGTGTGAGAGGTTTTTTCCCTCCTTCTCTTCCATATATTCCTCATTCACATGTTATATATATTTTCTCTCTCCCTTCTCTCTCTCCGATTTTTTCTCAGGATCCCCCCCCCCCCCCCTCTCCATTGCTCCCCTCTCTCCCTCTGTCTCTCCCTCCTCTCCTTCTCTGTCCTGTCTTTCTCTCTGTGGCGCATCACCAAGACTGTAACACCAGAGAGAGAGAGAGAGAGAGAGAGAGAGAGAGAGAGAGAGAGAGAAGAGAGAGAAGAGATGAGCGGAGAGAGAGAGAAGAGCGAGAGAGAGAGAAGAGAGAGAGGAGAGAGAGATAAAGAAGAAGAGAAGATGACAGACAGAGACAGACAGACAGAATTGCGAACAGACGGACACAAATACAGGGAAAATAAACATAAAGGAAGCTTGATCACGCAACGTTTCCGAAAGCGTTTCTGGGGAAAGCATCATTTTTCTGTATGATACAGAAGTTGTTGTTAGTGTGTGATACACTGAGAGGATGATGATGAGGGATGGGATTGGTATGTGTGTATGTATGTCTGTATACACAAAACTGAGCTTTGTGGGTGTGGGATTTTCGTGAAATATGGAACTATCGTTATAGTGTTAGTCTGAGAAATTGGGTTGAAACGCAAGTTTCGTTTTCTACTGGCTTGATTTGATCTAGTACTTAGTCATGTTCAGTCATAACTACGCTATTCTAATGATCGAATGCCTATTGAGAGAGAGAGAGAGAGAGAGAGAGAGAGAGAGAGAGAGAGAGAGAGAGAGAGAGAGAGAGAGGGAGAGAGAGAGAGGGAGAGAGAGAAAGAGAGAGGGAGAGAGAGAAAGAGAAAGAGAGAGAGAGAAGAGAGAGAGAGAGAGAGAGAGAGAGAGCTCTGTGGGTGTGGAATTTTCATGAAATAGGAAAATGTTCTAGTTTAGTGTGGGAATGGGTCTGAGAGAGAGAGAGAGAGAGAGAGAGGGAGAGAGAGAGAGAGAGAGAGAGAGAGAGAGAGAGAGAGAGAGAGAGAGAGAGGAGAGAGAGCTATGTCACATATGGGTGTGGAATTTTCATGAAATAGGAAAATGTTCTAGTTTAGTGTAGGAATGGGTCTGAGAGAGAGAGAGAGAGAGAGAGAGAGAGAGAGGAGAGAGAGAGAGAGAGAGAGAGAGAGAGAGAGAGAGAGAGGGAGTGACAGAGAGGGGGAGAGAGGGAAGTAGGGAGGGAGGGAGAGAGAGAGCGAGCGAGAGAGAGCGAGCTATGTGGTGTGGAATTTTCATGAAATAGGAAAATGTTCTAGTTTAGTGTAGGAATGGGTCTGAGAGAGGAGAGAGAGAGAGGGAGTGAGAGAGAGGGGAGAGAGGGAGGAAGGGAGAGAGAGAGAGAGAGAGAGATGAGAGAGAGAGGGAGAGAGGGAGAGAGAGAGAGAGAGAGAGAGAGAGAGAGAGAGAGGAGAGAGAGAGCTTCTGTGGGTGTGGAATTTTTCATGAAATAGGAAAATGTTCTAGTTTAGTGTAGGAATGGGTCTGAGAGAGAGAGAGAGGGAGTGAGAGAGAGGGAGAGAGGGAGGGAGAGAGAGAGAGAGAGGAGAGAGGGAGAGAGAGAGAGAGAGAGAGAGAGAGAGAGAGAGAGAGAGAGAGAGAGAGCTCTGTGGGTGTGGAGTTTTTTCATGAAATAGGAAAATGTTCTAGTTTAAGTGTGGGAATAGGTCTGAATCAGAAATTTCATTTTGTGTGTGTGTGGTTTAACTTACAATAGCGTAGCAAGCAGCCACGTTCTGCTATAATTACGCTATTCTGATGATGAAACGCCTATTCTAAAAGAGAGAGAAGAGAGATGAGAGAGAGAGAGAGAGAGAGAGAGAGAGAGAGAGGAGAGAGAGAGAGAGAGAGAGGGGAGAGAGAGAGAGAGAGAGAGAGAGAGAGAGAGAGAGTAAGAGAGAGAGGAGAGAGAGAGAGAGGAGAGAGAGAGGAGAGAGAGTAAAGAGAGAGAGAGAGAGAGAGAGAGAAGTAAAGAGAGAGATTGTAGGTCCAAAACGGAACCAGGGCAATAACAGGACAGGAGCTAGCAGCCTCCCCGGCAGCTGTGCACGAGGTGTATGTTCGACAACCCAGATACCTGTCACGACAGGACATGACGTGTAGGTACCGCGAACATCACAGCGTGGGAAGAAGATAACAATTCAACCAAACTACCGGTTTAGAAAAAAAAACCCTGTACGCAGCAGGCACATGCTTGTGAATAATAGCAGATTTTTTGTTTGTGGGCGAAGAGGGGCTGAAGAAGACGGGACAGAAGAACGAGAGGACAAGTCATTGAAGACCCCAGAGTGTATGACGATATGGTATTTTTAAAAAAAATTAATAGATCTGCATGGACCTGGTTCAGAGAGAGAGAGAGAGAGAGAGAGAGAGAGAGAGAGAGCTAGCTGAGAAGAAAGAGATGTAAACAGATGAGATCAGATTCAAATTTGCCATGTTTGAAAAAGGCTTTCAAAAAGTCTTAAAGGAAGAACACTTTTAACCGGGCATGGCTATCTCAATAATTATCGACAGTTGATATATCGAATTTTACCAAACGATGTGCCCTTCCCCAAAACATCTGGCTACACACACACACACACACACACGCACGCACACGCACGCCAGGCGCCGGCAAAGGCACGCAATCTCTTCAGGCGAAACAATAGAACGGCAACGGCACACTGCGCATGCACCGTACGGGCGGGCAATCGACCAGCTGTCGCCAATGTTCGGCAGTCTCCGGTGCGCGCGCGCCACGTGCACTGTTGTCGAGGCTGAGTCATCGCCGCCAAAACTAGGTCGCTGACCCAGTTTGTGCACGTGCAGTGGCAAAACCGTGTTGTGGGGGACTTCAGCGATTTTCAGCCTTATTCTTCATAGTTTATCGCGCTTTTCTCTCGTCGTTTAAGCTTTACCAATTGTTACGCCGTGGGGATAGCCTTTTGTTAAATTGTTTTACACTGAGCAGACCTGGTTCTCGGAAATCGTTAATTTAAAAAAAAAAAAATCATTTACGGTTTCTGTGGGTGTGTGGATTACATGTGTGATACAGTTATAATTGCTTAAGGAATGTAACACACACACAGAGATTTGGAGCAAAAAGCTGATTAATAACAGAAATTAATTTTTTCCCTACATACAGGGAAGTAGACCCACAGATTTAACTTCTTTACATAACTGCTATGATTCAGCACACACAAAAAAGAAAAAGACAAAAGAAAAAAGCAGAATGCAGATGATGATCAGGCACCTCCTAAATACGCTCATTATTCACATCGTTACAGTCATTTCTACGCACGTCAACAGCATTATAACGTCTTACAAGAAACGGACACAAGCCTAGTAGTATTACCGTCACAGCTTTCACATGTGTTGTTGCTGTTCTGTGACAGAATTTCACAAGGATTTACAATTACAAGCTACCAAGGACACCATGATGTATACCAAAACCTGCTGGAATTTCATTGGACGAGCGAGCGCGGCCTGACTTAATTACAGAACAGGATGAGAGTTATGAGCCCCAAGAGCAAAACAAGGTTGTGTCTTGGTATGAAAAGTATGTACAAACAAGTTGTCCTGTGTCATAAGTGTCGCGTCAGTTCCGGTTTGGTGGACGTCACTTCCGCGGTGTGCAGCCAGGGTTAAGGACTTTGCTTGTTCCGCGTTCCCTGTCCTGATGGTGCTTGGCTGCAAGTGTTCGTCACGTGGAATGCACAATAATTATTCTAAGTATAGATGTCGTAGCGATGCTGAACAATTAGGCTCGCATCTCTCTCTCTCTCTCTCTTGGTCGCTCGCTCTCTCTCTCTCGCTCTCTAACCCGCTCTCTCTCTCTCTCTCGCTCTCTAACACACACAGAGCAGAGCTGAGCAGAGCAGAGCAGAACAGAGCAGAGAGAGAGAGAGAGAGAGAGAGAGAAGAGAGACACACACACACACACACACACAGAGCAGAAGAGAGAGAGAGAGAGAGAGAGAGGAGACAGAGAGATGCAAGCCCACGAGAGAAAAAAACACACCACCCCAACATGTGACCCTCTTATACCACTCACTATTCTTCATAAAGAAACACCCCAAACTGCTACATAACCCTGGGTTCCTCAAAAAAGAATTCCAAATTTCTACGTCGTTTGGTGACAGAAACTTTCAGATTTCTTCACTCAGTTATACCACAAAGCATACTCGTGTCCTTATCACAAACCCAAGCAGCATAGTAGGAAAAACAACAACCACGGAACCCCAAACAAACCCATCATCATCAGCATCACTTTTAATGCGTTCGAGAAAAGCAGCATCCCCTAAGATAGCTAACAGAAGGCTGGGTTCTCAGTTTGCTGAGAACTATCTATCCCAGTCGCCGTAGCATGCCTGACCAGTACAGTCAGCCTCATCCTATTTCTCTGGCATCGATCACTGGCGCAACAGCTCGTGACACTGACAAGAGGAGAGTGGGGGAGGAGGGGAGGGCCAGGAAAGAGGGGGGGGGGGGGGGGAAGAAGAGTGTTGTGGATAGTATAGTGTGTGTGTGTATGTATGTGTGTGTGTGTGGGACAGAGAGAGGAGAGAGAGGGGCAGAGAGAGAGAGAGAGAGAGAGATACAGAGAGAGAAAAAGAGAGATAGATAGATAGATAGATAGAGAGAGAGAGAGAGAGAGAGAGAGAGAGAGAGAGAGAAATAGAGATAGATAGATAGATAGAGAGAGAGAGAGAGGGAGAGAGAGAGAGAAAGAAATAGTTAGATAGATGAAGATGAGAGAGAGAGAGAGAAATAGAGATAGATAGATAGATTGAGAGAGAGAGAGAGAGAGGGAAGAGAGAGAGGAGAGAGAGAGAGAGAGAGAGGGGAGAGAGAGAGAGAGAGAGAGGGGCGGCGGAGATAGACAGAAATAGACAAGAGAGACAGAGAGAAAACAGAAAGAGAATCTAGAGGAGAGCAAACAAGCAAAGCAAAGCAAAGCAGAGAGAGAGGAGAGAGAGGAGGAGAGAAGAGAGAGAGAGAGAGAGGAGAGAGAGAGAGAGAAACAGCAGACAGAGACAGAGAGACAGACAGATACAGACAGAGAGAGAGCGAGAGAGAGACAGAGAGAGAGAGAGACAGTGACAGAGAGACAGAGAGAGACAGATGAGAGACAGACACAGAAACAGAGAGACAGAGATAGGCTGGATGACAGTAGAGGGAAGAAGAAGCAGGGGAGGAAGAAGAGAAAGACGAGAGACGAGAGATGGGGCAGAGGGGGATGGGATGGAGGAAAAAAGGAATGACCTCAATTTCGCAGATATTGCGGGAGCTGAGTCATGGATTTCTCGTGTGCATGCGCGCGGATGGCCTCGATCGATAAACGCAACCTTGGCAGAATTTGACGCTTCGGAATAGAAGGGGAACTAAACTGCCTGGCCTGACGAAGTGAGAGAGAGAGAGAGAGAGAGAGAGAGAGAGAGAGAGAGAGAGAGAGAGAGGAGAGAGAAGAGAGAGAGAGAGAGATTGATTGAGAGAGAGAGGAGAGAGCAGAGAGAAAGAGAGAGAGAGAGACAGAGAAGAGAGAGAGAGAGAGGACAGAGAGAGAGAGAGAGAGAGAGAGAGAGGAGAGAGAGAGAGAGAGAGAGAGAGAGAGAGAGAGAGAGAGAGAGAGAGAGTCTTCTTCTTGTTTTCTCTCCTCTTTATCTCGTCCCGTCCCAGTGTTACAATGTTGTGATTTTTGTGTGTGTGTTTGTGTGTGTGTGTGTGTGTGTGTGTGTGTGTGTGTGTGTGTGTGTGTGTGTGTGTGTTTGTTTGGTGTGTGTGTGTGTTGTTGTGGTGGTGGTGTGTGTGTGTGGTGTGGTGTGTGTGTGTGTGTGTGTGTGTTGTGGTGTGTGTGTGTGTGAGGAGGGGGGGTGGGACGGGGTTGATGTGCTGTGTGGTGGTGGTGGTGGTGGTGGTGGTGGTGTGTGTGGTGTGGTGTGGTGTGGTGTGTTAGTGTGTTAGTGTGTGTGTGTGTGTGTATGTATGTGTGTGTTTTGTATTCGTTTAATCCCTGTCTTATATTTTCTTCTATCTTTTCTTGCTTGTTTCTTCTTCTTCTTTTTTCTTTTTTTTTTGCCTTTTATTCTTTATAGCTCTTGTCTCCCCTCTCCTGAAATTGTTTATTTCCCTCTTTTTGTTCTTGTCTTTTTTTCTTTTAGTCTTTTTTTTGTCTGTGTCGTCCTTCTCCTCCTCTTCATTTCTCTGAAGACTGTTTCTTTGTTTGTTGGTTTCTTTATGACATGTTGGTTTGTTAGTAAAACAAACAACAACAACAGCAGCAGAAGATGCACCAGATTATACCCACACACACATTCTGTACCGATATCTCGTCCCACGCTCTGTCTTCTTCTATTAGCATCTCTCTCAAGGGGTTCCATCTGCGGGTGCGTAAGTGTGAGTGTGTCTGTGTGTGCGCGCGCGTGCGCGTGTGTGTGCATGCGTGTGTGTGTACTCTGTGTGTGTGATTATGTGCGTGCGTGTGGGTGTATCCGCGCGTATTTCTGCCCATGTTTGAAAAGACATGACATAGTTGGCAGACATAAAAAACTGATCTTACCACTCTCTCCCCCCCTCCTCCCCTACCCCCCCCCCCCACCCCCCCCCAAACCTGGATGACTTTCACAAGAGAAGAAGACACCTCCACCTACGTATATAACTCATACCTGTCTAGTCTACCGGGGCATAATTCACACCGGTATCCATGTTATGTTGTTGCTACGCGTTAGTTAGCCAGCCTACCTGTGTGCCTGTCTACCTGTCCGCCTCGAAGCCCCATGACTCATGCATAGATCTCATTCCTACATGTATGTATACACGGTAGACTAGAGAGAGGATCTATAGATCCGACTGTCTCTACTACCTACTAGGATCTTATGTCACACGGCTCATTGATTTTACTTACTATACCCACTATCTATAGCTCATGATTTTACTTACTATTCCCACTATCTATTTCTTCACACACAACCCGAGGTGACGAACGACGGATACCCCCCCCCCCTCCCCCCCCCCCCCCCCCCCCCCCCCACCTCCCACGAAATTGTTCGAGTGCTTATCTTAGCCCTCCCTCCCTCTCTGTCTGTGAGAGAGAAAACTCTTTGTCAAATGACCCCCACCTCAGTATTATAATTATGCAATACTGGAACCCCCAGATTTTATAACAAAGATTATGTTTACGTCATAATTTTTCACAGCAACCCCCCCCCCCCCCCCCCCTCTCTCTCTCTCTCCTCCCAAATTTTTGTTAACAAAGGTTTTACTTAATACCCACCTACCCCACAACTCTCCACCCCTACCCCCCCCCCCCCCCCCCCCCCACCCCCCCCCCACCCAACCACCCCACCCCGGCCTCATTCCACCCTACCCCACCCAGTAAGCCGAATCATCAACACAAGGCATACCACAACACAGCTAAGGACCACAACTGAAGACTATTACTTCCTGTAATTGAGTGCTTTGTTCGCCCACTCCAAACCAACTGGGTACCAACAGGGAAAGAATGGCAGTGCTGTGTGGGGTTTTTTTTCTTTCTCTTTTTTTCTTGGTTTTTGTTTCTGTTCGTACGTGGGCCGACCGCAAGAGACAGACGGACGGATCGACGGCTTATCCGTGAGTCATTGGTATGGATTGTGGCACTTGGTGGGCTTTGGTGAGTGAGTGAGTGAGTGAGTGAGCTGAGTGAGTCAAGTGAGTCGACTAGCACCCCCCCCCCCCCCCCCCCCCCCCCCCCCGACTGATCACACGGACACCAGTGTGACTGTAGTCAGTCAGTATTGTATATAATTATAACACTGTCAATTAGGCCCCCTAGCTGTGTGTGATCAACATCACGTTTATTTTGGATGGATTTTCCTGTCTTTCTTTCTAGTTTTGTTGTTGGTTTTTTTTAAAACTTCTTGTTCTTCGTTCTTTTCATCGTTGCCTTTTTCTATAAGGTAGTGTGATCTGAAGACGATTATCCAAAACGAATATAAAGCCCCCCCTCCCCCAAAAGCAACCAAATACTTCCCCCCCCCCTCCTCCCTACCCCTTCACAAAAAAAACAGAGAGAGAACGAGGGAGGGGAGAGAGAGAGAGAGAGAGAGAGAGAGAGAGAGAGAGAGAGAGAGAGAGAGAGAGAGAGAGAGAGCCCACGAAAATCTAAGCAACTTGAAAACAATCCTCTCCCCTTGAAGAATTTTTTTTTTTAAAAGAAAGAAAGAAAGAAAAAAATCAGCAGACACATATTTATGAACTTCAACATATTCATCTGGTGAAAAACACACACACACACACACACACACACACACACACGTTCGTTTCCTGTGTGTTGAAGTAATGACAGTACACCAGAAATCTTACTGGTGCAAAAATTCGGTGATCAAAGAACAGAGAGAGAGAGAGAGAAGAGAGAGAGAGAGAAGGAGGAGAATGATCAATGAAGAGAAAAAGATAATTGAAACAATTATGAGTAGACAGACAGCACGACATAGAGAGAGAGAAGAGATGATTAAATGAAAGAAAAAAAAAGATAAGGAAAAAAAATGAGGAGAGAAACACACGGACACAATAAAACAAGAAAGAAAGAAAAGAAGAGAGAGAGAGAGAGAGAGAGAGAGAGAGAGAGAGAGAGAGAAGAGAGAGAGAGAGAGAGAGAGAGAGTGCCTCCACCAATTCAATTGCCAAATCAAGTCTATTTCATTAATGAAACAAACAACTGATTAAAATTGTTCACGAAGTCAATCAAGAAAAACCAACAACCAACAACAACACTGAGAATAAAAGTTCAATACAACAACACAACTCTTCACATCAGGACAACAACAATCGCAATACTTCCAGAAGGAGAAACAAGAAAATAGCAAGGAAAAACCACCAACCAACACTTTTATAAAGACGTTTCACATTCACAAGACTTTAAAGAAGAAAAAAAACAACCAGGATTAAAACCCCCCAGAAGGGATGAGTGAGTGGGTGAGGGGAAGGGGGCAGGATAGGGAAGGAAACAAAGGGGCAGTAGAAGTTCCCCCTTGCCCTCCAACACAAACAACACGATGTATACACTACTACAGCCCTCCAACACAAACAACACGATATACACACTACTACACACCTTGCAAGACAAATAACACGATGTACACACTACTACACACCTTGCAAGACAAACAACACGATGTACACACTACTACAGCCCTCCAACACGAACACGATGTACACACTACTACAGCCCTCCAACACGAACACGATGTACACACTACTACAGCCCTCCAACACGATGTACACACCACTACACACCTTGCAACCCAAAACAACACGATGTACACACCACTACACACCTTGCAAGACAAACAACACGATGTACACACCGCTACACACCTTGCAAGACAAACAACACGATGTACACACCACTACACACCTTGCAAGACAAACAACACGATGTACACACCACTACACACCTTGCAACCCAAAACAACACGATGTACACACCACTACACACCTTGCAAGACAAACAACACGATGTACACACCACTACTACACACCCTCCAACACAAACAACACGATGTACACACCGCTACACACCTTGCAAGACAAACAACACGATGTACACACCACTACACACCTTGCAAGACGAACAACACGATGTACACACCGCTACACACCTTGCAAGACAAACAACACGATGTACACACCACTACACACCCTCCAACACAAACAACACGATGTACACACCGCTACACACCTTGCAAGACGGCGGGCTGACGGCCCTCCCTGTGCAGCGTGGTCAAGACGATGTGCAGAGCACTGTCCGTATCCCGCACGTGATGCTCGCTGAGGCCCCGCTCGTCATACAGCACCACCTCGCGCACAGGCTTCCTGCGGAACGTGTCCTTGCCGTGCGTGGAGGCCAGCAGGTCCAGCACCCCCACCTTGCCCTGCTGCAGCCGCTTGCGGTTGAAGCGGTCCGTGCAGCTGATGTTGAGCGCCCCTTGCACATGCTGCGCGTTGTAGCACAGGAACGGGCGGCAGTCGATCACCAGCACGTTCCGAGACTTGCGCAGCTTGGCGGCCAGCTCCCCGCAAGAGATGGCCCGGAATGGGACGAGGCCCGAGGACGGGGAGGTCACTGGGGAGGACGCGGGGGTCCTCTCCTCCCCACAGCCCCTGGAGGTGCGGAATGTGCAGGTGGTGGTGGTGGTGGTAGTGGTGGTGGCGGAGTGGTGTTCCAGACACGCCGTGTGCTGGCCCAAACAGGAGGCGGCGGACAGGGGTCGCTCCCCCTGATCCAGAGCGCAGTCCTTGCCGTGAGGGAGGCACTGGCCCCCGACGCAGTTGTCCGACAGTTTGGAGGTCAGGATGGCCGGAGCGGACAGGAAGTCCAGCCTGGGCTTCTTCTCTCCCCGCTCCCGGCCGGACAGGGCCGAGGTCAGGTCCAGCTTGAGGTCGAAGCGTCTCCTGTGAGGCAGGTGGATGCGGGAAGGGGCCAGAACCTCGATGTCGCCAGACTCCGGCATGGCTGTGGCACTGCTGTCGACCTCCGC
Organism: Rapana venosa; assembly: GCA_028751875.1. NCBI lineage: Eukaryota > Metazoa > Mollusca > Gastropoda > Neogastropoda > Muricidae > Rapana > Rapana venosa. Next base: position 41,562,971 of record CM054137.1, on the reverse strand, counting down.
GTGAGCCAGCTCAAAGAGATGAGGAGGATGAAGGGGATGAGGATGAGGATGAAGGCGGGGAGGAGGCAGGAGGATCATAGGCGTCTTTTGAAGACCATTCTCCTGCAGAAGGGTAAGTAGGCTAAACAACCACCTGTGGATGGAGTGGCGAGGGGAGGAGAAGGATGCTCCTTCCCTGCTTCTTCAGCACAACTAGTGGCAGGCAGAGCACAGCTCGCTGTATCCAACACTCTTAGCAAGCACTACTGGCCTGGGCCTACTATCACACACAACACACAGACTGATGTCACTGAGCTGGCAGAATTCGATTCAGCTCTTCAAGATAATTATGGCGAGCGTGGATGATGGCAAACACTTTTGTTCTTCGTTAGTATCCAAAAGAAAATGCGGACATGTCCCTGGTGAGAGGAATCTTCCTGGTTTCCAAGCTCTCTTCCTTCGCTGCTTTCTCTTTCTCTCACTCTCTCACACGCGCCCTGCTCCCTCCACTAGGATGAATGGACTGTTTACATGGGCGACCTGCGCACAAGACGTGAAGCAGCGATGAGATCACCGTTTCCAAATTTAGCGGCCACGCGAGGCAGGACTGCTGTGTGGCGCCCTGCACACGCAAGTGCGTCCTGATTGGCTACAACCGTGAAACCCGCGTGGAGGTTCCCTGTTGTGTGTATATGAATGTAGAATACCGTCTCTGTAGACTACCATAAATGATATTCAAACTTTAAGTGTTTTCCAACGCTTCTTATCCGATTGTTCTGCAAAAGACAAACGAAAGTTCGAAAGATAAGAGTCATATGCTATTTTAAAAATATATAAAAACCCAACTGAAAGTCACAGACAAGCAAATAAAGAGGGCATGAATGCATGTACACAAATGAATAATTAAAAAAAATCCAACAACATCAATATTTCAATTTAAGTGGGAAAAAGTTGCTGAGCAAATAACAGACAAAAAAAGAAAAAAAAAAAAAGATATCAGCAGCAACATGTGTTGAATGAAGAACATCAATCGAAACTTGTATCCCAGATACCAAACACTAAAGCTGCAGAAGTACATAAGCAATCAAAGGTTTTGTGCAAACGTTTTCTGGCAGGTGATGCAAGCCACTGAGTGTTACTGTTGTGGCATCTACTGCATACGTTCATTGCCAGGTGTTGAGAGATTGTACATAAAGAAACTTCATTTTTGCTCTGCGAGGCTGTCTTAAATCCTACCTACCTACAGATAAGGTGGTTTTGTGTGTGTGTGTGTGTGTGTGTGTGTGTGTGTGTGTGTGTGTGTGTGTGTGTGTGTCTGTTAGTCATTTTTGTTGTTTTTAATTATTTTGTTTTATAAAGAATCACCACTTCCAGAACGAATACCAGAATCTGAAACTATGTCTAACATGTTTGTAGCCTACAAATTGCGAGAGGGGAGAGTGACACAGCTATAGCTTCAGGCACATTAGTTGTGTAGAGAATAATTCCTCTGTTACTATTATTAGAATCGTAATGTGAAAAGACATTTCTAGCTGCAGTTTGAAGTTATACAACAATAACACAAAACTTCACCACTGACAACAATACAAAAACAACAACAGGAGCTTGACAACAATAGCTATGACATCCACCATTTTTTAAAAATCGAATCTTATAAAACCGAAAATTGTGTATGTGTGTGTGTGTTCTTTAATTTCCAGGATAATGGAATAAGAACTTATTGCTTTTTTTTTATTTTTTATTTTACACCAGTCACAGTGTGTATGCAGTTTTGTCAAGTGTGTGTGTGTGTGTGTGTGTGTGTGTGTGTGTGTGTGTGTGTGTGCGTGCGTGTGTGAATGTACATGTATGCCTGCATCGACTTACATGAAGAGAAGAGGGCTATAAATCATTATTACCAACACGACCTGAATTCTACGCTCTGCAGACCAGCTGATCTTAGAGGTAGTGTTTGTAGACGGTAGATAGTCAGCTTGCAGAGGTGACGCTACCAGAACGAGACCGGTTGCTAGGGCAAACCGAACTGCGGCACACTCAGAACTGGTTAGTTCCAGACAGCGTGGCTGCTGCCATCTAGTCATCGCTGAAGTCACACCTGATGCAAGCCACTGCCATGGATACCCGGGGTGACATAAGTTTCGAAATATATCGGGTGGGGTGGAGAGAGAGAGAGAGAAGAGAGAGAGAGAGAGAGAGAGAGAGAGAGAGAAGAGAGAGAGAGAGAGAGAGAGCGCGTTTAGCCTACCCAGCCTCTGAATGAGTTCGTATGGTTTACACTGAAGGCATATCAACAAATGAATGGGTGATGATGAAGTTGATTAAGATGTTGTTTTTGATGATGATGATGATGATAATAATAATAATAATAATAATAATAATAATAATAAATTGAATTTATATAGCGCTATATCTTGCAAAAACGAATCAAAGCGCTTAACCTTTTTAAGCCTTTGGCGCTTTTAAGCCTTTGGCGCTGATGATGATGTTGATGATAATATTGATGCTGATTAGACATGTCGTTGTTGATGGTGAAAAAGTTGATGCTGATGATGGTGATGATGGTGACGATGATTATGATGATGACGTTTTAATTCTTCATCATCACCACTGCAACTTATCTCCATAGTTGTTGATATTGTTAATTTCGCTCTGGCTGCTTTATCATTTTTGTTTTGGTATTTTCATTTTGTATGTGGTCAGTTCACAAAAAGAGCCACATCTGTTTGGTGTGAAATAAAAAGTTGACATGAAATCTGAAATCAAGGCCATAATATCTGATTTTTTAAAATTGTGTCTGTCAGGTAAGCAGAGCTGGGACAACCACTAAAAATAATAATTGCTTTAAAACATAATAGTATCGTGATTTCAAAGGCAAATAAACTATCTTGTCATAAATCTCTCCAAAGTGAACTTTTCATCTGATTTCACACACACACACACACGCACGCACGCACGCACGCACGCACACACGCACACACACACGCACGCGCGCGCGCGCACGCACGCACGCACACACACACGCACGCGCACACACACACACTCACACACACACATGGATGGTAAGAGCGTTGCGCTCGTGATCTGATGGGGACGGGATAGCCTGGTGGTTAGAGTGATGTATTCGTGATCTGCTGACCCGGGTTCTCTGGAGTTAACATCAGTGCCGACTCCACTCTCCCCAAAAGTCCTTCGGATGAGACTATAAACCGAGGTCCTGTGTGCGAACGCACGAAGAACATCTTGCGCACTCGTTAAAACCCGTCCCGCTTTTCGGAAGAGTAGGCCATTGTGTGCCGGTGGGAACGGATGACAAAAGGTACAAAACAGCATACACACGGGAACTGGGTGTATATTTTAGAAATAATAAACACATGAGTTCTTATTCATTATCCTCTAAATAAAAGAATTTGCACACACACAAAATGACAATGACAATGACAAAGACAAATTCTTTCATTTCGAGGATAATGAATAAGCACCCATGTAATTTTTGTTTTTACATCCAGTCCCCACCCGTAGGGATACATCATAATAAAAAAGCCAAATACTCATATACTCACACAGTAAAAAAAAAAAAACCAACCAGGAAAAAACCAAGAAAAAACTTTTAAAAACCCTACAAAACCCAACAAAACAAAACAGAGAGAGAGAGAGGAGAGAGAGAGAGAGAGAGAGAGAGAGAGAGAGAGAGAGAGAGAGAGAGAGAGAGAGAGAGAGAGACCCTAAACCTCTACAGGTGTTGAATATAAAAAGATGAGTCACGAGAGATCAGAGCTGTCTTCTTTCATCCCAGTTCATGAAATAAAAAAAAAAACGGTAAGGGAAGATCCCACAGGTGAAAAAAACACCACCCTATGAACAACAAGAGGAGGAGGAGAGAGGAGGGGAGAAGAGGGTAGATAGAATCTACTACTCTTACAACCCCCTTCCCTTTAAATAACCCTCCCTCCTGACCTGCCCCCCCCCCCCCCCCCCCCCACCCCTACTCTCCTCCTTATCACTACTCTACCCCTGTCCCAGGTACAGCAGAGCACAGGCTGTGACCTGTCTCACCTACTACAGTCATTCACAAAACAAAAATCTGCCCTAGTCCATGATGATTGGCTGCATCATGCCCACGTGGCGATGAGCCACCGCACGTGACCTCTTTTCTCTCTCTCTCTCTCTCCTGGCTATCCCGTTAGCCTAACTTGGCCTATACTAGGCCGTGGAGCTACTAGGCTGTAGCCTAGCCTAGCCAGGACTATCAGCTTTGACTCAGCCTCACGACACTGTGACGACAACTGTCTCAGTGACCTTTGTACTAGGGCTAGTAGAAGCTGAAGAAGGAGGAGGAGGAGGAGGAAGAAGAAAAGATAAAAGTGTTAAACACACACGCGTGCGCGCCCGCGCACATTCTCTCTTTGTCTTTCTGTCTGTCTGTCTGTCTGTCTCTCTCATTTTCTCTCTCTCTCTCTCTCTCTCTCTCTCTCTCACTCATTTTCTCTCTCTCTCCCTGTCACATACACACTCTCTCTGTCTGTCTCTGTCACACACACTCGCACGCACGCACACATACACACATACACACGCGCGCAAATTAAGAATGAACCTGCGCGTGTGTTGCGCGTGCGTGTCACCACCAAAGTAACGGGATCACGGCGTCAGGTGGTTTTAGAGTCGCCCAGATCTTTTTTTTTTTTTTTAAGCACCTCCCCCCCCCCCACTACCCCTCCCCCCCCCCCCCCCCCCCCCCCCCCCCCCCCCACCCCTCCGTACCGTGGGTGTCGCAAGCTCCGTGGCTGGAAGGGGTGACGAAGCGGGTGTAGCGTGGTGGGTGACAGTCAAATCGGGGTACATGTATGCTTCACGCTGCAAGGCTGTGGGACCTTTTCTTCTCTGATATTGTGCAATGCTGTCCAGCAAAATCATGATGAGACTGAGATTGTGTGTGATTCAGATTCAGATTCAGGATATTTTATTGCCATTTAAGTCATGTAGACTTATTTGACACAACAAAAACGTGCGTGCGTGTGCGTGTGTGTGTGTGTGTGTGTGTTGTATATATGTGTGTGTGTTTGTATATGTGTGTTTGTGTGCGTGTGTGTCAGTGTCAAATTCTGTTATTTCGAGGATAATGTGCTTCTTTTTACATCCAGAGAGAGAGAGAGAGAGAGAGAGAGATAATGACAATGACAATGACAAAATCTTTTATTTCGAGGATAATGAATAAGCACACATGTGCTTTTTTACATCCAGTCCCGCCCGTTAGGGATACATCTTAATAATAATAACCCAATACTTATACAGTCTCACAATAAAAAAAGGGGAAATAACCCTTTTAAAAACAGCTCCCCCCCAACAACCCCCCCCCCCCCCCCCCCCTGGTCAAAACCAACCAACCAGAGAGAGAGAGAGAGAGAGAGAGTATAACAATAGACAAAGATTAAAAAAATTCGGGTTGAGAGAGAGACAGAGATAGAGAGAGACAGATACAGAAAGACAAAGACAGAGAGAGAAACAGAGACAGAGAGACAAAGACAGAGACAGAGAGACAAATCCAGAGAGACAGAGAGAAAGAGACAGGTGAGAGTGTCTAAAAATAGGCATCAGCTCATCATCAGGCGTCAGTGAGTGACTGGCAGGATGACATGGGGAATGTTGGCGATCAATGAGTGCCTGCTCACTGAACTGCGTCACGACAAGGTGGATACAAGCATCGCTGAATCAATCAATCAATCAGTCCTCATCATCCACCTCCACCCACCCAATAGCCTATCTGACTGACTCGTTCTTGCTTGGTTGGTTGGTTGGTTTTGACCACATATTTAAATGGTGAGATTTCAAAATGATTCATAACACTGGCTGGAAAACTTTCATTTATTTTTGGATCATTTAGAGTTTGTTCAATAACAAAGTTAATACATACCAACCAACCAACCAACCAACCAACCAAGTGACAAATCATTCAAATTACTCAATATACTAACCTACCAACCAACCAACCAACCAGTCGATCGATCATTTCATCCATCCATCTAGCCATCAATCCATATATGGGGGGTCTATCTGGTTGTAGGGTATATGTAACTTTTGAAATTCCACCCCACCCCTGTCTGTGCGTGTAGTATTGTCCCTTGCCACCCTTCAGAACACACACACACACAGACACACAGACACACACACACATATTCTATGTGTGCATATATTTTTTCTTTTGATTGGGTTGTATGGCTTATCATTGTTTAGGTTTTTCTTTTTTTGAATCCTATGTATGCACATATATATATATTATCATTATTATCATTATTTTATTATTATTTAGATGGATGGCTTAATGAAAATAGCAACTGCAACGCTTATTCAATGTACTATCTGAAAAAAAAGTTTGACTTTGAGGGAGAGAGAGAGAATGACAAATTCTTTTATTTCGAGGATAATGAATAAGCACCTATGTGCTTTTTTTTTTATTTTACATCCAGTCCCCACCGTTAGGGATACGTTATATGATAATAAAATAAAATAAACTCAATACCAATACACTCACACAATAAAAGGGACAAGAGAGAGAGAAGAGCAGGGAAACACACAGACAGAGAGAGAGAGAGAGAGAGAGAGAGAGAGAGAGAGAGAGAGAGAGAGAGAGCGAGAGCGAGAGAGAGAGAGAGAGAGAGAGAGAGAGAGAGAGAGAGAGGAGAGAGAGAGAGAGAATCTTTTTACTGAAGGAACGGAATAAGCACACTTTTCATGGCCTTTATTTTGTTACACCAAGCCTTCAGCCCAAAACACTGACAATTTAAAAAAATCAAACTAAACAAATAACCAAACGCCTGAACCCGAAGCACTTGGGCAAAAATATCAATTAAATAAAATAACAGCAACAAAAACAGCCATGTCAACAGAGTAATCAGTAAAGAGAAGATGGGGAAAATAATAATAATAATAATAATAATAATAAAAGGAAAGAAGAAAAACGATAAACGCCTCCAAAATTACCCCATTCTAAAACAAGGCGACGAACATGTGCAGGTGGAAACCAGAAATTAATGATAAGAGAAAACGTGAGACAGGGGACAGTGAAAGAGGAAGAGCTATCAAATGATTATCGAGTGAGGGAGGCAGGGATGGAGCAAGAAGAGAGAGAGAGGGAGAGAGAGAAGAGAGAGAGGGAGGGAGGGAGGGAGGGAGAGAGAGCAGGGAAAAGGGGAGAGAGAGAAGGGGAAGCAGTGAAAGAGAGACAGACAGACAGAGACAGACAGACAGACAGAGAGAAAGAGAGAGAGAGAGAGAGAGAGAGAGAGAGAGGGGGGAGGGGGAGAGAGAGCAGGGAAAAGGGGAGAGAGGAGGGGGGGAAGCAATGAAAGAGAGAGACAGACAGAGATAGACAGGGACAGACAGAGAGAGGGAGAGAGAGAGACAGAGAAAGAGCAGGGAAAAGGGGAGAGAGAGATAGGGGGAAGCAATGAAAGAGAGACCGACAGACAGAGACGCAGAGAGAGAGAGAGAGAGAGAGAGAGAGAGAGAGAGAGAGAGAGAGAGAGAGAGAGAGAGAGAGAGAGAGAGAGAGAGAGAGAGAGAGAGAGAGAGAGAGAGAGAACATGAAAAAGGTGAGGGAGAGTGAGAGAGAGAGAGAGAGAGAGAGAGAGAGAGAGAGAGAGAGAGAGAGAGAGAGAGAGAGAGAGAGAGAGAGAGGACAGATGACATACGATCCCAAAATAGACCTCAGCTTCATTCCAATCCTCAGTCAGAGCTCCATACTTAGGACATACACTCATCTGATCGTAAATCGAATTGTCATTGCCATCTAATCATCACGGCCTTTTTTTTTTGACATACTGTGAGGGGAAAATGTAAATAAAATCTCTCTCTCTCTCTCTCTCTCTCTCTCTCTCTCTCTCTCTCTCTCTCTCTCTCTCTCTCTCTCTCTCTCTCTCTCTCTCACACACACACACACACACGAATATGTACACACATGGTAAATAAATTGTGATTTACGGATATCGACTTCCGTTTTCGCGTAATTCTAACGTGAGTGGCGCTAAATTCTATTGATGAATACGTTTATATTTCTTTAAAAAAATAAAAAAGGCAAAAACAGAGCTGGAGAATGTAAATAAAAGTTTAAACAAGTGTATTGCGGGAGAATTTTAGACTTCTATTATTATAGTGCTAGTTTAGATTTAAACTGTGCAAAAAGGAGAAATGTCCGAATATTTTAGTGGTGAAAAAAGTTTTGACTATTAATGGAACCTAATATTTAAACGAATGTATTAAAGGATTGAAATCAAGCCACGAAGCCGGATTAAGTGAAG
>CM054137.1:41551754-41554201 GCA_028751875.1 Rapana venosa | reverse complement strand
CACCCACCGCGACGGCCCCTGCGGAAGTGTCCTTGCCGTGCGTGGAGGCCCGCGGGGTCCAGCCCCCCCCCCTTGCCTGCTGCGCCGCTTGGGGTTTGAAGCGGTCGTGAGCTGATTTTGAGCCCCCCCTTTTGACATGCTGCGCGTTGAGCAAGGAACGGGCGGCAGTCAAATCCCCAGCACTTTCCCGAGTTTGGCAGCTTGGGGCCAGCTCCCGAAAAGAGATGGCCCGGAATGGGACGAGGCCCGAGGAGGGGGGTCCCCGGGGGGGACGCGGGGGTCCTCTCCTCCCCCCCCGGGAGGTGCGGAAATTGGGGCAGGGGTGGTGGTGGTGGTGGGTGGGGGGCGGAGTGGTGTTCCGACCCCGTGTGCGGGCCCAAAAGGAGGGGGCGGACGGGGGTGCCCCCCCTGATCCAGAGCGCGTCATCCCGTGAGGGGGCACGGGCCCCCCCGACGGTTGTCCGACGTTTGGGGTCGGATGGGGGAGCGGACAGGAAGTCCAGCCTGGGTTTCTTTCCCCGTCCCCCGGCCGGAAAAGGGGCCAGGTCAGGCCCCAGCTTGAGGCAAAAGGTTTTCCTGTGAGGCAGGTGGAGCGGGGGGGGCCAGACCTCGAGTCCCCAGACTCGGCATGGCTGTGGCATTTGCTGCGCCTCCGGTGGCCGCTCAAAAGATGAGGAGGTGAAGGGGATGAGGAGAGGATGAAGGCGGGGAGGAGGGGGGAGGATCATAGGGTCTTTTGAAGCCATTTCCGCGAAGGGTAAAATAGGCTAAACAACCCCTGTGGATGGGAAAATGGCGGGGGGGGAGGAGAAGGTGCTCCTTTCCCGCTTCTTTAGCACAAATGTGGCAGGCAGAGCACAGTGCTGTATCCAACATCTTAGCAAGCCTTTGGCCCCGGGCCTCTAATTTACAACAAAAACACAGATGTGTCCTGAGCGGCAGAAATTGATTCAGCTCTTCAAGATAATTATGGGAGGTGGATGATGGCAAACACTTTTGTTTTCGTTAGTATCAAAAAAAAATGCGGCATGTTCCCCGGTGAGAGGAATTTCCTGGTTTCCAGCTCTCTTCCCTTTCCGTTTTCTTTCTTCACTCTCTCACACCGCCCTGCTCCCTCCACTGGATGAAAGGGGCTGTTTACTGGGCGACCGCCACAAGACGTAAGCAGCGATGGATCACCGTTTCCAAATTTCGGCCCGGAGGAGGACTGCTGTGTGGCGCCCTGCCACGCAAGGCGTCCCGATTTGGGTACAACCCTGAAACCCGCGTGGAGGGTTCCCCCGTTGTGTGATATGAAAGTAGAATACCGTCTCTGTAGATACCTAAAAGATATTCAAAATTTAAGGTTTTTCCAAAGTTCTTATCCGATTTTTCTGCAAAAGACAAACGAAAAGTTCGAAAGATAAGAGTATATGCTATTTTAAAAATATATAAAAACCCAAACTGAAAGTCACAGAAAAGCAAAATAAAGAGGGCATGAATGCATGTACACAAATGAATAATTAAAAAAAACCCAAAACAACATCAATATTTCAATTTAAGGGGGAAAAAGTTGCTGAGCAAAAAAACAGACAAAAAAAAAAAAAAAAATATATATATCAGCAGCAACATGTGTTGAATGAAGAACATCAATCGAAATTGTATCCAGATACCAAACACTAAAGCTGCAGAAGTAATAAGCAATCAAAGGTTTTGTGCAAACGTTTTCTGGCAGGTGATGCAAGCCACTGGGTGTTACTGTTGTGGCATTACTGTATACGTTCATTGCCAGGTGTTGAGAGATTGTACATAAAAAAAACTTCATTTTTGCTCTGCGAGGCTGTCTTAACCCTACCTACCTACAGATAAGGTGGTTTTGTGTGTGTGTGTGTGTTGTGTGTTTTGTGTGGTGTGTGTGTGTGTGTGTTTTGTGTGTGTGTGTCTGTTAGTCATTTTTTTTGTTTTTATTTTTTTTTGTTTTATAAAGAATCAGCATTCCCCAAGAACGATACCCCAAAATCTAAAAACAAATGTTTTAACATGTTTGTTAGCCTCAAATCGCGAGAGGGGGGGGAGGGAAAACAGGAGAGGAAGACAGGTATAGCTTCAGGACATTTAGTTGTGTAGAGAATAATTCCTCTGTTACTATTATTAGAATCGTAATGTGAAAAGACATTTCTAGCTGCAGTTTGAAGTTATACAACAAAACAACAAAACTTCACCACTGACAACAATACAAAAACAACAACAGGAGCTTGACAACAATAGCTATGACATCCACCATTTTTTAAAAATCGAATCTTATAAAACCGGAAAAAATTTTGTATGTGTGTGTGTGGTTCTTTAATTTCCAGGATAATGGAATAAGAACTTATTGCTTTTTTTTAAAATTTTTATTTTACACCAGTCACAGTGTGTATGCAGTTTTGTCAAGTGTGTGTGTGTGTGTGTGTGTGTGTGTGTGTGTG
>CM054137.1:41531754-41549254 GCA_028751875.1 Rapana venosa | reverse complement strand
TATCAGCTTTGACTCAGCCTCACGACACTGTGACGACAACTGTCTCAGTGACCTTTGTACTAGGGCTAGTAGAAGCTGAAGAAGGAGGAGGAGGAGAGAAGAAAAAGATAAAAGTGTTAAACACCACACGCGTGCGCGCGCCGCGCGACATTCTCTCTTTGTCTTTCTGTCTGTCTGTCTGTCTGTCTCTCTCATTTTCTCTCTCTCTCTCTCTCTCTCTCCTCTCTCACTCATTCTCTCTCTCTCCCGTGTCACATACACACTCTCTCTGTCTGCTCTCTGTCACACACACTCGCACGCACGCACACATACATCACATACACACGCGCGCAAATTAAGAATGAACCTGCGCGTGTGTTGCGCTGTGCGTGTTCACCACCAAAGTAACGGGATCACGGCGTCAGGTGGTTTTAGAGTCGCCCAGATCTTTTTTTTTTTTTTTAGCACTCCCCCCCCCCCCCCACCCCTCCTCCCCCCCCCCCCCCACTCCCCCCCCCCCCCCCCCCCCCCCCCCCCCCCCCCCCCCCCACCCCCCTCCGTACCGTGGGTGTCGCAAGCTCCGTGGTGGAAGGGGTGACGAAGCGGGTGTAGCGTGGTGGGTGACAGTCAAATCGGGGTACATGTATGCTTCACGCTGCAAGGCTGTGGGACCTTTTCTTCTCTGATATTGTGCAATGCTGTCCAGCAAAATCATGATGAGACTGAGATTGTGTGTGATTCAGATTCAGATTCAGGATATTTTATTGCCATTTAAGTCATGTAGACTTATTTGACACAACAAAAACGTGCGTGCGTGTGCGTGTGTGGTGTGTGTGGTTGTTATATGTGTGTGTGTTGTATATGTGTGTTTGTGTGCGTGTGTGTCAGTGTCAAATTCTGTTATTTCGAGGATAATGTGTTCTTTTTACATCCAGAGGAGAGAGAGAGAGAGAGAGAGAGAGATAATGAGACAATGACAATGACAAAATCTTTTATTTCGAGGTAATGAAAAGCCACATGAGCTTTTTAATCCATCCGCCCGTTAGGGATACATCTTTACAAATAACCAATACTATACAGTCTCACATAAAAAAAGGGGAAATACCCTTAAAACAGTCCCCCAAAACACCCCCCCCCCCCCCCCCTGGTCAAAAACCAACCACAGAGAGAGAGAGAGAGAGAGAGAGTATAAACAATAGACAAAGATTAAAATTCGGTTGAGAGAGGACAGAGATAGAGAGAGACAGATACAGAAGACAAAACAGAGAGAGAACAGACAGGAGCAAAGCACAGACAGAGAGACAATCCAGAGAGACAGGAGAAAGAGACAGTGAGAGTGTCTAAAATAGGCATCAGTCATCATCAGGCGTCAGTGGTGACTGGCGGATGACTGGGGAATGTTGGCGATCAATGAGTGCTGCTCACTGACTGCTCACGACAAGGGATTACAAGCATTGCTGAATCATCAATCAATCAGGTTCTCTCATCCACCTCACCCACCCAATAGCCTACTGATGACTGTTCTTGTTGTTGTTGGTTGTTTTGACCACATATTTAGGAGATTTCAATGATCATAACACTGGCTGGAAAACTTTCATTTATTTTTGGATCATTTAGAGTTTGTTCAATAACAAAGTTAATACATACCAACCAACCAACCAACCAAACCAACCAAGTGACAAAATCATTCAAATTACTCAATATACTAACCTACCAACCACCAACCAACCAGTCGATCGATCATTTCATCCATCCATCTAGCCATCAATCCATATATGGGGGGTCTATCTGGTTGTAGGGTATATGTAACTTTTGAAATTCCACCCACCCCTGTCTGTGCGTGTAGTATTGTCTTGCCACCTCTTCAGACACACCACCACAGACACATAGACACAAGATACACAACACACACACACCACACACACACACACACACACACACACACACACCACCATATTCTATGTGTGCATATATTTTTTCTTTTGATTGGGTTGTATGGCTTATCATTGTTTAGGTTTTTCTTTTTTGAATCCTATGTATGCACATATATATATATTATCATTATTATCATTATTTTATTATTATTTAGATGGATGGCTTAATGAAAATAGCAACTGCAACGCTTATTCAATGTACTATCTGAAAAAAAAGTTTGACTTTGAGGGAGAGAGAGAGAATGACAATTCTTTTATTTCGAGGATAATGAATAAGCACCTATGTGCTTTTTTTTTTATTTTACATCCAGTCCCACGTTAGGGATACGTTTATATGATAATAAAATAAAATAAACTCAATACCAATACACTCACACAATAAAAGGGACAAGAGAGAGAGAAGAGCAGGGAAACACACAGACAGAGGAGGAGAGAGAGAGAGAGGAGAGAGAGAGAGAGAGAGAGAGAGAGAGGAGAGAGCGAGAGAGAGAGAGAGAGAGAGAGAGAGAGAGAGAGGAGAGGAGAGAGAGAGAGAGAGAGAGAATCTTTTTACTGAAGGAACGGAATAAGCACACTTTTCATGGCCTTTATTTTGTTACACCAAGCCTTCAGCCCAAAACACTGACAATTTAAAAAAATCAAACTAAACAAATAACCAAACGCCTGAACCCGAAGCACTTGGGCAAAAATATCAATTAAATAAAATAACAGCAACAAAAACAGCCATGTCAACAGAGTAATCAGTAAAGAGAAGATGGGGAAAATAATAATAATAATAATAATAATAATAAAAGGAAAGAAGAAAAACGATAAACGCCTCCAAAATTACCCATTCTAAAACAAGGCGACGAACATGTGCAGTGGAAACCAGAAATTAATGATAAGAGAAAACGTGAGACAGGGGACAGTGAAAGAGGAAGAGCTATCAAATGATTATCGAGTGAGGGAGGCAGGGATGGAGCAAGAAGAGAGAGAGAGGGGGAGAGAGAGAGAGAGAGGGAGGGAGGGAGGGAGGGAGAGAGAGCAGGGAAAAGGGGAGAGAGAGAAGGGGAAGCAGTGAAAGAGAGACAGACAGACAGAGACAGACAGACAGACAGAGAGAAAGAGAGAGAGAGAGAGAGAGAGAGAGAGAGAGGGGGGAGGGAGGGGGAGAGAGAGCAGGGAAAGGGAGAGAGAGGGGGGGAAGCAATGAAAGAGAGAGACAGACAGAGATAGACAGGGACAGACAGAGAGAGGGAGAGAGAGAGACAGAGAAAGAGCAGGGAAAAGGGGAGAGAGAGATAGGGGAAGCAATGAAAGAGAGACCGACAGACAGAGACGCAGAGAGAGAGAGAGAGAGAGAGGAGAGAGAGAGGAGAAGAGGAGAGAGAGAGAGAGAGAGGAGAGAGAGAGAGAGAGAGAGAGAGAGAGAGAGAGAGAGAGACATGAAAAAGGTGAGGGAGAGTGAGAGAGGAGAGAGAGAGAGAGAGAGAGAGAGAGAGAGAGAGAGAGAGAGAGAGAGAGAGAGAGAGAGAGAGAGGACAGATGACATACGATCCCAAAATAGACCTCAGCTTCATTCCAATCCTCAGTCAGAGCTCCATACTTAGGACATACACTCATCTGATCGTAAATCGAATTGTCATTGCCATCTAATCATCACGGCCTTTTTTTTTTGACATACTGTGAGGGGAAAATGTAAATAAAATCTCTCTCTCTCTCTCTCTCTCTCTCTCTCTCTCTCTCTCCTCTCTCTCTCTCTCTCTCTCTCTCTCTCTCTCTCTCTCACACACACACACACACACGAATATGTACACACATGGTAAATAAATTGTGATTTACGGATATCGACTTCCGTTTTTCGCGTAAATTCTAACGTGAGTGGCGCTAAATTCTATTGATGAATACGTTTATATTTCTTTAAAAAATAAAAAAGGCAAAAACAGAGCTGGAGAATGTAAATAAAAGTTTAAACAAGTGTATTGCGGGAGAATTTTAGACTTCTATTATTATAGTGCTAGTTTAGATTTAAACTGTGCAAAAAGGAGAAATGTCCGAATATTTTAGTGGTGAAAAAAGTTTTGACTATTAATGGAACCTAATATTTAAACGAATGTATTAAAGGATTGAAATCAAGCCACGAAGCCGGATTAAGTGAAGAGAAGAAATCATGACTAAAAAACCCCCAACCCATTGCAATACACGTAACATAATCAAAGTCTGTCCTTTTTTCACGTAACAGTTTAAAACACTGCTTTCTTTTCCAAATGTAAGTGTTTTGTAACGTAGGAAATAACAGAAATTTTGCACACAAAAAAGACTTTTGCACCAAAATTTCATCTCAGAACATACTGCTACACACAGGTGGTGTATTGAAAAGAAAAAAAAATCACGCAATATGTATAAATTCTACATATATATATATATATGTGTGTGTGTGTGGTTTTCAATTTTACGTTGTTCACTAAAGTGATATTAGACGATGATGGCAGGGGAGGGGGGGGGGGGGGGGGGGGGGGTAGGGGTGGGTGGGTTGTGGTGTGGCTTAAGTGTGTACGTGTGGTTGCACTTAAAGGATATTAGACGATGGAGGCAGGGGGAGGGGGGGGGGGGGGAGGGGGGGGGGTAGGGGGGTTACGCGCATATGGGATAAAGGGCTTAAGTGAATAGATACGTGTTGGTATAAATGCACATTAAAAGACTATTCCAAACTATATAAACAGTTGCAAAAACATGGCAAAGAAATAAAAAAATTAACAAAACCCCGAACAATTGAAAAATACTCTAAAGTTGGGAAACAAACAATTGTGAAACTACTTGTAACGGCAGCTGTTAAAACAAGCAAATGTAGATTCGACGATCATACTTTACAAAAAGAGAATACTGGGGATTGAACAGAGACAAGGCTATCCACCAATAAACTCTGGATTGGTTAAAACTTCCTGCAGAGACTTATCTTGAAATGATGGTAAAAACGTTTTTAAACCTAGACATTGATACAGAACATGAACATTGGAAAATTTTTCACCGCATATACATTGTATATTTTTGGCAAATTTTGCTCGAAAGGCATTTAATTTCAATCTGTAGATTAGAGAAACAATTTTCTCGTACAGGATTTTTCGAAAACCGTACTGAGTACAAAGAATGTTCTCAAGATCCAGAACTGAACAGTATGCTGGGGATAACCAGCCTCTTCCTGTTTCTTTTTCACATGTTTCCAGCAAACATTTTGAAGCAAAGCATAACCTTCATGAAGAGAAAGAGGAATATCTAAAACATTTGAATAGCTATCATGTTTTGCTGCCTTTTTGGCGCTTTGTCGACTTTTTCATTAAAATAAATACCACAATGAGATGGAACCCAGCAGAAAGTAACATTCGAACCCCTCAAAAATTAGAAAATGTACCAACAAATTAATTTCAGTAATAAGATTCTGCCTAACGGTCGATGACGAGTTACTTAGAGACTGTAATGCAGATTTAGAATCAACACAGAACAAAATCTGCAAAACAGTATTGGGAAATCAAGCAGAAAGTACAAAGCCATCAAAATAGCAGTAAGTTCAGCGTAAAGATGGAATGATTTTTGCCGATGTGATAGGACTTTTCAACCTTTAAAGCTGGAATGATGAATGCTGCCCCTGCTTCCTTGTTTTTAAGAAGGGATCCGTCAGTGTATATGTTAAGATGAGAAGGATATGTATCTTCTAGGTGCACTTTTATATAAGAGCCTAGAATAAGCTCATTTTCTTCTTTTTTTAAAGTGATGGTTGATATCAAAATCTGCTTTCTGAAGTTCCCATGTTGGACAGGGTGTTAAAAGAGGTGTGGATTTTTGCCAGTCTTTAGGATTGATACTTGACTCTTTGAAGATATTGGAAGTGTAAGTACTAATAGTGACAAGAGAAGATATATTTTTAGCTCTATTGGGAAACTCTAAGTCCGATCTAATTGAAATTTCCGATGCAATATTGTTTTCAACTGTTGAACTTCTTAAGATATACTTTGAAACGGCTAAGTTACGATAATCCTCTAGAGGTAGTACTCCTATTTCTCTATACGTTCCTAAAGAAGATGCATGAAACGGAACTCCCAAAGCAATCCGGAAAGCTTTACAATCTAAGCTTTGAATTTTGTTCAAAGATATTTGGGGGCACTAAAGAATAATTTCTTGACCATATGTTAGTTTAGAGCGGACCAGCGATATTGATAAATGCTTTAGTACTAATGAATCTTGTGCCCATATTTGCCTACTAATTGCCTTTAAAACATTCAGACTTCTTCTTGCCTTGTTCAAAGCATATTCGATGTGACAATGCCATGTTAATTTTGAAGTAAGTATGATACCAAGAAATTTTACCATAGGCTTATAATCCAGAACTTTTTCACCAATTTTAAAAACAGGAAGTTTAGGAGGATCAGCACCATTGTTAAAAAGCACAACCTGTGTCTTTTCTGTAGAAAGACCTAACCATTTTCCACCATATACTTATAAATTTTATCCAACTCAAGCTGATATAACTTTCTAACATAATTTAAATGTCTTTTAGGTGTTACCTTTTTCATTGTTACCTTTTCCACATACAAAGGTCATCAGCATATTGGACAAGAACAACATTACCAGACACATATTCAGGGATATCATGAAGTAAATATTAAATAAATAGGGCGCAATCACAGAGCCCTGAGGTATGCCCATTTGTGGAAATCTAAGTGTGGAGTAAGTATTCCAACCTTTGCCTGAATGCCTCTTCCTGTGAGAAAAATTTCTAAAATAAGAATAGATGAAACTGACAGTCCAATACATTTTAATTTATATATAAACAATCTAGCATGCCAAACTTGGTCATAAGCTTTGTTTATGTCAAAGAACGTGGCAAGAATATTTTGTCTTCGTGCAAACTGATGTTTTATTTGGGTAGTCAGCTTAACTAAATGGTCCATGGTTGATCTTCCTTTTCGAAATCCTGCTTGATTAACTGGGACAATTTTATTTTTCACAATAGTACACTAGTCTATTTAAAATAACTTTTTCCATAAGTTTTCCCGTGTGTGATGTAAGTGCAACAGGTCTATAGCTTTTTGCATCCCTTTTCAATTTTCCTTGTTTTAGTAGGGGAATAATAATAGACTGCTTCCAAATCAAAGGTATTTTACATTCTATCCAGCACTGCTGAAATAATTGGTGTAGTAAAGAACCCAGTTTTTCTGGTAAATGTTTCAGCATTTGATTTGAAATAGCATCTATTCCTACTGATGTTTTCCTATTATTAAGAGATTGAATAACCATCCATAACTTCTCGTAAAGTTATTGGTGGTGTTTATGAATAATGTATTATCTGGTAATGGATCTTTATAAATATCTTTTTTTTGTTTCTTCCTTTCTGAAGGTAACTTCTGACTCTGAAAGACATGTATCACTCATTGTATTAGCAAACATATCAATGAAAGCTTCTGCCTTGTCTGAATCAGAGGGGAACTCTTATCTTTAACTGCAATTGGACACAAAGGCTGATTTATACCGTGTTTCATTTCATTAAATTTTTTCCATACTTTTTGCATATCCTTGTGAGTACAAATTTCCTTTTTACAAAAGTTAGACCAGAACTCACGTTTCACTTGCTCAATAATTTTGTCACACGTTTTATTTGCTAATTTTAGAAAAATGTGATTAGCCCATGATTTATTTTGTATATAAGTTTTGAATGCTATTTTTTTCTTATTAACAGCATTTTCACATGTTTCATTCCACCATAGGTTCCCTGCATGTTTATCAGATTTTATAGATGAACATCTGGGAATGGAACAATCTGCAGCTTGTTAAAACTGTTTTAGTAAATCTATCATAAAACATGTCTATGTCATCACATTCTATACAGCTTGTGTCATAACATTTTAGAAAAGATTGAAACAGGTCCCAGTTTGCTTTATTGTAACTATATTTTGGAATCTTATCTTTGACATTTTCATTATGTGCTGACCTTCCATACAGTGTTATGATAATTGGTAAATGGTCACTCCTAGCGAGTCACTGTAAGTTTCCATGCACAGTGCGGAGCTAGAATAGGAGAAATAAGGGATAGATCTATGGCAGTAGCTCTTTGAGTTGAAATATCTGGAATCCTAGTAACGCTTCCGTCATTAAGGAGGTTATAAAGAGGAATCAACAATGTTCTCTAACAATCTCTTACTCGTAATAATAGAGACATTATCTTTTTCCCAGAAAGGAGAATGAGCATTAAAAATCACCAGCTATTATCCATTTTTCTTTTGATATTTGTATAGATCTCACCCAGTCTGTATTATCTTCATGTGGACCTTTTGGCAGGTAGACAGAAACAATATTAACGATCTGATCATTACTTAATTTTACACGGGCTGCACATGAGTGAATGTTTGGGGTATTGTCTGGAACAGGAGAAGGACATACACTATACTCTACAGTTTCATGCACATAAATGGCTGTTTTAATTTTACCATCAATGCCAGCCTTTTCAAAAATGGGAGGGTAGTAAAAGGTAGGCAGCTTTGGTAAGTTGGTGACATTTACATTGAGGGACTGAAAAATAAGTATTTTATACCTCTCTGATGCAAGATGTTGAAGGAGATATGAATGATTTGTATTGATAGATCTACAGTTCATTGCATGAGTTTTACAAGATGTGTCCTGCACTAACTAACAATGAAAGTACTGTTCCAACAGCAGTAAGTACAATGTATTTAGAACAAAGAAAAGACAAATACACTCAAGAAAAACCAACTACAACAACAAAAGAAAATCAGTAACTATTTAAAAAAAAATAAAATATTAGGGAACTATTCTTAAAGGATAAAAACGCTTAATGATATCAGTAGTGATACCAAATTTTAAATAGATCTACTACTCTGTTAGAGTTGACAAATAGCGGTAATAAGATTAAAACATACAGACTAAACTGTCATTGCCAAAATGCTAAGTTATTGCAATAATATTCTTATGGTATTCGTTTAAAAACCAGTCACCCAAGACAACTGTATCTGTTCTGCCAGGATCTCATATGGTCACCAGCCAAGCCAGGAGTTGGGCATTGGGTAGAACTCAGGTAGGTGTGGTGGGGGACGTTTGTCTTCTTTGGAGTTTTCCAGAAAAGACCCTCACATGCCTCCCAAGGTTCCTTGCCAAAATGCTGGCCCCTCTCTGTGTAGGATGCAGCCCATCTCTCAGAGTCTGTAGCTAGTGTCCCAAGTTAGAGTGCCTGACAAAAGAAATATTGGCAGTATCATACAGATCAGATGATGTCAGTGCATTGAACAGGTCTTTTTTGATGTTTAATGCAGGGTCTTTCAAGGGTGCCACTTTGCTCACCACGATCCTAATTGTGGGATGTTTTGTGGCAAAGTTCTTGATGCTTTTTATAAACAGTTGGCTAGCATCTGCTGCCTCTGTCTTCTTCAAATCATTGACTCGGCAGTGAACCACCACGGCGTCCAATGGCCTGTCTGCAGTGGAAAGTGTTCTTTCTAAGACAGGACCAATATTTTCTATTTTGAAGGTTTGATGAGATCTAGCATCGAAACCATAAGATCTTCCCAGTCTTTTGTCATAAACCTTGTTCATGATGGAGTCATGCAGAATAGCTACATGAGGTAGATCTCTAAGGTTTGTCGAGTCTAGATCTGCAGTATGTGCTCTGGTTGGCTTTTGTTTGACGTCATGTGTATTTTTCACGTCACTGGTCATACTTGGTTCTTTTTTCTTGCTTTTGGTTTCTTTTGCAGTATTTATACCCAAGCTAGGCCTTCTTGATCTTGGCACATCAGTATTTGTTGAAATAGATGGAATATTTGCCTGACTAGCTGGTGTGGATCTAGTTACTTCAGCAAAAGTAAGCTTTGGGATAGATGCACTATCTGTCTGTGTCTCTACATCATTCATGGTAACTGATTTAGATCTACTTGTGAGATCAGAAATCAGCTTGCTTTGACCTTGCACAGTTTTTTCCATTGACAAAATGCGATTACAAAGTTCAGCAACAATGGTTTTAAGATCCATCACAACACTTACAGGATCAGAAGAGGATGGAGCTGTAGCAGGGCCAGTGGCTTGTGCAGCACCAGTAGCGTTGACCGCGTAGCGTTGTGTGTGTGTGTGTGTGCCAACCGCATCTCCACGATTTTTTTGTATATATATATATATATATATATATGTATATAACAAAGAGCAATGAAGATACACAAGTGCAGTTTACCCTTACAACTTTAATATTCTACGAATGCTTCCAAATTAAGATTTACAATAATAAAGAGAAAATGCTGTAGATGTAAACTTTTGGTGGCAAAATATAAAAAAAAGCTGTTTTGCGGCAAAGTCCATTTGGTTTGTCCGACCTGATTCAAGTTTTCACCCATGGGTGCAACACCATTGTCAAAGCTTTCGGCGGTGGTTACGTGTTATCTGTCCCTGGTATCTTTAGGGAGAAACCCCTCTCTAAAATGATGGAGGTGGTTTTGCTCTCACAGCAATAATAATATGATAATACTGTAGCCTATCAATGCCGCCACCAAAAACTGGTATCAAGACAAGAAAGAAAATATACTGTAAAATAGTGTTGCAAAAATCGATAAGTGTTGAACAAAAGAAGAAGTGGAATATACATGCTATGAAATCTTCCTGCCCATATGCCCGGGGATCCAAAAGGATGCAGGAAATCACTTTAATATACAACTTTATTTTATTTATTTAATTTATTTTATTCTTTTATTTCGAGGATAATGGAATAAGCACTCATGTGCTTTTTTTTACATCTAGTCCCCGTGTGTATGCAGTTTTGTCAATTTTGTCATCCGTTCCCACCGGCCTACTCTTCCGAAAAGCGGAACGGGTTTTAACGTGTGCGCAAGATGTTCTGCGTGCGTTCGCACACGGGACCTAGGTTTATAGTCTCATCCGAAAGACTTTTGGGGGTAGTGGAGTGGGCACTGATGGTAACTCCAGAGGAAAAAAATCCTCTTTGAAGGAGAATCGAACCCGGGTCAGCAGATTACGAATACATCACTGTAACCACCTGGCTACCCCGTCCCTCCCAGCTGAAGTGGTCAGCTCAGCCGTGGGTTACCTAAACAAACATTGTCAGATCATTTAGACCCCATGGGTGAAAGGAGTTAAAAATAGAAAGAAATGGCCCACACTGGAGAGTTACAATTCCCTCACCTTTGACCATTACTATATATAGTGGCCAAGTCATCTCTCTGTCTCTCACTTTGTGTGTGTGTGTGTGTGTGTGTGTGTGTGTAAACTGAAAGCAGCAAATTGCCAGTATATTGGTGTGTGTATGTATGGGTGTGCGCGTGTGTGTGAATGCGCACGTGCGTGCACGCACACACAAAAAATTGTTATTTCTTTTCCAATCAATGGTATTTACAATATTGTAATAATAATGTATTGCATTGGTGTGTGTGTGTGTGTGTGTGTGTGTGTGTCTCTGTGTGTGTGTGTGTGTGTACACGGTGCGTGTGTGTGCGCGCACCTGGGTTTGTGTATGATAATTTTTTTAAGCTATCTTGGAATCTTATAGCAATCTGAAATGTGTTTTTCTTGTGTCTTGTGAGATAATTATAGGTATCAATGTGCCTGTCAGTATTGTAATTGCCCTTCATGGGATGATTAAAGTGTTTTTGACTTGACTTTCACTTGACTTGACTTGACTTAAGTTATCAGTAAAGAACACGATAAATCTAGGTCAGTGTACTGTCATAAATTTCTATTCGTAGACACGTGAGAACTAAAGCACAAGGCAAACCTAACATAGCGAAATATATCTCTTTCTAATCTGTATCGACAAATTGTAAGTAAACTACGAGGAGTGTGTGTGTGTGTGTGTGTGTGTGTGTGTGTGTGTGTGTGTGGGTGTGGTGGTGTGTGGGAGTGGGGGGGGGGGGGGGGGGGGGAGGGGGGGGGAGGAGGGGGGGGGGTAGCGCATATGGATAGAGAAATTGACAGTACCGCTCCACCCTCGGTATGTTATTCAGAGTGTAATTTCAATGACTGTAGGACTTTTGATTTTTAAACCGCTTACTAAGTTCAAACTTGAAGGCAAGAATTCTTCTTTGCCTTTTCACATAGATCCTGCACATAATACACAGCCATGTGGGTGCGTACATTTCACACAACACACACACACACCACACACACACACACACACACACACACACACACACACCCACACACACACTCACTTACTTTTATTCACCATGTTCAGACTAGAGTTAGTAGACTGTTAGGACGGTGACTCACTCCACGTAAATAGGTCTAATTTCGGCATTGAGAAATACACTGTGATGTGTCGCTGCATGGGCCAGAGTTGGTGGTGGTGGTGGTGGGGGGTGGGCGGAAAGGGGGTGGGGGTGGGGGGGTCGAGTATGACATTTTTTTTGGGGGGGGGGGGGGGGGGGGGGGGGGGGGGTGTCGTATCAAGCCGAAAAGGGCATAGATTTGACATATACAGCATTGTTCATATTAATCTTAAGACATACGGTATTGAGTACACGTATTTTTTTGTATACAGCATTGTGTACAAAGAGGTAATCAACACAGCACTATGTACATGGATTGTGATACATACAGCACTATGTACATGGATTGTGATACATATAGCACTATGTACATGGATTGTGATACATATAGCACTATGTACATGGATTGTGATACTTACAGCACTGTGTACATGGATTGTGAAACATACAGCCCTGTGTCATGATTGTGATACATACAGCACTGTGTACATGGATTGTGATACATACAGCACTGTGTACATGGATTGTGATACATACAGCACTGTGTACATGGATTGTGATACATACAGCACTGTGTACATGGATTGTGATACATACAGCACTGTGTACATGGATTGTGATACATACAGCACTGTGTACATGGATTGTGACACATACAGCACTATGTACATGGATTGTGATATATACAGCACTATGTACATGGATTGTGATACATACAGCACTATGTACACGGCTGTCATCAACACAACACTATGTACATGGATTTTGACACACACAACACTGTCTAGACATTATAATACATACGGCAAGTGAGAGCTATTTCAGTTGGTAAAATTTATTC
This sequence comes from Rapana venosa, assembly GCA_028751875.1. Lineage (NCBI taxonomy): Eukaryota > Metazoa > Mollusca > Gastropoda > Neogastropoda > Muricidae > Rapana > Rapana venosa. The sequence continues at coordinate 41,536,247 of CM054137.1, read as the reverse complement.
CTGGCTGATTTTGTTTCCTTTTTCTTTCTTGTTCTTTGGCTTTTGTGTGTAAACATCCCTGCTTCTTCTCTGCCTCTGTCTCTCTTCGTGAAGTGGTGTGTGTTGTGTGGTGGTGTGTTGTGTGTGTGTGTTGTGTGTGTGTGTGTGTGTGTGTTGAAGTACATATCAAACCATTGCATGCTGATTACAAAAATAATTTCCTCTTTCAACAAAATGGCAGGAGTTCCTCTTCTCTCACTCTCTCATCTCTCTCTCTAATCATCTCCTCTCTCTCTCTCTCTCTCCTCACTCTCTCTCTCTCTCTCTCTCTCCTCGCACACACCACACACACACACACACACACAACACCACACACACACACACCACACACACCACACACACACACACACACACAACACACCAAACAGAAATAAGCTAAAGGGCGTGTTGAATGTTTAAAGGAAAAAGAATAAACACAACTCCCAAACCCTTCCCCCCTAACAAACCATAAAATCAACCGCCTGAAAACGCATAAAGTATCCATGCATAGTGTTCACTTTCTGCCACAAGCATTTTGAATAAAAAAAACCGGCCACTTTTCAGTTTAAAATTGTAAAATGCCCCGCCACTGACACTGCACAAGGCAGAAAGGGAAATAGCACCCAGAATATTAAAATATTACAGAATACCTTATATGTGTGGGCTTTATTCTTCTGTAAAGGGATGCACCATGTTGATTATACAACTGGACAATCACAATCAATTTTTTTCTGTCAAACATTATGGATTCAAATCAGCATACGATAGACGCTATAGCCGAGTGGTTAAGACCGTTCGACTTCAATCCCATGGGTCCATAAAATCGTGGGTTCGAATCTCGGCGGCACACGATGATAAAAGGGTTGTGATTTTTACGATCTTCTAGGTCAACTTCAAGTGCAGACCTGCCAGTGCTTAATTCCTTTCGTGTATATTCACATGTAGAAGATCAAATATGCACGTTAAAGATCCCGTACTTCATGTAAGCATTCGGTGAGTTACAGAAACACGAACATACCCAGCATACATCCCCAAAGTCGGAATGCAGCTACCTTCATGGTGGGCAAAAACGGTCGCATACGCAAAATCTCACCATCGGTGAACCTTGGAGCTCTAGCCGAGGAATGAAAATTTAAAAAAATCAGCATTCATAACGCAAACTAACGCGTCACTCCTGAACACACAAACGCCGTTGTCCCAAGTTTTCAGTGTAATTGTCAACTGAAACAAGAAATGTAAGCTTATATAATTTTTTTTTTACCTACTTAGAGTAACGGTATTCTCCTATGTCATTTTGGACTTTGAAGGTCATATTTTAAGCTGGCACCGGGCCAGACAGACTGAAAATGTATGTGTGGTGGTGGTGGTGTTATGATAAATTTAATCTTTGTTGAATCATCCATATCCAACGCGGTATGGAAGCACTTAAAGTCTGGTATAAATCACACCTTACCCCCCCCCCCCCCAAGAAAAAACAACAAAAAAAACACCCCACGACAATGCATTAATTTTTTTATTTATTTGGGAAAGTGGAATTGGGACTGGCAAAAAAAGCCCCCCCCCTCCCCCCCCCAAAAAAATCCCCGCCCACCAAAATAACAGAAAAACAAAAAACCACCCCCTCCTCCCCCCCCCCACCATCCAAACCAAACAACCATCCCTTTAAACCAGTTACACTACAACAACCCCATCCCCCCGCCCCCCAACCACACACTCACCCTTCCCCCCCCCCAAATAATCTCTATTTTGTTTCTTGCTTTTAGATTTTCTTTGTGACTAAGTTCTTAAAATCAACAACAAGTCAAAGAACAAAAAAAAAATGGAGAGAGAGAGAGAGAGAGAGGAGAGAGAGGAGAGAGGGAAAAGAGAGGGAGAGAGAAGGGCGGGGAGGGGGTGGGGGGAGGGGGAAGAATGATATCGAAGTTTACGTGTAGACGTACATAATTCTTATCTACACTACACTGAAGAAAACGTTTTTCAACAGTCAAACTAAGTTTTTGTCCATCACGTTACTTACTGATTCAGCGTGCAATAGCATGCATGCATGCATGCATACATACATACAACATACACACATACATACATATATACCTACATACATACATACATTCATACATACATACATACATACATATATACATAATAATAATAATACATGAAATTTATATAGCGCCATATCTTGAAAAAACCACCCAAATCATAGCGCTTTCGTTCATCCCACTCATTCACATACAGCCAATTACAATCAATAGCTCTTACAAATTCAAATGTATACATTCACACGCACACACGCACACACATAAAGGTTATACACTTCGGCAGGGTGGTGGGGGTTTGTCTGTTGAGGGCAGGGACACAAATGAGATGGAACAAGAGAGGAGAATCTTAGGTTTGAAATAAATGAGTCTTGAGGCCGGATTTAAAAGATTCAAAAGAAGGCTTTTGGCGGAGGGAAGAGGGAGGTCATTCCAGATCGATTCACGAGAAACATACATACATACATACATTCATACATACATTCATACATACATACATACATACATACATACATACATACATACATACATACATACATACATACATACATACATACATACATACATACATACATACATACATACATACCATGCATACATACCCTACATGCATGCATACATACATGCATCCATATATACATACATACATGCATGTATGCATGCATGCATGCATGCATGCATACATCCATCCATCCATCCATCCATCCATCCATCCATCCATCCATGCATCCATACATACATGCATCCATCCATCCATCCATCCATCCATCCATCCATCCATCCATCCATCCATCCATCCATCCATACATTCATACATACATACATACATACATACATACATACATACATACATACATACATACATACTACATACTACATACAAACATACAAATATACATAACATACATGTATACATACATGCATTTCATGCATAAAATACATACATACATACATACATACATACATACATACAAACATACATACATACATACATACATACATACATACATACATGCATGCATACATACATGCATGCATGCATGCATGCAGCATGCATACATACATACATACAAAACATACATACATCATACTTCATACATACATACATACATTCATACATACATACATACATACAAACATGCATACATGCATGCATGCATACATACATACAACATACATACATACGTACGTACGTACGTACGTACATACATACATACATACATACATACATACATACATACATACATACATACATACAAACATACATTTCATACATGGATTACATACATACATACATGTATACATACATGCAAGCATGCATAAAATACATACATACATGCATGCATACATCATACATGCTGCATGCATACATCATACATACTACATACATACATACATACATACATACATAAAATACATACATACATACATACATGCATCATACATACATGCATGCATGCATGCATGCTACATTTCATACATACATACATACAACATACATACATACAACATACATACATACATACATACATACATACATACATACATACATGCATGCATGCATACATACATACATACATACATACATACATACATACATACATAAAATACGTACGTAGACGTACATTTATACATTTCATACATACATACATACATACATACATACATACAATACATACATACATACATACATACATAAAATGCATGCATACAACATACCCTACATACATACATACATGCATGCATGCATGCATACATACATACAAACATACATACATACATAAAATACATACAACATACATACATACATCAAACATACATACATACATTAATGCATTTCATGCATGCAAACATACAAAACATACATACATACATACATACAAACATACATCATACATAGATACATACACATACACAACATATACATACATACAATTCATACATACATACATACATACATACATACATACATACATACATACATACATACATACATACATACATACATACATACATACATACACACATACATACATGCTTGCATACATACATACATACATGCTTGCATGCACACATACATACATACATGCATGCATACATACATACATACATACATACATACATACATACATACATACATACATACATACATACATACATACATACATACATACATACATACATACGTACATACATACATACATACATACATACATATATACATACACACATACATACATACATACATATTTTGGCTTATTCACATCCATCCATCCATCCATCCATCCATGCATGCACACACATACATGCATACAGCCATACAAACATACAGGTAGACAGACATCTATACCTACATACACACATGCATACATACATATATATGAGAAGGAAGTGAGACGTCTGGCTACACCTTGCACTTGTTTCTTCAATCTGCTTTCT
>CM054137.1:41501754-41529254 GCA_028751875.1 Rapana venosa | reverse complement strand
GATGAAACAAACACCGAAACAAAGAACGAACAAAGAACAAAGGTGATAAAAAGAAACCAAGCCAGAAACATCATCATTAATACCAACTCTACAAAAGGTATCGCCAGGTTGTGGCACATGCATTAATTAAACAATGATATGGTTTCAACAGGATTTTTTTTTTTAATCAGCGAAAGAAGATATCACAAAAAACCCAGCAAGCGTAATGGTGACAGGCCGACAAAGAAATGAACTGATAAAGTTCCTGTCATAATGTTATACATACAGGCAAGTGGAAACCACACACACACACACACACACACAGTGACACGTATTTCAAACATCTGTGGATAAGAGACATGAAGATGAGAACAGTCGGCTGTGAAACTTTAGCAGAGGTGCGAAGGACAATCAGACGGACACAGACACACGGATAGACGGACACAGACACACGGACAGACGGACAGACACCAACAACAGCTGTAGATGCAATAAATGAAGTCACCAATGAATCATTCAAGTGGGGCCAGCAATGGAAGGAGGAGGACAGCTCATGGTATTCTTCAACAGCTGTGGCAGGGAGAGAGGCAGGGAGGGCACACAAGACGTTAACTAGGACACCACTTGCCCTCCTACCTTGACATTTATTTAGGACAGAGAGAGAGAGAGAGGTAGGTGAGACAGAGAGGATAGATAGATAGATAGACAGAGAGAGAGGCAGGCAGGGAGGGCAGGCACACAAGACATTAACTAGGACACCACTTGCCCTCCTACCTTGACATTTATTTAGGACAGAGAGAGAGAGAGAGGTAGGTGAGACAGAGAGGATAGATAGATAGATAGACAGAGAGAGGGAGAGAGAGAGAGAGAGAGAGAGAAGAGGGGAGAGAGAGATAGAGAAGGAGAGAGAGGAGAGAGAGAGAGAGAGAGATGAGAGAGAGGAGATAGAGAGAGAGAAGGAGAGAGATAGAGATAGATAGATAGATAGATAGAGAGAGAGACAGATGAAGAGAGAGAGAGAGAAAAGATAGAGAGAGAGAGAGATAGATGAGAGAGAGGGAGATAGAGAGAGAGAAGGAGAGAGATAGAGATAGATAGATAGATAGATAGATAGAGAGAGATAGATGAGAGAGAGAGAGAGATAGATGAGAGAGAGGGAGATAGAGAGAGAGAAGGAGAGAGATAGAGATAGATAGATAGATAGAGAGAGAGATAGATGAGAGAGAGAGAGAGAGAGAGAGAGAAGGAGAGAGATAGAGATAGATAGATAGATAGATAGAGAGAGAGATAGATGAGAGAGAGAGATAGATGAGAGAGAGGGAGATAGAGAGAGAGAAGGAGAGAGATAGAGATAGATAGATAGATAGATAGATAGAGAGAGATAGATGAGAGAGAGAGAGATAGATAGATAGAGAGAGATAGATAGATAGTGATATAGATTTGATAGAGAGAGAGAGAGAGAGAGAGAGAGAGAGAGAGAGAGAGAGAGAGAGAGAGAAGAAAAGGAAAACTGGGTCCATTCTCCTGTTACACTTTTACTTCTTGATGTTTTTAGTTTGTAGTTCGATCTTTTGGGCGTGTATGGTTTTTAACGTGTGTGTGTGTGTGTGTGTGTGTGTGTGTGTGCGTGCGTATGTGCGTGTGTGTATGTGTGCGTGCGTATGTGCGTGTGTGTATGTGCGTGTGTGTATGAGCGTGTGTGTATGTGCGTGTGTGTATGTGCGTGTGTGTATGTGTATTTGTGTATGTCTTTCTCTGGTGTTAATGTGGTGTTGGTTGATTTTTTTATCTGTGTGTGTGTGTGCGCGCGCGCGCGCGTGTGTGTGTGTGGAGAGAGAGAGAGAGAGAGAGAGAGAGAGGAGAATGTGTGTATACGTGTGTGTGCGCGTGTGTGTGCATGTGTGTGTACGAGAGAGAGAGAGAGAGACAGACAGAGAGAGAGAGAGACAGAGAGAGAGACTGAGAGAGAGAGAGAGAGAGAGAGAGAGAGAGAGAGAGAGAGAGAGAGAGAGAGAGAAGGAAAGCTGGGTCCACTATCGTGTTGTACCTTTATCCCTTGATGTTTAGTTAGTCGTTCGACTCTTGTGATCGTGTGTGGTTTTTGTTGGTTTTTGTTTTTACTGGGGAGGGGAGGAGGAGATTGTTTGTATTGTGGTGGTGTGGTAGTGTGTGATGAAGAGAGAGAGAGAGAGAGAGAGAGAGAGAGAGATCTAAAACTTTCCTACTCTGACCCGTTTATATTTGTACACTTATTTCAAAATTCATGGGACAACAGCCTATCTAACTATATGAATATATATAATATATTATATATATATATATATATATATAATATATATATATATATATATATATATATATATATATATATATATATTCTACTGCTGTATGTTTAAAGTCTAACGTTATCTGAAGCACTCTACGTGGCCATCAGTGTTATTATATTCTGTAACTGCTCTTCACGGGGATGAGTCAAGTAGTTTGGACTTGACAGGATTGCAGGCTGCCCTGTTAATATCTCTCTGACAGTGTCACCCTTATGGAGGTGTCATTGTTTTCACTCATAGTTTATGGGTCATTTGACAACTGGCAGCCATGATTATTAGAGTGTCAGTGGTAATTTCAACTTGAATGGGTTTTTTACGACTGTATCCTCTCTCTTGCCATCTTCATCTGACCTCTCTCTCTCTCTCTCTCTCCTCTCTCTCTCTCTCTCTCTCTCTCTCCTCTCTCTCTCTTTATCTATGGATACTTAATTCAGTGATCATATTTTTTCTCATTTACTATTTTTATGTGCTCAAAAACTAAGAAACTCCAAACCAAATCTACTTATCTTCTTGCTCTTCCTTCAACTCCGTGAAGAGCTACAAGAGGAGCGCACTGAGGAGCTGTTTACTACATTCCTCCTTCATGTCAATGGTGCGTTTATCAATGTAAAACCCAAAACTAATCACATGGTTTATGTCCCTAAGCAAAACGTGAGTTTACTGTTTACTGCCGAGGAACGAAAAAACGAGACCCCCCACCCCACCCCCTAAAGAAAAACCCAACAAACAACCCCCCAAAACAACAACTAAACAAAAGATGTTTATTCCCCCAGGTAAGGGTGTGGTGGGCTTCATACTGATTGTTATATGAGGTATGAGGTCACTTGGTTGTGTCAGGAAAACCTGTGGCAAGGGAGGACAGAAAGTATACCTGTCTGACTGGTCACCAGGCCAGGTGTAGGCGTCATAAACCTGCCTTCTTAGTCCATCTTTAGTCCGGGGACTTTAGGCTTCCATTAAACATCTGGAAATTCATCGCAAGTAGTTCGGAGGTTGAAAGAAAACCGAATAAAAAGGCAGCCTGTCCCGACATCATACTAAGCGGCCTGACAGTGTGTGGGTGCCTAAGACCTTTGGATAATAAAGATGTCACATTTAAAGGTGTAAACAGTTTTCATTATTATGAGTATGGGCCTCCCAACGAAGATGTAATGGTAGCAGTAGTAGAAGAAGCAGCAGCAGCAGCAGCAGTAGTAGTAGTAGTAGTAGTAGTAGTAACAGTAGTAGTAGTAGTAATAGTAATAATAGCAGCAGCAGCAGCAGCAGCAGCAGCAGCAGCAGCAGCAGCTGTAGTAGTAGTAGTAGTAGTAGTATAGTCGTAGCAGTAGTAGTAGTAGTAGTAGTATAGTCGTAGGATTAGTAGTAGTAGTAGTAGTAGCAGCAGCAGCATTAGCAGCATTAGAAGCAGCAGCAGCAACAACAACAACAGCAGCAGCAGCAGCAGCAGCAACACCAACAGCAGCAGCAGCAGCAGCAGCAGCAGCAGTAGTAGTAGTAGTAGTAGTAGTAGTACAAGAATGAACAGCAATACTAATATAATGGAAAAAACCCCAGAAAAAAGGCATGAAATTATGAATGTTTATAATCTAGATCTAAAGCCTTTATAACAGTTTGAAAGTTACAATTATTCTATGTATGAAGACTATTACTAATGTTTTATATATTTTTTTGTTGCTAGCTTGGATAGTTAAAGCGTTGTGGGTTGCTGCCTACAGCGAAACACACACACACACACAAACACACACCACACACACACACACACAACACACAACACACACACACTACACACACACATACACACACACTACACACACACACACACACAACACACACCACACACCACACACACACACACACCACACACACACACACACACACACACCACACACACATACACTACACACACACCACACACACACACACACAAAAGAAGTAGAATTGGTTTGGGGGATAGTGACAGTACGTCACAGCTGGTGAGATAAAGATTTCTAGTAGCGATGTAAATCTTTGTACTAGTTGTGTTTTCTCTTTCCTTTTTTTCTTTGTTCCTTTTCTTTTGTTTGTTTGCTTGTTTAATCTTGCTCACGTTGTGTCTCACTGTCTGTATCTTATGCAGTATACGGGTAAGTAAGTATCACACAAAGCAGAACGAACGAACGAACTGATATCTTGTAGCCACTAGTTTTGGGTAGAATTGTGTCATGCTTTGCAAAATTGTGTCATACTGTGTTCCACTGTACTGTACTGCATGCAGTATGTTGTGTTACGCTGCGTTGTATTGTATTGTACTGTATTGTTTTGGATTAAATTATATTGTATTTTCAAATCTCATTTCTATGTATGAAGTTCTGGCTACTCTCTCAAGGAAGAATGTGTGGCCACAAAGCACAGCCATCCATTTCTTTATTTTATTTATTTACTGAAAATTTTTTCCTATGTATTTGTTGTTTGTCTATATGAACAAGGGACGGGATAGCTCAGTGGTCGGAGCACTCGCTTTCCCCCAGCCAAGTTAAGCAACGTCGAGCGTGGTACGTTGATGGTGACCGTTTGTGTTGTTGGTTAAAATACAAGTTCCCCATTCACCCACTGTAATGGTACCTGCCTCTTCAGGGTCGGGAAGTTAAAGCACGGAGAAGGCGCCCTCAATATGCTGCCCTAGAGTGAGTTTGACCTCGTCCTACGACTATAGTTAAGAACTCTTTACCTCCTTTACCTTCCTATTAACACATGTAATGGCCTACGTCTTAGAGTCATGTACCGGGTTTTATCGTATGGAAATTTTGTGTGTGGTTTAAACAGACCTCGAATTATATCTGTGTAGGGCCTTCGAGGTGGGGTACTCGTCTACACACACTGAACCCTGTGCATCGGTAAAAGAAATTTATTCATCATTTTCACCACGAATAGCCATGCTTCACATTAAGGGTTTTAGTGTGGAAAGATATCGTGTGCAGTGCACACGCCTCGATTAAGTCTATTGAATGCTTTCGAGGTTGGTCGCCGTTTAACTATGACTGAAGCGTGCTGCAATACGAAACAATTAATATCATATTTCAAAGATGATAAACCATGCTTCCACTTATGTTTTAGTGAACTGGAAAACGAAAACGGAGCAAAACAAAACAACCCCAAAGCAGCCCCAGCCTCCTCCCTTTTAATTTTAGGGCAAATTTACATAACTAACTCTGTTCCCTTCTCAAGATCCTTAAATGGGTGCTTATCTGCTAGGCCTTGAAGGCACAAACTTAAGCTTTTTAAAAGACTATTCGCAAAACTGTAGCACCCATATTTTATAGGCTTAGGTTTTATGATAAAATTCAGTATTTACTATCCCCGACCCCCTAAAATGAATTTAAAAAAACTCTTAGCAGACAAAAACTCATCTGTTTCAGCCTCTTTTCTTTGTTAGCTCTACCACTTGAAAAAATTTCCGATCCATTCTTTTCAATTTTCTTGCTGATTTGCATATGTATGAAGAGTCACATGATATCTCCAACAGGTTGTGTCCCTCTTGCTCGCCATGTTGTCTGAGCACTTAACTGTCTCCTGTACTTTATTATAATCGATTTTCTTTCTTTCTTTCTTTTCCTCCCCCCTCCGCCCCACTCCCTTCCTCTTTTCTTCTTTTTCTCTCCACTGAGAACTTGGATAGCCCGGTGGCTATGGCGCCGATTTCGTGTCGCAAATGTTTAAAAGTTCGTCTCTCAGTTTGAAACATTACATTTTTGTTTGTTACAGCTTTGGCTCCAGGGGGTTATAAGCTAAAGAAACAAGCAAAACACATGAAGGAATTCAATGCATTTAGACATGCTTATGTCAGTAAAACAAAGAATAATGACAGCAACAAAATCATGATGTAAAAATATAACAATGTAGCAATAATAGGTAGTAGTATCAAAAATCAATTAACTGATAAAAATGATTCATATCAACATTACATTGGCTCAGAAACATTTTCAAAAAGATGGAGAAAATTTTCGTGAAAAAGTTTTGATTTACGTTTTACACACACCAAAAGATAGAATTTTACAGCATGTGGATGATGTAGACAATATTTCTGCAAACAAGCAACTCTGTTGTATTGAATAACTGGAGATATGTATATAAAAAAAGTTAATGAAATTCATCTCCATTTTCTGCTATTGGACAAACATTGCATTTACGTTCAGTCGTGTTACATAAAATCGTAATTTTAAACTGTCCTTGTTCACTTGTCCCTTTCTGATTGTGCCAGCAGACAGGTCTGTGGTCTGAAGGTGACGCATTGTATTAGAAAAAAACAAGTTGCAGTTCAATTCACGTTTAAACCAGACCCCCCCCCCCCCACCCCTCCATCCATGAGACCTTGAGTGGTTGCTAAATTTTCAGATGAGATTATAAACCGAGGTCCTATGTACAATACACATTAAGCGCACTTGAAAAACAAACAAACCCGGTGACATAAAAGTGTGGCAAAATTATGACAAAAAGTCACTCTTACAGGAAACAAAGACAGATTAGTACATACAGGAAAATGCATTTATAAAAAAGGATTGGGACCCGAATTTCATGCAGACAAATAATTATGTTGTGACAAAGGAGTATATAATACAATACCACACAACACAACACAATACATTACAGCACAACAACGTCATGTAGACAGGCGGATCACCCGTCTCCATTCTCTGAAGATGATGACATATCCCAGGTTAGACAGACACTGTAGCTGAGTGGTTTGAGCGTTCAACTTCCATCCCTGTAGGTTGTGAGTCAAATCTCGGCAACGGCGCCAGGTGAATTAAGGGTGGGGATTTTTATTTTTATTTCTTTAGATCCCCTGAGTCAAGTAAAAGTGCAGACCAGCCAGATCCTTACTTCCCTTTGTGCAAGTCAAAGATTACATATGCACGTGAGTGATCCTGGAGTTCATGTCAGCGTTATGTTCGACAGAAATAATAATAATAATAATAATAATAATAGTAATGTATGGAACTTATATAACGCTGAATCTTGTAAAGCAACAAATCAAAGCACTCAGATGACATTAAAAAAAAAATTTAAATATCGAGGATAATGGAATAAGCACTCATGTGCTTTTTTAAAATCCTGTCCCCGTGTATATGCGGTTTTGTAAATTTTGTCATCTGTTCCCACCGGCACACAATGGCCTACTCTTTCGAAAAGCGGAACAGGATTTAACGTGTGCGCAAGAAGTTCTGCATGCGTTCGCACACAGGGCCTCGGTTTATAGTCCCATCCGAAGGACTTTGACATTCAGTTCGATTTTTTTTGTCAAACTGGGAAGAAAGGGCGACGCTGGGAATCCAACATTGAACCTCACGGTTTACTTGTTGGCAGGCAAACGTCTTAAACCACCCTGCCACCTTCCTTCCATACCCAGCATGCATCCTGTGTCCAAGAGATACTGTTTGAAAAATAAAAGTTGGTGCAGTGCCCCATCAACACCTAGGGGAGTTTAGAGAGAGGGGAAGAAATAATCCCACGGTACTGGAGTGTGTGGCCACGATAAACCTGAAGGAATGAAGATACAACGCCCAGTCTCCCCCCCCCCCCCCCCCCCCCCCCCCCCCCACACACACACACACACACTCCTTCTTTTCAGGCAGGTGCAACAAATTGATACCAAAACAGCCTGACGTTTATGACACTTGACATTCACATAAACTGTAGAAACACCTGGTTTCTTCAGAACTGAGAAAACAGACAAACCATGTCTTCTTTGAAAAACTGGTTCGCAGCCACACAGCCACATGACTTTAGAAAAAGACAGGCACTGTGAGAGATTAATGGACGATCAAACTAGACGGACATGCAGACAGTGAAATAGATCGTGAGCAAGTACACAAAGTCAGATACAGAGCCACACACTTCCACACCCGCAAACATGTACGCATAGGCACACCCACCCACCCACCCACATCCCCACACCCACACCCACACATGCGCGCCATGACAACAACAACACCACCACCAACAACAACAACACACACACACACACACACACACACACACACTACGCGTACACGTGCGAGCCTTGACGACAACACACACACACACACACACACAAGCAGAGAGAGAGAAGAGAGAGGAAGAGAGAGAGAGAGAGAGAGAATTTTTTTTTTTTTAAAGGGCGTGAACACGTCATTCCCAGTGCAGAATGTCTGAAGCCGACATTACATAACGGTTTGTTTCGGCACGTGCAACTCTAGACACGTGACAGTTATAACCAAGATCCCTTGTGTACCCCCTCCCCACCCCTCGCCCTGCCCATCTTCCTGTCTGTCTGTCCGTCTGTCTGTCTGTCTGTTTGTTTCCTTCTCTGTCTTTCTGTGTGTGTGGAAGGGGGGGGGGGCAAGAAGAGTATACAAACAAAATAAGTAAGAGAGAGAGAGAGAGAGAGAGAGAGAGAGAGAGAGAGAGAGGGAGGGAGAGAGAGAGAGAGAGAAGACAGAGACAGAGAGACAGAGATAGAGAGACAGACACACAAAGAGAGAGAGAGACAGACAGACAGAAATAGAGAGACACAGAGAGAATGAATGAATGAATGAATCTTTGAATGAATCTTTATTTTCCAAAGGTAACAGTATAAGCATTTGTATACTTTTTACAACCCGCCCTTGTCATGATTAGGGACTGTCAACAAAACAAGGGAAAAATAAAACCCTACTACAACAACGACAACATGATTTAAGAAAAGATGTAAGCGTATATTTAACAATACATAATCCCCAACTGACCTGAACATTAACGTCAAGAGATACTTAGATTATAATTAATTTGAGAAAAGAGATATGCGTTTAATAAACACATGATGCCCACATGAATCGAACATTAATACCAAAACAGATACACTGATAATAATCAAGTAACTTAGATAAAAAATACAATGCAGGGGAGACAGCAAAGAAGCCAGAGAGAGACAGAGACAGAGAGACAGGGAGAGAGACAGAGACAGAGAGACAGGGAGAGAGACAGAGAGACAGAGAGAAATCATATGAGGGAATGCCTTGTTCATAGACATCTAGTACAGAAGTATATCGCCTAAACAAAATGAGGCAACCAGACAGTTTCTTTTTTATATAAGAAATCAAGCGTGGACCGTCCGACGGATTCAAATAAAAGAAAAGTAAAAAGAAAGACAGAAAGAAAGTTAGTTAGTTCTTCAGTTTAACGTCCTTCCACTAATTAGTGATATCAGACGGGAAAGTCCGTGTGGGCGAGTGTGTGTGTGTGTGTGTGTGTGTGGTGTGTGTGTGTGGTGTGTGTGTGGGTGTGTGTGGATGGGGGGGGGGGGGGGGGGGGTAGCACATGGTAATTGGGAAATGGGAAGATGACACATTTCAAACAGCAACCACGCATTAAAAAAAAGTCATCTGACGCTTGTTGTTGCTTACAAGATCGCCTAAATTACAACATTATTATTATTATTATTATTTTATATATATTTATTTATTATCATATAATATCCATTAAAAACTGTAGAAACAAAAATTAAAAATTTCCATAAAACAAGAATGTTAAAAAACCAACCCAACTTCTTAAACACTAACTTTGCAATCCATATAACTAGTAAACATCATTATACTATTTAAAAAAAATGGACAATGGGACTATGACTTAATGATAACACCATTTTTATTTCATTAAGACAGAAAGAAAGACAGACAGCGTGGCACGTTGCCAAGGGAGGAGGGGTAAAAAGTTTGGGGGGGGGGGGGGGAAGTGGTGTGACTGCAGGCAGTTAGAGTCTTGTGTCGTTTCTTCAGGCCTTCCCCCCCTCCCCTCCCATCATCAGTGTCCTCTTTGAAACACAACCACCTTGTACTGGCTGTAACCTTCCTCTATCTCTATCTCTGCTGCCCTTCCAGCTTGTCTGACTGCCTCTTTGAAATTTAACGCCTCTACTTCCCCTCTAAGTCCCACCCCCCCCCCCCCCCCCCCAACCCTGCAGCAGCACAACAGCAGAAGCAGCAGCAGCAGCAACAGAAGCAGCAGCAGCAACAGCAGCAGCAACAACAGCAGCAGAAGCAACAGCAGAAGCAGTAGCAGCAACAGAAGCAGCAGCAGCAACAGCAGCAGCAACAACAGCAGCAGAAGCAACAGCAGAAGCAGTAGCAGCAACAGAAGCAGCAGAAGCAGCAGCAGCAGCAACAGAAGCAGCAGCAGCAACAGAAGCAGCAGCAGCAGCAGCAGCAGCAACAACAGCAGAAGCAACAGCAGAAGCAGTAGCAGCAACAGAAGCAGCAGCAGCAACAGAAGCAGCAGCAGCAGCAGCAACAACAGCAGAAGCAGTAGCAGCAACAGAAGCAGCAGCAGCAACAGCAGCAGCAACAACAGCAGCAGAAGCAACAGCAGCAGCAGTAGCAGCAACAACAGCAGCAGACGCAGCAGCAACAACAGCAGCAGAAGCAACACAGCAGCAGTAGCAGCAACAAACAGCAGCAGAACACAGCAGCAACAACGCAACAAGCACAGCAGAAGCATAGCAGAACAAACAGCAGCAGCAAGCAGAACGTTAGCAGCACGAGACAGAAGAGCAGCACAAAGCGATCGTTGCAGCCTGAGGTGAGTGCCTTATGACTGTGCCGCTGGCGGAACAAGCGTCTAATCTCACCTTTGAAACTCCAAACAAAGGTGTTCAGGGCGCTTTACTAGTTTCCTCCCCCCTCCCCTCCCTCCCTCCCTCCTTGCTTGCCCCCTTCCCCCTCCTCTCTCCCCCCCCCCCCCCCCCCCTCCCCCCCTCCCTCCTCCCTCTGAGGTTTTTTTTTCTCTCTTTCTTTTCTTTCTTCTCTGTTCTTCTTCGTGACTTGGACAGCTTTTTTCCTTCTGAGTGTGTGTTTGTGTGTTTGTTCTCTCTCTCTCTCTCTCTCTCTCTCTCTCTCTCTCTCTCTCTCTCTCTCTCTCTCTCTCTCTCTCTCTCGTCTCTCTTCTCTCTGTCTCTCTGTCTCTCTCTCTCTCTCTCTCTCTCTCTCTCTCTCTCTCTCTCTCTCTGTGTTTTCTCGCTCTGTTTTGAAGTGGTCTTCTTTTGTCTTCTTGTTAGACTTCCTTTGTGCTATGTCTTTCTCTATTTTTCTCTGTCTCTCTGTGTCTGTCGCTCTGTCTGCTCTCTCTCTGCCTGTCTGTCTCTGTCTCTCTGAATCTCTGTCCTTGTCTCTCTTCGTCTGCTCGCTCTGTCTCTGTCTCTGTCTGTCTTCTCTCTTCTCCTGTCTCTCTCTCCAATATTACTGCGGTGTTTACTTTCAGACTATTTTTGGCGTTTCTAATCAAGATTGTGTTTTTTCCTTCCTTCCTTTCGTTGTGTTCTCTCTTCTCCACCCCCTTGTTTTACTGAGTGTTTTGATGCACGTCTGTTTACACAGACAGATTGTAAGACTAGGCTAATGAGCATCTCTCTCTCTCTCTCTCTCTCTCTCTCTCTCTCTCTCTCTCTCTCTCTCTCTCTCTCTCTCTCTCTGTCTGTCTGTCTGTCTGTCTATGTGTGTGTGTCTCTCTCTAACTCGCCTTAAACTTTAATTACAAAACCATGCACATACATGTTTAAAGTATGAGGTAGTAGAGTTATAGTTAACTTTTGTAACTTTGGTGAAAACTTAAAACGTACGTGTGTGTGTGTGTGTGTGTGTGTGTGTGTGTGTGTGTGTGGTGTGTGATATTTCTGTTTCCAGGTTGCCTTTGGATTCTTCAGTTGTTTGTCACTGCAGGAACTGTTTTCAAGTTCCAGAGTTCTGCTCTTACCATTATTTCTCCCCAAACCTTCTTCCATCAACAAAGTTCATCAACACCCTTTCCATTTTGTTGGCGAAAAATATCATTTTCTATGAGGTTAAGTCTTGACTGCATTGTATTCCTGGATGAATTCTGCCCTCACTTCCTTCCTGTGAGCTAAAAAGGACTGCTAGCGACTTGGAGGACCTGCAGGGTACAGCTGACTTCATCAGAGAAACTGAGCTGTCCATCTGACCAATGCGCCACAAAAAAAAAGAAGAAAAAAAGAAACAGAAAAAAAAGCCCAACAAAACAAACAAAGCACTTCCACCCCCCCCCCCCTATAAAAAAAATCTAAATCAAGCAACAAAACAACCAGACTCCCCCTCCCCCCACCTCCCTTAACAACACAAAAACAAGACAAAAGCAAAATAACCCCCCCAAAACCAAACAAACAAAAAGACTGTACTAAGTTTTCTTGTTGTCCACTCAACATTATGTTCGCAGTTAGTGTTTCGGTGACGTTTTCCAATAAAATTCTATTGAAAAATCAAGTTAAGAAAGTAAAAAGTCGACTCATCTGTGTTAGCACACAACCCAACTTTACATAACATTAACATCTTTCCCTCCTCCAAGTTTATACATAATATTAACATCTTTCCCCCTCCTCCTCTTATTAACATAACCACTACACCGTTCTAACCCCCAAACCAACAGTTCGATTCCACCACGCCGCCACCACCACCACCACCACCACCACGGCAGAGGTGTGACTCAGTGTCTTTGTTCCTGCCCACCTGTAACCTTTTCACCCCTGCACACCCCTCTCACCACCACCACCGCCACCATCCCTCCCTTCCCTCCCTCTCCTCCCGTCTCTCCGTCTCCCCCTCCCCTCCCCCCCCCCCCCCCCCCCCCATCCCCAGCCTGACTCCGTGCTCAGTCCTCCCATGCTGGGCTGGCAACCAGCCCTCCCCCAGCCCGCCACCACGCCCTAGGTTACCACCCCCACCAGACTTTTCCTACCTTGTTCTGCATCCCCCCCCAGGTGTAGTGGCACCGCTTAGCTCTCTCTCTCTCTCCCTCCTTCCCATGACCTCCCCCCCCCCCCCAACAACTCCTCCGCCCCTGCCTGATTCCATCTTCCTCCCTCCCTCCCCCCTCCCCCAACTACCACCACCTTTCCCAGTCCCCATCCTGTGGGTTTTCTTTTGTGTGGCTGCTTACACAGCTTGAGCAGTCTACCTGCTTTTGTTTTAGCGAAGGTGAAGGAACACGTCATCGCCTTGTTGTCCGGGATCAATGAGGAATAGAGAAGTATGAAGGCAGGAGGAGAGGGGGGGGGGGGGGGGGGGGGGGGGGGGGGGGGGGGGTGGGGGGGGGGGGGGGGGGGGGGGGGGGGGGGGGGGGGGGGGGGGTATCAGTGAAGACAGGGGAAGGAACAGGAACAACCGGGACACCAGGTCGACGGGGCTGAGGGCGGGTGGGCAGTTTATTGTATTCTATATGCGGAAGTTTGTCAGGCAGGAAAACGCGCAGGTAGATGTGTGTGGGCATATTTGCTGGTGAATATGATATTAAATTGTGGGAAAGTTCGATTAAAGTAATTGGAGGGCATAAAAACAAAAGTTGGCTTGCTGTTGCTGACAATACTGACTTGTATCGTAAACGTGTTTATGTTTCTGAATAAACATTTCTTTTAACCAGCAAAAGGCCTGTTTCCTGATAATCTTATCACAGAATACAACATTGCGTTCTTAATTTACTATCTTATCACAGAATAATGAGAACACTTTCTTGTCTAGTCTGTTTACTGATTATTTTATCACACAATATAACACTGCATGGTCAACACAGCAAGCCATTTCCACACAAATAACACATGTAGAAGATACTATATATCTCCACACACATAGTGCTGCGCATAGGAATAGGAATGATCTAAGTTGAGAGGTTTAGATGCTATACAAGATCAGACAATGTACAATAACAGTTTATCAATCTAATGATTTAGTTCATACAAACTTGCTATGAAGAGTGATAACGCTACTGTTTTGGTGATAGATATATAATATTCACAAAGTTTATACATGACATAGGACCTGAGTCCTCAGGGAAGTCATTCCACAGCTTTTGTGTCTTTATGACACATAGGTAGATATGTGTCTCTGCACAAAAAATCCATCTTGAATATCTATTGGTTGATTGATGCTTTTATCTAGTGCTATTTATTTTTCTATTTTTTTATATATACAAAGTTCAAAATATCTGTACACAATGCAATTTGTACACTGATCAACAGGCTGGATTCGACCCAGACCAGTAGTCTATTATAGGATAAAGAGCATCAGTGACAGACCAATACCTTGTGAGAAACCAGTAGAAGCAGAAGTTTCAAAGATATTGCCTTCTGAAGAACAACAGACTGGGTTTGATGAAGAAAGAAATGGATAGGCTAGGCGCCATCCACAGAATGAGTCAAGGATGGACGTCTAGACAAAGCAATTTCGTGACCAAAAGACTCGACATGGATAATGTTGAAGGCAGAAGAGACATCAACAACAAGCATGCAAATCAAAGAATCCAACCCCTCCTTTTTTGTTTTTATAAACAAACCAGAATAAGCATACCATATACCATAAAAAGGCATTGTAGTATGTTTTGCATGATTTTAAGATATTATAGGTAGACTGACAGAGGTCTTGATGGAATGAGGGAAAGAGAAGGGTTCTCATCAGAAGACAAAAATCAAAACACATCATAGCAAAGGCAGTGTTGGTGTTAGGGCTGATTACAGGTCTCTTTACAAACAAATATAAAATAATTCCAAAGGCAGGCGGAGGACAAGAGGGCAAGCCGAGGATTATTATGTCTGTCGTCAGTAATAGATGAAGATATTTTAATGGACTTTTGAAACAGGCTGCAGATTTGAAATGTAACTAAGAAAACAAAACATTGAATCCTGACATAATTATTGGGTACACCACCTCAGCAAGCGTCTGGATCTACTTTTTACCACTCATAAATGCATGAACATGCGGATAGGCATTTAAATACGCACACAGGCGTGTACACCCGGGCACATAAAAACATAGATGCACAAACAGCTGGATGAACTTACGAAAGGTAAAGGACCCCACGGCAATGAGAAAACAAGGCGGTTTAATCCTTATTTTAATCAAAAACAAGGAAGAAGCTCACTCTGATTTTTCTTCTAAAGCAATAAACTTTGTTTGAAAAATAAACTAACAGTGTGTGTCTTGTTTGAATAATCTCTCTCTCTCGTTTGTTGTATGATTTCTGAGTTACACACACACACACACACACACACACACACACACACACACACACACACACACACACACACACACGACATGTACACGGTGGGGGCGTCTTCAACTGGTATATTCTGCAACGCTTCCAAGGGGAAGAAACTTGTGTCACAGCATCGCACTTCCCATCACTTTAACTGAACAGTGCCCTCGAAGTTCAGAGAGCGGCTATTGACTGTGCATCACCGCTCTGTGTCTGTAGACTCTGATGTCAGTAGTAAACATCAAGTTCCGTACTGTCCACGTTTTCTTATCTAACTGTCCGTGCGCAACAACAATCTTACATGCAGTGCCAAAAGTAGCAAAGTGTAGAGATGGTTTGTTTATTGCTTTTTAAAAAAAATCTTTGTTTTTCTTTAGAAATAAAAGTTGTTGAACTATTAGTAGATTTCAAACATCAAGATTCTTTTCTGTTCTTTTTCTTTTGCTCTTTTTCTTCTTCTTTGTTTGTTTGTTAAACAAATAAAATATAGTGGGTTAAAACAAATTTCAATAACCTTGCACATTTCTTGTTCAAAGTGCAGTTACAACATTGGATGATAAATCTCAATAAAGAATATGTAAGAAAAAGGAAAATAAATGAAAAAAATCAAGGTGCTGCCATAAAATAATACAGGAGGAAGAAGACACAGAGTTCTACCCAAGTATACCTGCTTACTACTGGTTTACTATTAATAGTGTCTAAGAATAGAACACGCCACTTCTCCGTTTACGAGGGGAAGTAACTACAGTCACTATAACCCATACGTACACACACACATCACACACACACACACACACACACACACACACACACACACACACACACACACACACACACACACACACACACACAGAGGATATACCTACGACATGCCCACACAAGTGTCCACGCTCACACACGTTGGCACTCATGCACGCACACACATATGCCCCCCCTCTCTCTCTCTCTCTCTCTTCAATCCCCAATTCACCACACACACACACACACACACACACACACCACACACACACACACACACACACACACACACACACACACACACACACACTGATTTCTGTTCCCCTCCCTCCCCCAACACAACCCCACATGCAAACATAGTAATAGTATCGTGACTGACACATGCTGCCCTCTCCACTCCACCTACCTCACCACCCCCTCCTTCCCCTCTCTTTCTCCCCCCCCCCTCTCCCCTCCCCCCTCCCTCCTCTGACTCCTCCCCACCCCCCTCCCCCCTCTGATGGAAACAACAGGCGATTATGAGTGCCTGCATGCTGTGTGTGCGGCGAGTTGCTTGTTGGCAGATGACTAATCTCCTACTATTGTGGTTGGGTCCACTTTCTCTGTCTGTCTGTCTGCCTGTCTGTTCGTTTGTCTGTCTGTCTGTGTGCAGTCTCTCTGTACCCCCCTCAATCTTTCAACCCTTCTCTCTCTCTCTCTCTCTCTCTCTCTCTCTCTCTCTCTCTCCTCTCTCTCTCTCTCTCTCTCTCTCTCTCTTCCCCTGTGTGTGTGTGTGTGTGTGTGTGTGTGTGTGTGTGTGTGTGTGTGTGTATGTGTGGTGTGTGTGTGTGTGTGTATGTGTGATGTGTGTGTGTGTGTGTGTGTGTGTGTGTGTGTGTGCGCTCAGGCACTAATACATACAAGTGTATGTGTGCTATTCGGAAGAGTAGGCCACTGTATGCCTGGAGGAACAGACGACAACATTTACAAAACTGTATAGACACTGAGACTGAATGTAAAAAAAAAAAAAAAAAAAGGACACGAGTGCTTATTCCATTATCCTTGAAATAAATGTATGGATAAATGAAATAAGAAAGGCATCTTTGAAAGTCATTTTCAATAATGATTGACGAGTTGTAAGTGGTTACCTGCATTTGTTTTCCTCCAATACTATTCTGCATGAATGAATAAAATAAAGGTATTTGCCTCTGTCTGTCTGTCTGTTTGTCTGTCTGTCTGTCTCTCACTTTCTTACCGTGTTTACTATGTCTCCCTCTGCAGACTGATTTTTTCCTCCACGCTTCATTCATTCAGTCTGTCTCTTTGTTGTTTTCTTTCTGTCTGGTTATCTTTGTCTTTATCTTTGTCTTATCTTTATCTTTCTGGTTTGTTTGTATTTTTAGCTGTTTATTTACAACTTCGTTTATCTCTCCAGTCACATCGTTCATTCTTGGGTTTGTCTGTTTAGTAGTTTTTCTTTCGTCTTCATGTCTTGTCAGTCTACAGTTTTGCTGTGAGAAATGTTTTTAAGAAGTAAAATTCTACTGAGGGAATGGTGGATGAATAGGGTGGAAGTGGTTTTGGTATAATACTTAGGCTGAGTGAAAGACGTATACAAAGCGTACTGCTGCAAACGCATTAGAGGAATAGTAGTAATAAAAAACAACAACAGACAGAGCGCTTTGATTTGTTGCTTTACAAGATTCAGCGCTACATAAATTCCATACATTATTATTATTATTATTATTATTATTGTTATTATTATTATTATTATTATTATCATCATCATTATTATTATTATTAGCTATTATTATTACTCACTTGGCACACTAAATTAATACGAACACACGCAGCAGAACATTAAAAAACCAACATATTTTACATACGGTATGTATTTCTGGGATTTGCTTATGTGCATGCGTGCGCGTATATATATATATATATGTGTGTGTGTGTGTGTGTGTGTGTGTGTGTGTGCTTGCTTTGTTTGTTAGTTTGTCTCTGGTATTTTCTACAGTTATTCATTTTTGTTTTTCGTCTGGAATTATCTTTTTTTTCTGTCTCTCTGCCTATCTTTTCTCTTTGTTTTTCTTTTGTGTTTTCTTTCATTCTGTTCGTCATTTTCTGGAGCTTTGGTTGGCTATTTTTGCTTCTTATTAGTTTGTTTGTTTTGTTCTTTTTGGATTAACGTGTTTTCTTCAGTTTTATATCTCGATTTATTTCTAGCACCTTTTTCTGTTTTTCTCCTACTCTTGATTTGCCCTCTCTTACCGTCTATTTGTCTGTCTTTCTAGCTATCTCTCGTTCTTTTTTTCTTTTCTTTTCGTTTTTCTCCCTTTGTTTGACTCTCTCCTTCCTTCTTCGTCATTTTTCTTCTTTTCTTTCGTTTATTTTTCTTTCTTTCTGCTTTTTTCTTTTTTCAAAGTTTTCATCGTTATTATTTTTCATTTTGTTTTTCCCCCTTTATTTGCTCCTTTCTTTCTCTTCCTCAATTTCTGTATGTTATTTTCTTTCCTATTTGTGTTGTTTTCTTTCTTTCTCCAATTTTCTATTTTTTCAAGCTGCCTTTTCCATAGCAAACATATGCTCTTTTTAAAAAAAAAAACACATAATAAATAGAAATATTACGGTTATCCAGTGGAATGGAAATATAGCAAAAACTGACGTAGGCTTTTTTGAATGGTATTAAAACAAACAGTTTAATAAAAATCGTTTTTGTTCAGAACAACATAGCACCAACACATGAAATGAGTACAAGAGGCCCAAGCTGAATAAGAGTACTCTATGAAATAGTAACATAATTCAGTAACAAGACAGTTATTATTACAAATGGTAGCGTACAACCACACGGCCAGGCTACAAGGAAAGAAAAAAAAATAGGGCATGGCGCCATTTTTACAGTTTGGCCAAATGGGCAGAGAGTTTACTCTAAGCTGCATCAGCTTTTCCGAAAAGACAAGAAAGGTTTGGACAGCGAGGTGGCTTACATTAAACAAAGTTTATTCAATGAAGACAATGCCATTTAGGATAACAGCGATGACAGCAGGGGAAGAACATCAAGCTACTGTGTATTTTATTTTCGGGTTTTCATTTATTTTTGTTTTTTGTTTTTCTTTTTGTTTTCTTGTTTTCTTGTTTGTTTGTTGTTGTTGTGGTGGGTTGTTGTTGTTTTTTTTTTTGGGGGGGGAGGGGTGTTTTTAATATGTGTATGTTAGTCCGTCGTTTTCGATGATGACCTCCAAAACAGCAGAGGAGGCAGCTGCGGTTTCGGAAATTGGGCAGAAATTTGATTATAGTGGAGATGCCCTGCCCACAGTACATCCCCACTCTCTCGGCTAAGTGGGCATAAGGACAGTCAGCGTTGGAGATGTCCTCCAAAGGCCAACTAGCTCCCAGGGCTGCAGCACATAAGGACTGTGCAAGTCAAGCCTCCTAGTCAGAGAGTCATAGTCGATCACTAAAGACTAAGCTGTAAAGTGGAATTCCATGAGTGGGAAAGCCACTGGTCATACAGCCTCTCACCTTGCTGTTGCCCCCAGCATCAATGGTTTAATCAAGAACTGTGATAAACCCCAGGCGCTGACGGCTTGTTTTAAAAAATTTCTTTTGTCTTGGTTTTATTTTTTGTTTTTGTTTTAGTTATTTGCATAGAAAGCAACACAAACACTCGATCAAACAAGTAACAAAAGTGATATTATGCGAATGAAAAAAGCGTTTGAAGGCATAAAAGTATCAAGCATGAAAACAAGAGAGAACAAAAAAACAGGAGATTCCTTTTAAAAAGAAAAAAAATCACATACAAAGTCACATTTACATAGCCAATAAAAACAAACAATAGAATGAAAAAAACACACAAACATTTAAAGAAGCAGTTTGCGAGGCATTTAAATCAGGTTTTCGGGGAGTAATTCTGCACAGTAATACATTAAAAAAATTCAACTCATACAAAACACGCACACTGGATGAAAACACCTATCGTGTTACTAATGTGAGTGAAGCAAACATACATGCAATAGGACACCGGTATTTTTGGGGGAAAACCGACAACTGAAACAACAACAACAACAACAAAAACTCCAACACACCAAAAGAACCCAGTCCCTCTCTGTTAGTCACCATGCAAGCGGCATTCTCCTGTTGTGTCATTTACATCGAACAGCTAATGTCCGCTTTCCTAGTGTCACTGCCGATATCAGCATCCTGCTGTGCAGTGTCTGGTGTCTCTGCTGTGGGCAGAGCTTGGCTGTATTGTTGTTGGTGTGTTAGCTGGACGTGTTTGGTTTGTTATCATGAAGGGTATCGTTGATTGGCTAACACGATTTTAGCTTAGGCGCGGTTGTTGTTGTTGTTGTTGTTGTTGTTCATGTGGTTTACACGAGAACGCACTACAAAACTTGCTGGTGTCATATCTCTTGTTACGTGGAAATGCTGTTAATACTCTCTTGAATAATGTGGGTTATTTTTTTCTTTCAATCACACACACACACACTGAGAGAGAGACACAGAGAGACAGAGAGAGAGAGAGGGAGAGAGAGAATCACGGGCAGACAAACAGGCAGAATAAGAGAGAAAGGACTTGCTGTTCTTCTCTCTGTCTCTCTGTCTCTGTCACTCTCTGTCTCTCTCTGTTTCTCTCTCTCTGTCTCTCTGTCTGTCTGTCTGTCTGTCTGTTTGTCTGTCTCTCTGACGGTACCGCCAGACCACTAAGCCGACCACATTTTTCATTATACTACAAGCCTGATCTTTTGTTTCCAAGTGTTGACTGTATTCCGTACTCTCTGCATCTCTTTGTCTACTTGTCAGTCTGTTTTATCCCACAGTCTACCTGTCTGTCTGTCTGTCTGTCTGTCTGACCATCTGCCTGTCTTCCTGTCTGCTTGCCTGTCCATCTGATTCTCCCTAGCCCACTACCTTCATCACTATAATCTCTATCCCCGCCCCTGCCTATTTCGCCCCCGCACAGTAATTTACCTGTCCCTCTCTGTGATCACTGCTGAAATCTCTGTCTGTCTGTCTGTCTGTCTCTGTCTGTCTGTCTGCCTGTCTGTCTGTCTGTCTGTCTTCTATCTCTTCTCTCTCCTGTCCTTCCTCTCTTCATCTCTCTCTCTCTTCATTCTCCTCTCTCTCTCTCTCTCTCTCTCTCCTCTCTCTTCTCTCTCTTCTCTCTCTTCTCTCTCTTCCTTCTCTCTCCTCTTGCAACATTCCCAACATAGCAGGTTACATCATGACATAATAAATGTTGTATAAGTTTATGTGAAGCGTATCGAAGATTACTACTTTGTAACGTTTCTGTGTAGGTGAAGAATGTGTGTGTGTGTGTATGTGCGCGCCCGCGCGCGACCGCGTGCGTGCGTGTGTGTGTAAACATTCCTTTGTACGATATTTAGGGTATTATGTGTGAGAATGTGAAATCTGTGTAAAATTCCTTGATGCTTGTTCCAAGCTAGACTCAACTTTACATATTTCATGTCATTATCACTATTAATAATAATAATAATAATAACAACAACAACAACAACAATAATAGTAATAATAATAATAACAACAACAACAACAACAACAACAACAATAATAATAATAATAATAATAAAAATAAATGCTGCTGCTGCTGCTGATTATTATTATTATTATTATCATTATGATTATTATTATAACACACGCACACACACACAAAACACACACACACACACTGCTCCCACCAGTTATGGTTTAAGAACTTCAAAACACATTCAGCTTGAAAACAATGGCTGAGGCATGTGCACTGGAATGCAGTTGGAACTTGCTTCATACGTCATTTCCACCCCCTCCCACTCCCCTTCCTCCCTATATATTCACCTACCTCCCTCCGTTTTCTGGCAGTGGTGTTATGTCCTTCCCACAGAAATATAAGATTGTAATGAGGGAAGAACATAAAGATGGGGGAATGAGGGCGTGGGGGACGTGTGTGCACAGCATGTGCGTTTATGATACAAGGGCAAAGGTGCATGGAGTACCCTTGCTCTTTTCTCCATCCAAGAACCCTGCTCAAAACTGGTCACACTTTTGAAAAATTAATGTTAACGAATGTATGAGTTATAGAGCACATACACTATCACTTGTTCAGTAATTAATGAAGGCCACCTTCTCTTCTTTTAATTATTGCCTTTTGAAAAAGAAGAAAAAGAAAAGTGGGTTGTCTATAGTTTTTCATTTTGTTTTGTTTCGCGTATTGATTGTGACGGGTATACATGTTGTATTATTTGCTTCCAGAAAAAGGTTTCAGCAAGATAAAGCGCAAAACATGTTTTCACATACATTACACTGGATCTCAAGATGGTTTGGACAAAACTTAACCATACGACTATGATAGCGTATGAAACATAATATGAGTTGCAAGACCATTTAAAAAAAAAAGGATTCCAGACACAGAAACAACATTTTGAGTTGGTATCCCAACAATCTGTTTTCCTTCTTTAAAATACCAAAACAAGTGAACCTGCTTGAAAGTGTGCCGTTAGAAAAGAAATGGACGTCACCTGTGTGCCACGTCACCATTGGCCATTGTTCAGGCATTGTTGCACATGCCAAATTCTCTCTCTCTCTCTCTCTCTCTCTCTCTCTCTCTCTCTGCTTTTGGTTTTCACTCTGTCTCTGTCTCCACAATGCTGGAACAATGGAGACTGATGGTGAGGCTGCGGAAACCACTCCTCCTCATGGACACACACAGGCAGTTTTGTCACACACAGAAGTGGTGCCTTTGCTCTCCAGGTTGAAACCAGAGAGAGAGAGAGAGAGAGAGAGAGACAGACAGACAGACAGACAGACAGAGAGAACTCTGAATTCTGAAAAGTTTTATTATAAAAGGCCACTGGACTTATTACAATTTTACACACTTCCTCCACCCCCCCCCCCCCTCCCCCTCAACATCGCTCTCATTCCTTCTGAAAAATGCTTGCGAAAACGCTGACATTACATTACATCATGGACACATGAAATTTTGTCACAGAAAGGGGTGCCATCGCTTACCAGTTTTAAAGAAGCGAGAGAGAGAGAGAGAGAGAGAGAGAGAGAGAGAGAGACTGGTGCTTTGACCAATTTGTTATCATTGCCCAATGTGACCTATTGACAAGGATGGGGGGGGGGGGGGGGGGGGGGGGGGGGGGGGGGGGGGGGGGGTGGGGGGAGTGGTTACACGTGACTTTTTTGTTGTAAATACAAAATAAATACAAGAGAAATTACATGTTGCATTTAACGTAATGAGAGAGAGAGAGAGAGAGAGAGAGAGAGAGAGAGAGAGAGAGAGAGAGAGATCTAAACTAAGAAATAATTTATTCATGAAGTCGCCATTCTTCCATTCATGCAGGGTGGGGGGAGGGTGGCTGAGCACATTACTGATTAACAAGAAGAACACACGGTAAACTACAGCCTGTTTGAAACAAATACAAAGTATACCCACAGTTAGAAACTAAGAACTGCAAGAGAAAGAAAAACAACAAAATTAAAACAGAACAAAACAAAACAATAGACAAGAGAGAGAAAGAGAGAGAGAGAGAGAGAGAGAGAGAGAGAGTGGTATTGTAAAGTCCTAGAGGACAGTCAGAAGACAGCCTCTTTCGTGGGTGCGACTGACATTTTTATCTATTATTTTGTTTTTATTTGTACTGTATTCGTTGATTTCGAGGATAAGCATCCCCCTTTCGAGCCAGTAACAGACCATGACGACGACAGCAATGACGACGACGATAGCATCATCACTTTCAACTCTAGGGTACTTCGAGACAGTGCAAAGTCCGTTCCTAGTTGTACTTTTTCAATAAATAAGGTGTATCTAATTAGATAGTGATAATCTGTCTCGATAGACACGTTAACAGTAGTTATATCAATGTTTACTGATGTTTAAGATGAATGACAGTGGGTCGGGGTTTTTGTGGTATTTGTTTTGTTTTTGGGTTTTAGGGTTTGTTTTTTGTTTTGTTGTTGTTGTTGGGTTTTTTTGTTGTTGTTTTTTTTTTGGGGGGGGGGGGGGGGGAGGACAGGGAAACTTTCAGCTCTTCCGTTATATATTGCACTCAAAAAGCTAAGAAGTAAGCTTACAAAAAAAACCCCACCCAACAACACAACAACATTATCTGGGCAATAAAAATATTTTCCTATTTGGTATTACCACTAACATACTTAAGTGTGTACTGTGTGTGTTTTAATAAATCCGTTTGCGTATCATATTGGTTCCAGCATGCAGTATAGAGATGAATAAATATATTTTTGTTCATTAAAAATAATCTGACCATTTCACAAACTTTGATTTTGCCCTTTCAGTTTGTTTCAATCATATAAAGCATTGCTGAACCAGCTTTTGTTGTTAACATCCCTTCACACGTTAGCTTTGGAATTCCCATTTCACCATTTCTCATATTTTGAACAATGTATTCTTTTACGAAAAATCATGATATAAGCTTTCTCCCTTTCATACATTTAGAGAAAACGTCACGAGTGTTTTTAAAGAATTTGTAAACTCGATTTCCTTATCGCAGTATCATCATCTCTCCTCTGTCGCTATAATCATTTCCTTCTTCATGAAAAAATACTGACATAGATTTCTCCCATATTTACGTTTAGGGGTAATATCCAAACATTTACAGGAATTTGCAAATTTGAGTTCCTTATTGTTATTCTGCTATTTCTTACGTAGATTATGGAAAGATATGTACGACGTTCGTTATGAAAAATCATTATTTCAGTTCTTTGTTTAATTGAAAGGCTCGGGGTAATCTCTCTGCCTCATGTTTAAAATCATGATTGTTTTACTAATCGAACAAGTGTGTGTGTGTGTGTGTGTGTGTGTGTGTGGTGTGTGAGTGAGTGAGTGAGTGAGTGAGAGAGAGAGAGAGCGAGAGAGAGAGAGAGAGTGTGTGTGTGTGCTTCTTTTAAATACTATAGGTTGTATAACACCTGTTTCTTTTACCATGCCTCTGATAATGACAATAACAACAGCAACAAAAACAATAATGAAAATAATAATGGCAATATTAATAATGATAGCAACAACAACAATCATAACAATAATAAACAGCATTCATGATGCCTACTCTCATAAAATACAACAGCCCTATGCGTGGATAATAAATATTCATAAAGATTCACCCACCCCATTTTTTTTAGGAAGTGTTGCTGCCTTAAATATCATCATCATATAACCATTATTATTATTATTATTATTGTTATTATTATTGTTATTATTATTATTCCCCGATGCCGGTAAAGTGGGCGGAAACGGTCGCATACGTAAAAATCTCACCATTGGTGAACCTCGCAGCTCTAGTCGACGATCGAAGAGAAAAAGCATTATTATTATTATTATTATTATTATTATCATTATGACGTAAATTTTTGTAAACGAAACCGAAACCAACACTATCTTTAGTAATACCGATACAGAAAGAAAGAAGAAACGCAGTTCATGCTTTGAATATTTTATATTCCTAAAAAGTTATGTTCCTTGGGAAGTTTGTAACAGAGACGTCTAAGAATCATAACACGTCTACGAATCTTAACATTGGTGTGTTAAAAAATATATATATAAAAGAAAATAAAGAAGAAGAATACAAGGGAAGAAGAGAAACAACAACAAATTGGAGCGAAAAGTCCCCAAACACGTTAGCAGAAAACATTTCCTTTTGAAACGACGATCATCGTCAGCCCAGCAACGCCAACGACGGGGGCAAATGACCAATCAAGAAGGAGAAAACAGTATCGGCGTCCAATCAGAACACAGGAAAATTATCGACAATCCGGTTCCTGCAAAGGCCGGTTATGCAAAAGGCCGGTAATCGCGCAGTTTTGGATGGGTCAAGGGGATCCCCCAATTTTCCATTTCTTTTACCCCGTGCCTCGCCTCCCACCTTTCTTTTCTTCTTTTTCCCATTCTCTCTTCTCCCTCCCTCCCCCTCCTCCCCTCCCCGCTCCCCTCCCCCCTCCCCCCTTCTTCCTCCCTTTTCCTCCCTCCCCCTCCCCCCCCCCCCCCCCCCCCCCCCCCCCCCCTCCCTGTCTACTTTTTTCTTCTTTCTTTCTCTCTCTCTCTTTCCCTACGATTCTCTGTGACTTTATTCGTCTATGTTGGCTAGCACTTGGGAGGCAGTGATTATTATGGCTGATATTTTATCCCGCTTAGAAACAACCTGGCCAAAAGCCGGAAAGGCAGAAAGAGAGAGCGAGAGAGAGAAGAGAGAAGAGAGAGAGAGAGAGAGAGAAAAGAGAGAGAGAGAGAGAGAGAGAGAAGAGAAGAGAGAGAGCGAGAGAGAGAGAGAGACTGGGGGTGGGGGGGGGGGGAGAGTTATGAAACGGTGTAGGGGCAGGAAATGAGGAAAATGCATGGCATTCTGCGTTCAGCAGGAAGAACCATTGTCTTGCTGGAGGAGCCAGGGCGACTTGGCCACTGTTTGTTGTGTGATTTGTAGGAGTTAAGCCCGGCGTTTGAGCGTTAAAGCACTCGGTCAGGTAATCGCTGGAATATACAGGAGAGTTTAAAAGCCTTTTCCGTGTGTGTGTGTGTGTGTGTGTGTGTGTGTTGTGGTCTGTCTGTGTGTGTGTCTGTGTGTGTCTGTCTGCATGTCTGTCTGTCTCTGTCTCTCTGTCTGCCTCTGTTTTCCTGTCTGTCTGTGTAATTTACATGCATATGCGTGTGCTCGCTAGCAACACGCACTTACACACACACACACACACACACACACACACACACACACACACACACACACACACACACACACACACACACACATTGGTGACCCTCTGCCTCCATAAGAAAAAGGAAAAAAAAGATATAAAAAAGAAAGCACTAAAAGAAAAGAGGAAACACAAGCTATGAAGATTATGAAAAAGGAAGGTGGGAGTAGCTTGTGTGCATGAGGGGGGGAGGAAGGAACAACAACAACCCAAAAGAAGAGAGAGAGAGAGAGAGAGAGGAGAGAGAGAGAGAGAGAGAGAGAGAGAGAGAGAGAGAGAGAGAGAGAGAAGAGAGAGAGAGAGAGAGAGAGAGAGGAGAGAGCGATATAACAACTCATAAAAAGAAAACAAACCTCTCACCCTCATCCGTCACCCCTTCCCCCCCCATCTAAAATGAAAAAGACAATTTCTCTCTCTCTCTCTCTCTCTCTCTCTCTCTCTCTCTCTCTCTCTCTCTCTCTCTCTCTCTGACACACACACACACACACGCACACAATCACCCTCTATCCCCACCTACACACACACACACACACACACACATACTTCTATCATCCCACCCCACACACATCACATCACATTAAGCCTCTACTATACCCCCACCCACACACATCCACCTATCCACCCCTCTCCTCCCCCACCGTCCCCACCCCCTACGCACACACACACACACACACACACACGCACGCACGCACGCACGCACGCACGCACGCACGCACGCACGCACGACACACACACACACACACACACACAGAG
>CM054137.1:41471754-41496754 GCA_028751875.1 Rapana venosa | reverse complement strand
CACACACCACACCACACCACACCACACACCACACACCCAACCACACTGCACACCACAACAGGCGCCCACGACTAAAGGCACGTACAAGGGACAAATACGGGGCGACACAACTGACTGACTACCGCACTCCGCAGACCACCCCAAACACTGCACGGGCGGCACAGCTGATGGGACGTAACAGGGAAGGCTCCCACCCCCAGCCAGAAGAGAGGGGGACAAGCAAAGAGAGAGAGACAAGACGACAGTGAGGGGGCAGGAGAAGAGAGAGGACGACAGCAGAACGTAGAAAGACAGGTGGGTTACGAAAGGCAGGCAGGTACTAAAGAGAGTGTGACGAGGAGGACAAATACGGGCGACAACTTGATGTGGTTTACCGCTACTGCCGCTGTTTACCTGCCCCAAACACTGCACGTGGCGGCCAGCTGATTGGTGACGTAAAGGGAAAGTGCTCCTGCTTCCCCCAGCCAGAGAGAGAGAGGGGGGGGGGGGGGAAGAAAGAGAGAGAGAGAGAAGGAGAGTGAGGGGGGAGGAGAAAGAGAGAGAGAGAGAGAGAGAGAGAGAGAGAGAGAGAGGGGGTGGGGGTGGGGGGGGGGGAATGCGGGAAGGACAGGACGAGAAGGAGAGAAAGAGGGAAGGAGTGAAAGAGGAGGAGAGAGAGAGGCATCCACACACACACATGCGCATGTACGCACACACGCACATACACACACACACGCACACGCACGCTGCACACACACACACACAAACGCGCGCGCGCGCGCGCGCGCGCGCTCTGCATACACACAGAGATACGAGCATGCAGGTAAGTGTATTATATTTACATTTGTATGTGAATGATTTGATAGGTCAAATGAAATAACCCCCCCCCCCCCTCCCCGTCTTTGAGGGGGGAAACATCAAAACAAATGTAATTAAAAATAACTGAAAATCAAAACAAAACAAAAGAAAATTGTAAAAATAAACAACCAATAGTAATCAGGCAACAAAAATAAACTGGCAATAAACCAATAAACAAAAATGATCAGAAGAAACGAATTAATAAATCATCAGGTAAAAAAAAAGACAGTGCTCATCTGCTTCCATACTCTTGTTTCTTACACACACGCGACGCGAGAGACACACACGTGCAAATGTAAATAGATACTCTCTCTCTCCTTCCCTCCCCCCCCCTCTCTCTCTCTTATGCATTGATAATAAAAACGAGGACTGTATTCTATTGAATCTGTAAAGTTTCCAGCTCCTGAGTATGAATTGAATGATGATGATGTTAATGATAATAATAACAACAATCATCATCATCATCATCATCATCATCATAAATACCACTACTAATAGTAAAAAAAAAAATGATGATGATGATGATGATGATGATTTTCCGTTCGTCAGCTAGAGCTCGGAAATTCACCAATTTTGAGATTTCGCGCACGCAAACGTTTTTACCCAAGAACGATGATAAAAATAACAATAATGATGACACAAAAGAACAGTATTACCTTCGTCAGATAATTATAGGAAGTGTGCGGTCTTCTTGCTTTTGTAAAGATCTCGACACAGCACACACGCTCAAAGAAGAAAAGCGACAATGTGTTTATATTTCTTGTGAACTTCTACAAATTAGATAAATAGCACGTCTAGATTGGTCTTGTTTGCAGTCTTTAGACCTATGAAAATTTGCGACGGATTCTGCAGGAAGGGAGATAATCATACAGTTGACAGGTTTCAAAGCAGACGGCAAAAAGGTGGACAGTCTGTGATCTGTTTGGAAACTTTTCCAACAATCACAGAAAGTTACACAGCATAGCTTAACCTGTTGTTTGCATTCAAGGTAGGTAAAACGAAGTCTAGGGCCACTATTTTTTGTTTTAGTTTGTAAATATTGTTTTATGTTGAAAATGCGACTCAACACATCAGCAGTAGCAGGTACGATTTACACATTCCTAGACAGTTTCTGTGAACTGCTGCAAAGCGCATGCAGATCTTTTTCAGTTGTTTTCGAAATAAGTTTTGATTGAGAAATACCCAAAATTATTCTTCTTTAGACCACTTTAAAGCAGATTGTCTGTTCGAATAACGGTTTTATCTCTTTAGAGATAAATTGACAGAATGGCAGGCAGCGTCGCGAAAATAGTTTTCGTTTCCCCCCCCCCCCCCCCCCCCCCCCTGTGAAGTGCAGCTTGCTATCATGAATTTTCTCAATAGGCCAACATTGAAATAAAAAGTCTGTGGTGAAATGGTTTGCAAATTTCAGTCTTGACAGTCTGCCAACGGTTATGATAAAAATAAATGCATACTTCTCAAACAGTGTTAAAAATAATACTCGACCAATGGAAAGAAAACGTTAACTGTTAAAGACAGTTAAGCCTTCTGTTTCTGTAAAGTCGATCATATTCTTATACTTTTAGGGATGTGGAAGGCTGAAGGACAGAAACAATAAATAACGTGTAATCTAATGAGTTATCATTGGTAGGCTCCTTCATTGGCTGTTTTGGTGTTAAAGTTTTACATCCCGTGTACACCACACACACAGGCGCGAACGCACTAACATGGATATGCACACGTTAGCACGCTCATACCTCACTTGCCATCACACACACAAGCATGCATACATGCATACACTCGTAGGCACATGCAAACATCGCTCATAACTCTCTTTAACTTGCACTTAATGTAAAGCTCTCTGTCTGTCTGTCTCTCTCTGTGTCGTCAAGGCCACCGAATGGTTGCTACACATACGAGTGGGCCCACGTGCCTTTGTGTGTGTGTGTGTGGTGTGTGTGTGGAGAGAGAGAGAGAGAGAGAGAGAGAGAGAGAGAGAGAGAGAGAGAGAGAGAGAGATTTTTCTACCAGTACATAGGTCACAATTATGCTCCACGGATTTTCACACTTATAAGCTATTTATAGTTAGGCTTATTTTTACCCACTGTAGGAAAGGCGCTCGCAGTGTGGTCAGTTTCACTTTAATTTAACAACAATCCCCACCACCACCACCACCACCATCCCCACCACCACCACCAAACGAACGACAAGAGAGCAAACAGGCTTTGGTTCCTAACTTCAAAATCACTAAATATTCATTTAAGGTGTGTGTGTGTGTGTGTGTGTGTGTGTGTGTGTGTGTGGTTTGATTGGGTTTTTGTTGTCGGCCCAGCATTATGCAACTCCAGTCTGCTATCTATTTCTGATTTGCTTTAGTGGTATGGGGTGATATAAGCATCGCTATTTATGTCTTGTTGGGTTGCCAGTTTTAATTTGTTGTTTATTTTTTATTATTAAAGGTATTCAGCGCCTGTGCCATTGTCTTTATTTACACACCTCCCAGTTTCAATCAGGCAAGCACTTTTGTTTGGTTTGTTTTGGTTTAGTTAAATTTGTTCTGTTGTTCTTTTTCAGTTTCACAAGAAGGAAGAGGAAAACAGCACTTATGCGTATAGGTGTAATACTTTCATGTGCCGTGTAAATCATACAATCATCGATACATTCCTTCCTTCCTTGATTGATATAGGTCAACCAGTCAATTGAAAATAATGGGTGAGGGGTGGGGGAGGTGGTTGACCATATCAGCTCAGGTTTAAATGTATAAGTATAGTTCTTTTGTTTTAACTACGATCTTCCCTCTTTTCTGTTTTTTTAAACACCACAGTGCAGAAGCTGTTCTGCCCTTTGTGATCCTGTTGAATGTTATGCATTAACGGAATGCAAACAGGCATTCTGTTGCTTCATTTGCCTGTACACAAACACCCGCGTTTAAGTCACGGTGTGAAGAGATTTGCCATAACTTAGCTTCCCTAATAAGCAGTGACTGACTACCAAGCTTGCAGTATGCACCCCACCTGCTTGGAAACATTAGACGCCTACGATTGTATTGTTCAGGTGTTCTAAGAGTCTTAACAACCAGCGAACCGTAACAGCCGATTGTATGGTTTGCTAACGCACAATACTTCCAACGCTTTGTTCTGGTTGATTAAGCCTGTCTTATAAAATGTTCCATTCTGATTATTTCATTGAGGGAATGGAAGTTTAGTCCATTCCATGTGGTGTTTCTAGCTCTCTCTCTCTCTCTCTCGTGTTTATTTTCCAGGTAGGCAAAGTCAGTTGGGAACCCTTGCCGCTGTTAAAAGCTAGTCAGATTAGGGAGTTCTTTGTTCAGGGATTCTCATTTTCTGTTTTCCTTTCTTTTTTTTTAACAGGTCTGTGCCATTAAAAATGTTTGCCGAAGCACAATCCGGAGTTTGGTAGAAGGCACGCTCTCCAAAGAAATGGCAGAAATTCGGGAACGGAGAATGGGAGAACTCTACTGTGAACACCTATCGATTTGTTGCTATTGTGTGAAAGAAAAACGAAGCCATTGACGTTCCAAGCCGGAGTTTGTCCAGTTAATGTGTCCAAAGGGAGGGAGCCTTGTTCTCACGTCTGCTTGTCTTCCGGACCTCCTTTTCCCCCTGTGAAAGAACACTTTGTAAATAACATCCTCTTCAGTGTGATGCAAACAAGATTGATGTGTACTGGTAACGAGTGGACCCGGAGCAGCTGACAGGCCGTTTGTCTTGGCCAATCGGCGTTGAGTACATCTGGCTTCCTGGGGGGTACTTGTGACAGGTATGTACCCAGTCCAGCCATCTATTTTTGGTTGTGAAACTAACCTGTATGAGCGATGAAGCGAATGTGTAGACTAGCATTATGTTGTCAGTGTTGGAGAATTTGAGTCTACATCCGTGTCAGGTCAATCTAATGATAGAACGGGTGGTTTTATAATCCTGTTAGACTGGTGCTTAGTTAACAGCCGCTTTTAACCCCCCCCACCCCCCACGAGGTCCAGGGTTTGAATCATGTTCAAAGCCGGACATTAGTTTCTTGCATCCACTTGACCACAAGAGCTAGTCTGCGCGCTAGTAGAGATTTTACTGATGCTAGTCTTTGATATGAGATTAAGCCAATACTCAATGTGACACGCGAGCTATCCCCGAAAAAAAAATCTATAGTGAAACTTAACACTTTTTGGCATTAGACATATATATATATATATATATATATATATATATATATATATATATATGTGTGTGTGTGTGTGTGTGTGTGT
This sequence comes from Rapana venosa, assembly GCA_028751875.1. Classification (NCBI taxonomy): domain Eukaryota; kingdom Metazoa; phylum Mollusca; class Gastropoda; order Neogastropoda; family Muricidae; genus Rapana; species Rapana venosa. The sequence goes on along the minus strand of CM054137.1, from coordinate 41,491,677 downwards.
GTGTGTGTGTGTGTGTGCGTGCAATACAATACAAGAACATAAATTGTGAGTAGCACCTTATAGTATTGCAGTGCTGTCTCTGCGGGAAAACAACGATTTTATGGCAGTCATGTCCAATAGACGGTAACCCTTTTGAAGATCTTCCCCTACAGCCTCTTTCCAGCATTTGCAAGTACATATAGCGCACGTGTTTGCGCGCTCACACATACGCACACACAGATACACATGCACACACACGCCCACAGGCACGCACGCACACATACACACAAGCACACACATAACACAACAGCTGCAACAACAACAGCACACACATATACACATGCACTCATGCACACACACACACACACTCACACACACTCGCGTACACATACATACACACACGCTTACACACACACGCACGCACGCATGCACGCATACACACGCACAGTCACACATATGCAAGAAAGCGGGCACGCACTTGCGCATGCACAAGGACACTTATATATATATATATATATATATATATATATATATATATATTATATATACTTTCGCATACACACCACACAACACAACACACACACACACACACACACAACACACACCACACACACACACACACACACACACACACACACACATGAACACATCCGTGCGCACGTACAAACCTCTCTCTCTCTCTCTCTCTCTCTCTCTCTACACACACACACACACACACACACACACACACACACACACACACACACACACACACACACACACACACACACACACACACACACACACGCAAGCACGCACGCACGCACACCACACACACACACACATGCATTTCTTTCTTTCATTTTCTTATTTGCCAATAGTCTTTCTACACAATGGAGATAAGTTTTTTTTTCGCGTGACTCGTACAGAAATTTGTCGTCTCACCCTCCTTTCCCCTCCTCTTCCATACAGACAGACGAAGTCGTTTAAAAGACAATGAAGATGATAGCCTGCGACGTATGCCCCCTTCCCCTCCCCCCCCCCCCCCCCCCCCCCCCCCCCCCCCCCCCCCCTCACCAGGGAGGAAAGAAAAAGAAAGCCAAACACAGCAACACGGGACTGTTGACTTAAATCAATCATTTTGATTGAATGTTTCTCATTAAAAAAGTATCCAATGTTCACATGTAATCTGTTGCCGTCAAAGTCTGTTTATAAAAGTCCTTTAGTTCCATCAATGTCTATTTACAGAGTCAGTTAGCATGAAACGTCTGGTGAGAGAGAGAGAGAGAGAGAGAGAGAGAGAGAGAGAGAGAGAGAGAGAGAGAGAGAGAGAGAGAGAGGAGAGATGGAGCGAGAGAGAGAGAGAGAGAGGAGAGAGAGAGGAGAGAGAGAGAGAGAGAGAGAGAGAGAGGAGAGAGAGAGAGAGAGCGAGCGAGAGAGAGAGAGAGAGAGAGAGAGAGAGAGAGAGGAGGGGCTGTGTTTAAATTTTCCCACCTTTTTGTAATGTTATGTGACCTTAGATTCATGGTATAGCAAAAACTGTCATGACGCTATGAATCATTGTCAGTTAGGAGGTCTGCATCCCTAATCCCCCACAGAGACAGACATATCACTGTCACTTTTCTCCAGCTCCTGCTGGCACATGACACAGAGTTGTGGGGGGGATGACACTCTGGATTGTCAGCTACTTCGTGAATTACAACTGTCAGAGGGCTGTTTGAATTACTTAATCAGCGCTGTCTGTCAATTCCTCTTGGGGGTTTGTCAACGTGGATTGTTTTTGGCAGAAACGTGGGGCAAAGCTTTGTCCACCACATAGTGTTAAACATAATAGATTTACTTAGCATCATGGTTACAGAGCTATGTGGAACAACACATTCGATTGTCAGTCTGCCACTGTGGAAGTGTCCAGATTCCTCAATCACCGCTGTCTGTATGTTCCTCTTGGGGTTTGTCAACGCAGAATGTTGGTAGAAAGGTTGAATAAAGCCCTGTCCACGTAGTTTTTATCGTAAACGATTTACACCGCACAGTCTTTACTAGCTGAGTGAGACGGTACACACGAGTGTCAATCACCTCGTGAGTGCAACTGTCAAAGTGTCCAAACTCCTTATTCGATGCTGTCATTCTGTTTCTCTTAGGATTTATCTAAACATTGTTCGTGAAAATGTTGAGTAAAGTAACGTCAACGATGTGGGATTTTGTTGTTGATGGTGGGATTTTTCCACCCTTGAGATAAGATGTTAAGTTTTTCCTTACAGCAACTAGGATGTGATAAATCACACACGCAGCCTTGGGAGTACTGAATAGGGGATTTTTGTTTTCCTATTACTTTTGTGATGCACATGGCCATAAGGCATATTAGAATACGCAGTGCCTGGTCTTCTCCTGTGCTTGTGACAATGCAGGAGGTCTGCCGCTGGCCTCAGCCGACACATTCCCACTTCATGTCAAGTCATTAGAAAGTTCATAGGAAAAAAATCAGATTTGCTTGAAAAAAGGCAGGAGAATGGGGTTAGGTAGACAGAAAATAAGCAAGAAGCAGAGAGAGAGAGAGGAGAGAGAAGAGAGAGAGAGAGAGAGAGAGAGAGAGAGAGAGAGAGAGAGAGGATAGGTTTTTATTAGTTTGTGCCCCGATCTCACCTCCTTTAAGACATGTTATTTTCAAAATGGAATGTAGGTAAGATCAATGAGTGGAATTGTTCTTCATTATGTACAGTAAATTATCTTCCAACCGCTCTTTCCTTTTTAAAGATATGTCCACAATCTGTTGTAACATATGCCTGACCAAGACTTGGATTTTTTTCCTTCCACATCCTTGGAACGTTACACGTCAAAGGCACAAAACAAAATTACTATGCGACCTGGTGTGGCTGAATGGAGTAAACTGTGTATGACATAGTCCACAAGCCTAACTGGCCATGTAAACGTGTTTGTGTATTGAACATCGAGATCTCTAGCAGTGGAAGGTTATTCTCAGAGGGATTGAACAATGAACAAAAATGAACCTTAGTGGTAGCAGAAGGTAGCTCGCCGCAGTCACGGAACGAAACATAAGTGACAAATGACTTATACGCGTCAGTGATTTCTGGCCACCATTAGCTTGACAATCAATAAAGCGTGACTAACCTTTGTGACTGTTTGATTGTCAACACCATGTTTTTGTCGGAACTTTTTTTTCTTGTATCTGTAAATCAAGTACTGTTGGATATACTGTTCAGCTCGCTATATCTTTCTGAGAAGGTTTCTCTGTGTAAAGAGGATAGCTGGAAGGGTAGCTTGGGGTGGAGGGTTTTGGTGGAGTTTTTTTGTTATGGGTAGTACCCCTGCTTTCTGGGGTATTTTTTCTAACCCGCTCCCCCCCTTCTCTATGATTATCCTTGTCGATTAAATTTCGTAAGTGGGTGTCAAAATTCAGTGTGAATGAGAGCAAAACAAAGAAACAAATAAAACCCAACAACAACAAAACCAAAACAAACTACCCCCACCCACAAATGCACAATCGATCTCTACATCGTGCTTTTTAAAAAAACACACAACTTTTTTGTTATCACCTTCCGCCGTTTCAGAGCACCACTGAAGTGTTTCAGAAAACAATAAATTCAACAGCATAACCAGCAGCAACAAACCCGAATCATTTCATGCCTCTCAACTTATTTTTCATGTGAAAGGACCTATTAACAATCAAAGTCGGGGGGATAAGCATAAGTAATATACGCATACTTAGCAGCTTTTCTTTCAGGCCCACTGGTGTCTGAATATCTTTAAAAATGTGATAACCAGAGGATGTCAACTTTATTTGGTTTATTTTGTTGTTTTTGTTGTTAATGTTGGTTTTTGTGTGTGTTTCTATTTCGGGTCCATCGACCTGGAATGAGCTCCCTCTCTCTCTTCGCCAGAAACCTAGTTATGACACTTTTAAATCCAGCCTCAAGACATATTTATTTCAAACCTAAGATTTCCCCCCTCCTGTTTCATATCAGAGCTATCCCACCCTCACTAACCCATGTCCTATCACCCTGCTAAAGTATTGGACCTAAGTGAGTGAGTGTGTGTGTGTGTGTGTGTGTGTGTGTGTGTGTGTGTGCTTTTGTACAAATTTGACTATTTAAATTTTATTTCATATATTTTGTCTGCAGCGCACTATGTTTGTAAATATCTGTTTGTTTAAACTATTTATCATTTATCATTGATTGCATGACTGTGTAAGATTAGGTTGAATGCATGCGCTTTGGTTTGTCTTTTCAAGATATAGCGCTATATAAGTTCCATGTATTATTATTATTATCTTTTTAGATCGTTTTCACATTCTGTATGTGAAAACGATCTCACACTGTGCTAATAATGACGGGAGAGCGTAGGGGGTGGGGGGTGGGGTGGGGGAGGGGGGGGGGGGGGGCAGTCTCGTAGATCTGATTACTCACAGAAGTGACATCAGAGTTTGTCTCCTCGTTGATGTACGTTTTGTGATATATGTATGTGTGCTATGTTCAGCTGTGCAGGAGGGGAAAAAAAACCAACAGTGAGAGAATGACGGATGAGTCAGTGATTAGTGTAAGATTAATGCAGCGTTTTATATGTAGGTCTTGCGCAAAGGTCGTAAACAAAGATAACGTATGCATGTATGCATCTTTGCTGCTGCTCTCTCTCTCTCTCTCTCTCTCTCTCTCTCTCTCTCTCTCTCTCCTCTCTCTCTCTCTCTTCTCTCTCTCTCTCTCTCTCTCTCTCTTTCTCTCTCTGTGCGCATGCACGTTTGTGCACCGGTGCACATATAAGCTTCTCCTCACGCACGCACGGTCGCACGCACAGTCGCACGCACACAATCTCTCTCTCCTCTCTCTCTCTCTCTCTCTCACACACACACACACACACACACACACACGCACACACACACGCACACGCACACACTCGCAATTACTCATTCACGCATGGACGCTAGCATACATGAGCGCTCATAGCCCTACTATTTTCATCCACTCATGTGGAAATTACACACACGGTACGCGCGCGCGCTCCCTCAAAAGATTGTGATGAAATATGTAGTTTTTAATGTCAATGTCTTTGTCATGGCCATTTTAAAAATATAAAATTTACACGGATACGGATATCCGGAAAGTGTCTATGTCTTATCAAGCATTCCTCGTTTTATCCACTTATCAATATAGAGAGAATTCTGGCAGGGAATCCGGTTTTCATGTTTAGAACTCTATGAGCTGCAGACACACACATACAGCGAGAGAGAGAGAGAGAGAGAGAGAGAGAGAGAGAGAGAGAGAGAGAGAGAGAGAGAGAGAAACACACACACAAGCATGCACACACAGACATACATACACACAAGCACGCCCACGAGAACACACACACACACACACACACACACACACACACACACACACCACACACACACACACACACACACACACACGGAAGAGATAGACAGGTAGATAAGAAGTATAGTGATAAAACTAGTCCCAAGTGACCTTTTCTTGTTCATATTTTCTTTATCAAAAATAACATAACCTTTTACAGCCGTGTTTAAAATACAGAAAACTTTAAAAGGAAAGTACAATTCACCCCCCTCCTACCCCCCCCTCCCCAAATAACAACAACAAACTACCCCAAACAAAGACAACTACAAACAAACATCAACGACAACAACCAAACCAAACAACAACAAAAGGGGCGGGACATGTAAAGGAAGGGGTTGCATGGTTTGTTATTGTGTAAACTTGACAGAGTTTGGCGATAGCATTCGGAAAAAAAAAGTGTGAAGGGAATGGAATTGTGCCACACCTGATTCAAAAGATACAGTTAATGGTGAGACAGGTAAAAGGTTCCTGACAATAACCTGGCAGCATCCCCATTCTAGATGATCTCTCTCTCTCTGTCACTCTCTCTCTCTCTGTGTCTCTGTCTCTGTCTCTATCTGTTTCTTTGTTTCTGTCTCTCTGTGACTCTCTTTCTCTATCTGTCTGTCTGTCTGTCTGTCTCTCTCTCTCTCTGTCTGTCTGTCTCTCTCTCTCTCTCTCTCTCTCTCTCTCTCTCTCTCTCTCTCTCTCTCTTTCTGTCGCTCTCCCCTTTCCATCTCTGTACTTCTCTGACTTTCTGTCTGTCTGTCTGTCTCTCTGTCACTGTCTCTCTCTCTCTCTATCTCTGAGTCTTTGCCTGCGTCTCCACCCCCCTCCTGCGCGCACGCACACACCACACACACACACACACACACACACACACAACACACACACACACACACACACACACACACACACACACACACACACACACACACACACGCATACACACACACACTTTTGTAATGTCTAATATCACTATATTGTGAAGAGACGTAGAATTGAAGGCCACAAACGCATTGTCCTATTTCCTAACCCGAATGATATGTGTGTGTGTGTGTGTGTGTGTGTGTGTGTTTGTGTGTGTGTGTGATGTTGACAAGATGGATTCAATGTCAAAGAATCATGTTTACAAGGCAGATGAATGCAAACAATACATCCTGTACTCGCTGAATTCGCCCAGCAAGTCATTTCGCTCGCATGTTTTTGTGTGTGTGTGTGTGTGTGTGTGTGGTGTGTGTGTGTGTGTGTGTGTGTGTGTGTGTGTGTGAGTGTGTGTGTGGTGGTGTGTGGTGTGTGTGTGGTGTGTGTGTGTGTGTGTGTGGTGTGAGTGTGTGTGTGTGTGTGTGTGTGTGTGTGTTGTGTGTGTGTGTGTGGGGTGTGTGAGTGGGGTGTGTGTGTGTGTGTGTGTGTGTGTGTGAGTGTGTGTGTGTGTGTGTGTTGGGGTGAATTGTGTGTGTGTGTGTGTGTGTGTGTGTGTGACGTTTACAACATATTTTTAAAAATCAGAAACAGGAGTTTACATGGCAGATGAATGCAAATAATGCAGCCTGTGTATTACAGTCGCGCGCGGGGACATGTGTGTGTGTATACTGATACTAGACGCGCGCGTGTGTATGAGTTGGTGTGTGTGTATACTGATATTTGTAGTAGTTAGCGCGCACGTGTGAGTGAGTGTGTGTGCGTGTGCGTGGTGTGTGTGTGTGTGTGTGTGTGTGCGTGCGTGTGTGCTGATAGTAGTTGGTGATTGTGGTCTGTTATAGGAAGGCGTGATGGCGCGACCACATAGGACGTGTTGTCGGGGAGATCTCAATCGAAACATGAAAAATTGATGTCTTTAATGCACTGATAGCCTGTTAGAAAGGGTGTTCTGATACTATCCTATCTATCTATCTATCTATCTATCTATCTATCTATCTATCTATCTATCTATCTATCTATCTATCTATCTATCTATCTATCTATCTATCTATCTATCTGTCTATCTATCTATCTGTCTGTCTGTCTGTCTCTCTATCTCTCTATCCGTCTGTCTGTCTCTGTCTGTCTTTCTTCCTGCCTGCCAGCCTGCCTGCCTGACTGTCTGTCTGTCTATCTATCTATCCGCCTGTCTGTCTGTCTATCTATCTACTTATTCATTCGTCTGCCTGCCTGTATGTCTGCATGTCTGTCTGTCTGTCTGACTGACTGACTGACCGACTGACTGTCCATCTTTCTGTCTTTCTCTTTTTGTTATTCTCTCTCTCTCTCCCCTCTTCCACCTCTCTCTCTCTCTTGCCCTCTCTCACACCCCCCTCCTCCCCCCCCCCCCCCCACACACACACACTACATTGCCCGTTCTCCCCTTTGTCTCTCCATCTCTCTCTGTTCTTCCTCCCTTTCTCTGTCCCCCCCCCCCCCCTCACTCTGTCTGTCTGTCTGTCTTTGTCTGTCTGTCAGTCTGTCTCTCTCTCTCCCCCCTCCCTCTCTCTCTCCCTCCCTCCCTCCCTCCCTCCCCTCTCTCTCTCTGTGAGGGCTGGATGAAAAAAAGTCTTGTTACTTAATCTATTACCCTCGTGAAATAAAATTGCGTTTGCGTTTGCGTGTTTTTAGGATGTGCTATTTATTGCGTGCAGCACATTCCATCTATGTACAGTACAACAGATATGCCCCCAAATCCCCTTAACCAACTAACAGCACAGCTGATAAAACAGGGTATGCCTGCTAGATGTGTTTGCCTTCCAACAACCCCCAGATGTAGGAATTACTAAGTAAAGGTAAAGGTAAAGGTGTCCCATAACCTATGTCGTTGTAGGGGAGCGAGGCATCAGAGGCTTCAGCTTCTTCAAGGGCCAGCACAATTATTTAGGGTGACGCCCATCTCCTCTCCGTCACTGCTTTGCCTTCCCTGACCGTAAAGAAGGCAGGTACCCATTTACAGCTAGGTGAACTGCGGGACTGTACTGAATGAAGCCAAGGAGCGCAAACGGTTACCCGTTCAATTGGCAACCACGCTCGACGCTGCTGAACATTGGCTGTATTTGACCTTAAATGTGCGTATTTGATCTTTTGCACACGTATACGCATATGTGCATACTGGCAAGTATTGTTAGAAGCTGAGAAGGGAGCTCGGGGAAAAAAATCTCCACCTGTAACTCACCTCTCCTTACCGAGAATCAAACCACCGACATCGGGATACTTTCTGAAGATCAGCCACCACACCTGTTGAAGGTTCAGTTTTGACAGTCTGCAGATGGTGAAATGATAAGGGCGTTCCTCTGTCAGCGCGTGCACGCGCGTTTGTGTGTGTGTGTGTGTAGTGTGTAGTGAGTGTGTGTGTTTGTTTGTGTTTGTGTCTTGTGTGGTGGTGGTGGGGGTGGGGTGGTGGTGGTGGTGGTGGTGGTGTGTGTGTGTGTGTGTGTGGCTTGTGGTTTCTGGGTTTTGTCTGCAGTAGTGAGTCATACAGCAAAATATACATACCCATACAGATAAACGGGGCCAAAAGATAAGAACATAGCAAGGGTGTGCATGTACTTGTATAAAGCTGCTATTGTCTGAGCAAATTTATCATCTACGCTTTGAAAATACCTTCATGGAGTTTTGATAATTATGGAATCAACATTTTGTTTTATTCATGGGCATCCTAATGGTATTGCTGTTCTGGGTTTTGTTCATATCGTTGCTTGTTGTTGTTGATGTTGATGTCATCGACGTCGTTGTTGTTGCGTTCTTCTTCTTCCTCCTCCTCTTCTTTCTTTCCATTTTTTCATTCATTTTCTATTTTTTTAACATGTAACACGAAAACATATAAAGCTGAACTTTATTTTGGATTAGAACAAGAAATTGTTTGAATGAATTGTCAAACAGTGAAACCTTACCATGGCAGTATAATGGTTAATTCACTCTTCTCTCTTTCTCTGTATCTCTGTCTCTATCTCTCCCTGTCTCTTTGTCTTGCTATCTGCCTGTCTGTCTCTCTCTGTCTCTATTTGTCTCTGGGCATGACTGACAAAAGGATCTTTTGCTTAACAGTGGAGGACAGAGAGATGAATGATTTACAATTCAAAGGGTAATAGATAAGTATACATATACATACACACACCTATCTATCTATCTATCTATCTATCTATCTATCTATCTATCTATCTATCTATCTATCTATCTATCTATCTATCATCTATCTATCTATCTATCTATCTATCATCTATTATATATCTACTATCTATACTCTCTATATATATATATATATATATATATATATATATATATATATATATATAGAGAGAGAGAGAGAGAGAGAGAGAGAGAGAGGAGAGAGAGAGAGAGAGAGGGCGAATGCACACACACACAACACACACACACACACACACACACACACACACACACACACACACACACACACACACACACACACACACACACACACACACACACCAGGCGAAAAACCAGCATCACTGTACAGGACCTGAGATTAACATCAGCTGGAGGGAGAAACTGATCAAGGACGGCTATTTTCTTTACGATTAGATGATGGCTCCCACAGACAAGGTTGAATCAGGCCACCTCTCCTCCCTGCAGCCTTGACTCTTTTAAACACGATCTGATTCGCTTGGCCAGATTGTTTCATGATGTCATTAAACTCCAACCAAAATGAAGCTGTTTTCTTTTCCCCTCTGATCGAAAGGTTTTTCAGTACGCGGGCTTCGAAATTTTTGTTGGAGAGTTGTTGTTGTTGCTGCCTTTGCGCGTTCCTGGGATTCTTGATAGTGGAGTGAAAGATGGGTGATGACATAACGGCTCATGACGGTTTTTTGTGTCTGTCTGTTCGTTCGTTCGTTCGTTCGTTCGTTCGTCTTGCATTTTTCGTTCATCTTGCATTTTTGTTTTGTTCGTTCGTGTTGTATTTTTGCCCCATCGTGAAGAAGTCTGGTACATATTGTCTTTTGTCTATTTTTGTTTGTTCCCCATCATGCTTTTTTTTTTTCTTTTTGTTTTTGTTTTTGTCAGCCCAGTCCTGATGTCGAAGTTGGCTACCTTATTTAGCGCTATAGGCTTAGTTGGTCCTTGTAATTTTTGTTTAGTTTTTTTGCCCCGGGACAGCTACTTCTTTGAAGAAGACTTTGACTCGTGATGAACTCAGCATTCCTGAAAGATGTGCTGTCGAGGTTGTGAGATGATGATGATGATGATGATAGTGATGATTTTTATTTTCAAGGGTTAGTGACAGATTCATCTGGTCCTTGCCCTAAAATAGGGACGAGAGAGAGAGAGGAGAGAGAGAGAGAGGAGAGAGAGAGAGAGAGAGAGAGAGAGAGAGAGGAGGGGGAGCGTCTCTTTACGCTCTCTCTCTCTCTGTCTCTCTCTCTGTCTTTCTCTCTCTCTCTCTCTCTCTCTCTCTCTCTCTCTCTCTCTCTCTCTCTCTCTCTCTCTGTGCACGCGCGCGTGAGTGTGTATGTGTGTGCGTGCATGCATGCATGCTTGTGTAGGACCCCCCACCCCCCCACTTAAAAAAGTATAAAAAATCAAACATGGATATTTACGATGCTATCGCAATGCAGCTCACAAATCTTTTGTATCCATCAATCATCCCAGTAAGTGAGGAGATGGGGAGGGGGAGTGGGGATGGGGGCTAAGGGGAGTAGAATGAAAGATGGACGTCAGGACGTGACGTTGTGATGACGTGATGATGCAAGACGTGTGGTCGCGATGATCCCTCCCAATCCGAAGCCCCAAAGAGTCAACGCACGCATGTCCTCTACTCGTAACGATAAGGTCCACACCATACCACCCTGTCAGTACCTGTCAGACCATGAGTTATCTTGCTAATCCATCCACACATCAATGTGTCTTATAACACCACAGCCTTATAGGGCATGAAAGACTTCTCTGTTATCGTGATAGTGACTTTGCAAAAATGTTGTGTAGAAGTGTAAATACTAGGAGTAATCGTTTAGAACGGCCAGTGGGGTACACTGAAGCGATCCGTGTTGCCCAAGGTCAGTAACATGTCAGGGTATAGCTACACGACAGTGGCTGGTCACCAGGTGTAAGCTTACGTAATACAGAAATCTCCACTTCCATCGTAGAGGTATTCGCTTGTCAGATGTATACAGATGTCACCCAAAGTTGATGGTGAATGTTACATATCGAAGAAAAGGATAACAAAAAATTAGTAAGTGTGCATACATACACTGGCATGTACACGTGTGTGTGTGTGCGTGTGTGTGCGTGCGTGCGTGTGTGCGCGCGCGCGCGTGTGTGTGTGTGTGTGTGACTGAACAAACAAGCAAACATTCTCCCCACCAAGGTCTACACCCAGCGATTCATGCACCCTCTGAACCCGACGTGGGGGTACTATAAAGCAGAAGGAAGCGATAGTGTGATGGCGAGGTGACATGGTGATGCGAGACATGCGGTCGCCATGATCTCAGTGGAAAGACGAAAATTTTAAGAATGCGACAATCTGTCCACTGATAGTGATGACCCCGAGCTGTAGTCGTGTATCAGTAAGCTGCATCTATAAGTATCAATAGGGTCAGTCCCTCAGTTTATCTGTCCAGCCACCTGGATGGTCGCCAGTCTGTCTGACCAGCCCATTACCGTGATACTACAAACACCACCACCCCCACTCCCACAAGAGCCGAACAAAAGCAACAACAACAACAAAGCAAATACAGACTCAGACATACACACACACGCGCACACGCACGCACACGCACGCACACACACACACACTAAGATACACACTGACAGATAGACACACACACACACACACACACACCACAAATAAAGAAAAAAAGAGTTGGGGGGGGGGGGGTGTAAACTTTCTGTCCATGTTAAATAATTTTACTAAAAGTTGTGTGATGAAGGAAAAGTTAAAGCTGAAAATGGGAACACTGAGATCTGTAAAATCCCCTGAAGATGCCAGGGTGGGGGAGGGGAGGGGGGGGGGGGGGGGGGCTCTCTCTGTATAAATAGCATTCCCACCTTCTAGAACTTCTGTGCTAGGAATTCTCTATTTTCTGTCCCTCGTTTTGTTTCTGCTTTTTGTTTTCGCCTTGTTCCTTTTCTTCCTGTCGCCTCCTTTAATTTTCTACCTTCTTGGTCCATTCTCCCTACTGTCCTTTCCAGAAAGACTTAACAGATAACAATTCCCTCCCAACCCGAAGTCGGTGTGTATGTGTGTGCGCGCGCGCGTCTGTGTGTATGCGTGTGTGTGTGCGCGCGTGCGCGCGCGCACGCACGTGTGGGTGTGTATCCAACATACAAACAGAAGTATCCACACTAATAAATAGAAACACCACCATGATTTTCGGTATCAGTTTACAAACCCCACAGAATTGACATGAGCGTGGGTGTAACTAGCTGTTTACAAAGGACTGCCGGCTATCCCCCTGCTGAACGACTTGATTACGACCTTCACACACACGCACACAACTAAGAAGAGGCGACCTGGCTTATCTGTGTAACCTTGACTCATTTAATTAAACACGATCATCAGATGGCAAGACCGTCACGTGTAGTGGTGCTATGCGCTACTATTGATCACACCAAGCCTTCTTTTATGTTCCCTTCCAGTGGGAGTTCGTTGGTGTGTGTGTGTGTGTGTGTGTGTTTCTCCTCAGAGTTCGTGACCTTTCTTAGTTGTTGCAAAGTGATGCTGAGGATGTTGGAAGGGGCTTGTAATATTGTGATAATGGAGTATTCTTGTATATTATTGCTTGTTTTAGTTTTATGAAATGGGTATCGATAGCGTGTTGGGTTAGTGTTAATGGATGGATGTGATCCTTGTCAGTCTAACTTTAGTTTTTTTAATAATATGGTGATGGTGTATATTATGTGATTTGCTGTTGTTGGTGGTGTGTTTTGTTATTGTTTTTTGTTGGGGGGGGGGGGATACATGCACCTCTGTGTGTGTGTATGAATGAGAAGATACAGAGGCACACAAACACAGTTGCATGTATCTTCCCCCCCCCCCCCCCCCCCCACACACACACAACAAACACACACACAAGATTCAAGATTTAATTCCTTTCACCCTTTTTGGGGTACGGAGGATTACAAAGATTCAACAGGAGAGTAAACCTAACAGTAATACACCAAAAAACGTAGTCAACACTAACAGGAACAGAAAAGCAAGAGTTCATCGCAAAATGATAAGCAAACAGTATTAAAGACTCAAGACTAATTTCAAAGTATACAAATTTCTTTAAAAGGCACAATCTACACTAACGAAAAACAAGTGAAATTTCTAGAAATACCTTGCATATCTTATGAATTTTGAGAGAGATAGGAGAACACACACACACACACACAGAGAAAATGAGTGCGCATACATCTGCGTTCATCTATGTGCGTATGCACCGCGCGCGCGCGCACACACACGCAACACACACACACACACACACACACACCACACACACACACACACACACACACACACACACACACACACACACACTCTCTCTCTCTCTCTGTCTCTGTCTCCCTCTCCCCCCTCTCCCTCTCTCTCCCTTTCCCCCACTCTCTGTCCACCTCCTCTACATTTTTCCACGCCACATTATTGTATCACTAAGTTCCATACCTGTGCAGTTAACAAAAGGAGGTGGGTTGAAGGAGACGACTAATTAAGAAGACAGGTGTGTGGCATGTTGATGGGGGAGACACCATGACAAGGCCCTGCCTGTGTTGTGAAGATGATGGTGTCACTGTCTCTTGGGGTCGTCCTTTTTCGTGACTCATATACGTTATAACTAATTGCATGTTTTTATTTATATATACAGATATCAGGGCGGAATGTAAGGACAGGGGCAACGTCCGTACAGTTTCTTGGCAGCGAGTTTTGGTAGTGAATGGTTAATAGGTGTTACGGCTCGTTTTTTTCTTCTTTGCGTTGTAGCCCTGTGTTGTTTTGATGTGTATGTGTATGTGTGTGTGTGTGGCGCACGCGCGAGCGGTGTGTGTTTATGAGTGTGTGTGTGTGTGCATGCGTGTGTGTGTGTGTTGTGTGCGTATGTGTGCGTGCGTGTGTGTGTGCGTGTGTGTGTATGTGTGTTTGCGCGCGCGCGTGCACACGCGTGCATGCGCGTGTGTGTAACAATAAACAATAACAATAATACCAACAACAAAAGTTTATTTAGTTTTTGCATGCCATCTGACATATCAGCAGCTATAAAAGTTTATTCAATAAAGTATGTTAAATGTATAGTGAGCTGGTAAAGCTAGCTGCAAGTGTAAGACTTAGTGCACACTATACACATAATAGGGTCCCCTGTGTGTTTTTGTTGTGTGTGTGTGTGTGTGTGTTGTGGTGTGTGTGTGTTGAGTACGTGTGTGCGTGCGTGCGTTGTGTGTGTGTGTGAGTGGTGTGGTTGTGTTCAGCGTACCTCATTTTTACTGATGTAGGAAAAGAGAGAGAGAGAGAGAGAGAGAGAGAGAGAGAGGAGAGAGAGAGAGAGAGAGAGAGAGAGAGAGAGAGAGAGCATAGCCTACCAAGGGAGGAAAACACCAACCTGATTTTACTGTCAGTTTATAAGCCCTTGATGGACATGCCCTCGGAAACTCTCGGACAGATCTCCCTCTTTTCCAACGATTAGATTACAGTGGCCACAGACAGGGCTGACGGAGGGAGGGCGGGTGATCCTCCTCCTATCCCTGTAATTTGGACTGAGCCAATACAGCAGCCTGATCTGTTTGGTTAAATTGCCTGTGGTACTGTTTGTACTAGGGTCTAAAGTTAATCGGTTTTTGGATTTTTGTTTGTTAATGGTTACGGTTGTTGTTGTTCTTGTTGCTTTTGATTTGGGGTGGGTAGACGGGTTTTTTGTTTTATTTACTTGATCTGTTTTCAAATACAAGATGTGTTTTATAACCCTTCTGAGCTCCTTCAAAGCGATGATAGTAAATGAGTAGGCCTACATTCTTCAAATGTAATCATAAATCGTTGTCTTGGTTGCTAACGTGCATTTATCGTCTTGTGAACTCGATCTGTACCCAATAATCTTTCGGAAAAAAATAATACCAGTTGTGGATGGTGGCATGAATGACACGAACATACCCAGCATGCAATTAGTGACATGGAGAAGCATGGGCTCCGCCAAGCCTGTGGAACATGTTCAAACAACACTTCTTGAATGGTTAGGTGTGATGGAGAGGCGGCTTATCAAGAAGCTCCCGGGAAAGTCAAGACAAGTCCCTTGAATATTGACTTGTAGGGAAAAGAAACAAAATATGTGTACCTTAACCTTAACCTCAATTCTCTCTGTGCCAGGAGGCAGGCACACAAGGCTTGAACATCCTTCCTCCACTGGTTCCGGTCTGCAGCTGTGCGTCGTGCGGCGTTCCACGTGCTCCAGCCTGCGCCGTTCCGCTCTACCTCTACCATTCGTCGCCATGTTGTTTTTGGGCGTCCCCTTTTCCTTCTCCCTTCAGGTGTCCATCCGAGGGCAACAGCACAGTCGTCACTCCTGTCCTTTCTTAGGACATGTCCGATCCAGTTCCATCTCCGTCTTCTAATCTCCTGGCTGATTTTTTCTGCTCCTGCTATTTCCAAGACTGTCTTGTTGGCAATGTTGTTTCTGCCATCGGATCTTGAAGATCCTCCTCAGACATTTGGTTTGGAAAATGTCTAGTTTCTCTCTTCTCCTTTCGTTAATTTCCAGGTCTCACATCCGTAGAGAAGAACTGACAAAACAAGGCTCTTGAAAAGGGATGCTTTGTTTTTTCTGCCGATGTCTCCCATTTGCCAGATGTTGGATAATCGTTTCATCTGCGCACTGGCCAGTGCTACTCTCTTCTTGACGTCTGCTGTTCCTCCTCCGTCTTTGGTGACGTTTGCTCCGAGATAGTTGAAGTTCTCCACCTCTTCAACTTCCTGATCTCCAACCCTCAGACCGTCGATGTTCCTGCTGTTTACTTTCATGGCTTTGCACTTCTGTCCATTCAGTTTGAGTCCAACCTTTGCTGCGTTGTCTTCCAGTCTTGTAGTTTTGTGTTGTAGATGGTTCATGGTTGATGAAAGGAGGGCGATGTCGTCTGCAAAGTCAAGGTCTTCTAACATGTTCATGAAGTCCCATCTTATTCCAGTTCTCTCGCCTTCCACTGTTTTTTTCATCACCCAGTCTATCACGAGAAGGAAGAGGAATCCTGACATGCAGCATCCCTGTTTCACCCGGTAATCACTGGGAACCAGTCTGATTGTTTCGTTGTCAACAATGACGGAGCACTGAAAGTCCTCGTACATTGTCTTGACCATCTGGATGAGTTTCTGTGGGATTCCATACTGACGCATGATGATCCAGAGACTGTCTCGGTGTATGTAGTCAAAGGCCTTTTCAAAGTCGATGAAGTGTATGTACAGTGTCGCGTTCCATTCGTTGACTTGTTCCAAGATGTTCCTGAGTATAAATATTTGGCCGACAGTTCCCCTCCCCTTTCGAAATCCAGCTTGTTCTTTTCTGAGAGATGCGTCTACTCCCTCTTGTATTCTGTTGATGAGGATCTTGCTGAGCACCTTACTGGCCAAGGGTAGTAGTGTAATCCCACGCCAGTTTCCACACTCCTGAAGATTTCCTTTCTTTGGAATCTTGCATATGAGTCCTTTCGTCCATTGTGTTGGTACTGTCTCCTTTTCCCAGACGAGGTCAAGTATCCGTTTCAGTTCCTTGCCAGTCTGTTCAATGTCTGCTTTTAGCATCTCTGCTGTGATCTGGTCTGCTCCTGGTGCTTTTCCGTTCCTTAGGGTCTTCAGTGCTTTCTTGATTTCATGGATGGTTGGTTCTTCTGCTGAGATGTCTAGTTCTTCCACCTCCCCCTGGTCATCTTGTGGTGGTTCATTCGGTGCATCCCTGTTGAGAACTTCCTGGAAGTGTTCTCTCCATCTCCTCAGCCTGGCCTCTTGATTCTTTAGCAGCTCCCCGTTCTTATTCTTCACTGCTGCTGCTGGTCTAGTACCTTTGTTGGTGAGCTGTTTCACAATGCTGGATAGTTCTTTCTGTCTCCCATTCTCTGCTGCGTTCTGCGCTCTCTCTGCTTTTTCTGACATCCATCTCCTCTTGTCCTCTCGTACGCTTCTTTTCACCTCCTTGTCTTTTGCCTTGTATGCTTCCTTCATTCTATTCTGTATCCTCTCCGAGTGTGTACTGTTGATTCTTATGTTGATGCGCTTCCTCTCATAGATCAGCTTCCAGCTGTTCTCACTGATCCATGTCTTGCTCTTCCCCTTTCTGTAGCCAAGCACCTCTTCTGCTGATTTGATGTAGGCGTTCTTCTGATGTTCCCACACCTCTTCTACATCATCAGTTTCGGTTCTGTTCTCTTCGAGTTTGGTCTTCACTAGCGTTGCAGAATTTCTTCCTTATATCTTCGTCCTTCAGTCGTTCAACGTCCAGTCTTGTCTTGGTTTTGTTGTTGTTTCTGCGTGAGCTGAGTCGTAAGCTTGATCCTCGTCTTCACCAGGTAGTGGTCGCTGTTGGCATCTGCTCCCCTCTGTACTCGGCAGTCTTGTACTGATGATCTCCACTGTCCGCTGATCAATAGGTGGTCAATTTGGTTTTTTCACTCTTCCGTCCGCTGATGTCCATGTTGCTTTGTGAATGTCTTTGTGTGGGAATAGAGTTCCTGTGATAACTAGTCCATTCAGCTGGCTAAACTCGCATAGTCTCTCTCCATTGTCGTTTTGTCTCCCAAGTCCATGAGTACCCATTGTCCTTTCGTATCCAGTGTTGTCATTTCCCACTTTAGCGTTAAAGTCTGTCTCCCATGATGATGATGATGTCGTTCTTGTTGCACCCGTCCACTGTTTCCTGGAGTTGTTGGTAGAACTGCTCCTTTTCCTGGTCTTCCCTCTCGTTGTGCGGTGCGTACACTTGTATGACTGTCATCCGTCTGTATTTGGAGTAGAATCTTGCTATAATGATCCTCTTGTTGACTGGTGTCCATTCCATGAGAGACTTCACTGCGTCCTGGCTCATCATGATGGCGACTCCTCCCTCGTGTAGTTGTTCGTCTCCACTGTATATCGCTGTCTGTCCTGATGCTAGCTTAATTTTTCCAGCTCCTGTCCATCTGGACTCGCTGATTCCAAGAATGTGCAGTTGGTATTCTGTCATCTCTCTCGCGATCTGTGCTGCTGCGCCTCCTCTGTACATTGTCCTAACATTCCAATGTCCGATGTTAAGGGTAGTTTTGGGGCTTGCAAAGGACCTTGTCGGACGGTGAGCTTCCCGCAGGCTTTCACCCATCGTCGTCATGATGCCAGTGCCGGCGATCCCCGCTCCCCCCAGGGCTTGAATCGAAGTGATGTTCATAGTTTCTGTAACTTTTGATTTTTTTCCGGGAGTAGGTAGTTGGCCTTCTGCCCAACCCCCATACTTGGAGGGCCAGTGGTTTTCTGTCAGGGTGGCCTTCCCTTAGACTGCGTTGGTCCACGGTGCAATCTCCCATCCGCCACCCGGGAGACGCGCCTCTACGCCGTGCAGTCCCAGCGCGAGGCAAAATATGTGTAAGCTCTGCCTAATTCTGATTTTGGCCCGTCAGTTTGTGTCTTTAACACAGACACGCACACATACACACACACACACACACACACACACACACACACACACAACACACACACACTATAATTATATATATATATATATAATATATATATATGTATATGTGGACATGGGTTCACACATTCGCACACATACATGCATATACAGATATGCATGAATGTTCGTATGCATGCTCGCATAATATTTATGCACAAGACCCACATTCACTGGCGCATCCCTGCGCTCGTGCGCGCGCACAAACATACAGACACACACACACACACACACGCACACAGACACACACACACACACACACACACACACACACAGACACACGCACACAGACACACACACACACACATTCTTTTTCCCTTACCACGTACCACACATACATACAGATTATCCCTGTCTGCTGTGCACTGCAGTGGGTTGACATATCAGTTTTACTTCAGGAGACATGCCTGCTGTTATCCCCTGAGCAGAGAAAGGGCGTACCAGTGTTGCGTTGCTTGGGGATTCTGTAATAATAATAATGTCTCGTCTGAGAGAGAGAGAGAGAGAGAGAGAGAGAGAGAGAGAGAGAGAGAGAGAGAGAGAGAGAGAGATGAGTCATACAGCAAAATGATGTGTTGACAAAGAAAGAAGCTAGGTCGAAAGATAAGAACAGGGTCAGGATAGGAACATTATTTCATATCTAGGGAAGACTGTCAACTACTACTTAGTGAAGTTGTTTCTCGCAAGTTTTTTAAGGGCACAGCTCTGTGACCCCCCCCCCCCCCCCCCCCCCCCACTTCTTATTCTGTCTTTTTTTTTTTCTTGATCCTAGTCCTACTGTTTGTTTGTTGTGTAGTCTTGGTTTGTGTGTGTGTGTGTGTGTGTGTGTGTTCATGCGTTGTTGTTGTTGTCTTCAATTTAACGTCTGTTTACTCTTAGTGATATTAGACGAGAGTTTTCGTGCGTGCATGCGTGTGCGTGCGTGAGTATGTGTGTGTGTGTGAGTGTGCGCGTGTGTGTGTGCGTGCGTGGGAGTGTGTGTGTGTGCTTGCGTGCGTGCGTGTGTTGTGTGCTAGAGAGAGAGAGAGAGAGAGAGAGAGAGAGAGGAGAGA
>CM054137.1:41441754-41466754 GCA_028751875.1 Rapana venosa | reverse complement strand
CCTATAATATTTACTCCTACTATAATACAATTGTTAATGCAAATACAAAACGCGCAGACGCGTCTACTGTTGAAAAATACCATCAGACTTCTTTTGGCTTCCTCCTTCCTTTCTTTCTTTCCTTCCCTGCCCGTTCGTCCTTTCGATCGTGCGTTCACACTAATCTTTTCAATATTTATTCAGCTCTGTTAAGTATGGCCCACTGGCCACGTTGTCATGAAAAATGAAACCCCAGGAAGCTTGCAGCGTTTACCTTGGGATGCGTTCACTTATTCATGTCTTCACAGCATCTGGACCGATCTTTCAGCACTTTGGTGCCTCCTCCTCCAGTGCTTTGTCTGTGTCTGGCAGTTTTCTTGATTATATATAATAATAATAATAATAATATATGGAATTTATAGAGCGCTATATATATATATATGTCTTTGCTGAATGGTTTCTCAGATCATCACTGCGTACATTTTCACCTTAAGAGTGCTTTCAACCTTGAGCCAGTCGTGTGTTGTTCCGCTTATGCAGTTTATTTTGGCGCAATATGCAGTGTTGTCTCCTTCCATTTCTTTCAAACCTGCACATTTTCAGCGAAATGTCTTTAAAGTGTGTCTTGGGGGAGGAAGAGAGGGAGGGAAGATAGAGGAGAGGGGCAGGGGGGAGGAGAGAGAGAACGAAGATCTAAGCACCAGACGGTGATGTAAAGCTGTTCTACATGCTCCAAGAGTCAGCCGTCTGATCATCGATATACGTACACACGCTCGCTTCAGCACAGACTGATGCTCAATCTGGGCAAGTTTGCGCACTCAAAAACCTACACACTTACATTGCCTTGAACAAAAAACATCAATGTACACACTCATATACATGGGTGCGCTTGTACCTACACGCGCGCGCGCGCGCGCACACACACACATACACACACACCGTATGGAAATGCTTGCATGTAAGAAACAAGGGATCCAATGTACTGTCTATAGATTGCAAAAACATATCAGGCTAAATGTAAGAAGCTGTGCCTTTGGATTAAAAAAATGAACTTCATAAGAGCAAGCACAACACACACACACACACACACACACACACACACACACACACACACACACACACACACACACACACACACACACACACACACACACACTCTCTCTCTCTCTCTCTCTCTCTTTCTCTCTCTCACAGAGAGAGAGACAGAGACAGAGAGAGACAGAGACAGAGAGAGACAGAGACAAAGACAACGTGCTTGTACATGTGTGGTCGAACATGCACGCAGGAAGGTATTCTTTTCTTCTGCTTGCTTACGCCAGAATCTTTGACTCATATGAGGGCTTGCTACGGTAGAAGGAAAAAAACTTTGTTTTAAACAACAGCAGACATCTGTATTTTCAGGTGCCGGTTCCCGTGCACACTCCTGTATCATAGGGGCATTGGGAGTGCAAGTGAATCAAAGAGGTTTACAGCCTGACAGGGTAATCCCGTGTGTTCAGTACTATAGCACTTTTTATCCGGCCTTCCTTGGGTTTTTTCTGCTTGGGGAAGGAAGTTTATTCAGTGTCTTCAAATTTACGTTATTAGTTTTCCAGCTTTTGTTGAGATCGCTTCTTGTGTGTGTGTGTGTGTGTGTGTGTGTGTTTGTGTTGGGGGGGGGGGGGGGGGGTGTGGTGTGTGTGTGTTTGTGTGTGTGTTTGTGTGTGGTATGTGTGTTGTGTGGTGTGTGTGTGGTGTGTGTTTTGTGTGTGTGTGTTTGTGTGTGGTGTGGTGTGTGTTTGTGTGTGGTGTGGTATGGTGTGTGGTGTGGTGTGGTAGTGGTGGTGTGTAACAATAACAATAACAATAATTTTAATTCAATTTTTGCAGGCCATATAGCCAATAGGAACAACAGTTAATCATATACTTTCATGTAAGGTGAACATCCTTACTTCTGATATCTAAACATTTAGTAAGAAATAATCCAACTTTAAACATCAAACTAGGTTTAGTGTTCATACAAAGAAGCTGCACTTTCAGATTCGATGGAAATCTGACAAAGTCAAAGTCAAACTCAAACTTCTATTTTCAGATGGTACATTTAATAAGCAGAGCATTTGCCTTTTTTTCATCAAGCCATCTATCTAAAGAAAAAAAAAGCGAGAAAAAAAGATAATATATATGTAGACATAGAATAAAAACCCTAATTAATGGTAAACCATACAAATCAAACAAGAAAAGACAGTAACAAATGCATACATGGAATTAAAACAAAACAAAAAACCCTGTGTGTGTGTGTGTTTACCTTGTTTTGTTAAACTATGTGTCATATTCTTTGAAAGGATATGAAAATCTTATGCTCGTATGTGTTAGAAGTGTATGCCTGTGTGCACATTAATAGATGCATCTGTCTGTTTCTGTCTGTCTGTCTGTCTGTCTCCGTCTGTTTGTCTATGTCTCTCTGTCTGTGTCTCAATCTGTCTGTCTGTCTGTCTGCCTGCCTGCCTGCCTGCCTGTCTGTCTGTCTGCCTACCTCTTTCTCCCTTTCTGTCCCTCTGTCTCTGTCTGTCTCTATCTATCTTTTTCTCTCTTTCTCTCTAGTTTGAGGCACATGTTGTAGTGCTGGCAGCTGAATTATGACGTGTTTTACAGTTGCAGTTGATTGATTGGTTGATTATTTTTTTTTAACTTTTGTAAAATTAATGTTCTTTTTGCTGATATATTAGTTTTTTCTGCTGTGAGATTTTTCACTTTATGGAGCTGACATGAAAATATATAGTGTCATGATTAAAGTTTGAACATAGCGCATCGTCATTATTTATCCACAGACTCTTGCTTGAAGTGAAATTTCGAGCTTAAACGTGTGACTAAAACAACCGGATCACAGATAATTCCTGGCAGTTTATTTCAGTTGAACACTATACACAAGAGAGAGAGAGAGAGAGAGAGAGAGAGAGAGAGAGAGAGAGAGAGAGAGAGAGAGAGAGAGAGAGAGAGAGAGAGAGAGAGAGAGAGAGAGAGAGAGAGAGAGAGAGAGAGAGAGAGAGAAAGAGAGAGAGAGAGAAGGCTGAGATTTTAAGTGTGAAAGAGAACCGGCCTTTTTATAGGTCCCCCAAAGAAGAAAAAAAACAACAAAAAGGACAGACAGCCGCCTGCCTAAACCAGACAAACAATCAAACGAACAAGCCAAACCACACCACCCCCAACACAACCTCCGTCAACACCTTGGGTATGTTTTTCTTTTGTTTAGTGGGAACGCCTCCCCCTTCTAGATCAGTGACCTGAAGCAGGTGTTGTAACGTGACTCTTTGCACGGCAGGTAACAAACCCACACGTCGTTTATCATCACAGGGCTTTGGCGTGACTGCTAACACCTTGGGCAGAGGGATCAGAGACAGGTAGGTAGGTAGGTGTGTATGGCTCTCCCATGGTCCCCCGCCAGAACGGTATCATTGGCCTGCCGCTTAGTAGCGTGTTCTTTCCCGGCCCCCTGGATCAGCAGACAAGACGATTATGGCAATGACACCATCCACAGCTTGGTGTTGTTTCGTGATGATGTTTATATGTTGTGCGGTACAGGGGACCAAGACTCTATGGCTGCTGGGACAGCCTGGTTTATAGAGGCGCCAGAGTCCGATTTTGACAAAACAGCTTTTTATTTAGTATTTCACGAGTTTGACACACACACACTCACACACGCACACGCACGCACACACATGAACACACACACACACACACAAACGCACGCACACACCCACACGCATGCACGCACGCACACACGCACGCGCTCACACACACATCTAAGAAGGGGAGAACCGCACTATCCTTGGAAAACGCATTTTACAATTGCCAGATACTAGAAGTATGAAAACACAACACATTAAAGATATAATAGTAAGAGTTGCTTCAGGAAAACTTTTTGAAAATGTTTCCTACAGAGTGCGTGGAAGAGTAAATTTTGTATAGCTATTCTTTTACACACACACACACACACACACACACACACACACACACACACACACACACACACACACACACACACACACACACACCACACACTCTCTCTCTCTCTCTCTCAAACATATATATATATATATATATATATATATATATATATATATATATAGAGAGAGAGAGAGAGAGAGAGAGAGAGAGACAGAGAGAGATAGACAGAGACAGAGACAGACATTCAGAGAGACAGAGAGAGCCACACCACATCACTCAGACAAAATGGTAACAAAACGAGCCCCGCTATGCATACCAAAACATTCCACAGTAATTTTGCCGCTGTTCCCTTCGCTAAAGTATGTGTGTTTCTTAGCCGAATTGCAACCGTGCTGGTTTCTTTTCAGATCCTGTGCGAAACGAGGTCGGCAAACACTTAGTAATGGGAGCTACCTTCACTAATCGGTTACTATCACAGGTGCCAGCGGCAAGGAGAGGCCTGATCGATCTTCTGCCTACACACCGTTGACTATGACGGTTGATATCAAAACGACGGTGCCAAAACGGCACAGGCATGATTAATGCAGGGTAGCAGCTATTTGATTTAGTTTCTCCGTCCTCTGTCATCCCGAAGGGCGGGACTGCAATCCGAGGCCCTGTGTGCAAACATGCTCTTTATGTCTCTCGCACACGCTAAAAACCCACGTTTATTGACAGAACAGTAGACTGGGTATGACCAGTGGTATGGATGATGCAAACATACCTAGCATGTACTATCTGAAGAAGGTTGGGATCCCCCGTATTCAACTTTTTCTGAGATACGCTGCCAGAGAGAAAATCGATGTAGTGGCACAGCAGCTCCTTAAGGACTACCAGGTCCTCTGTTATACGCCACTCGGTGTAGCACACTGTTGTTTGTTTTTGTTTGTTGTTGCAAGCTGTCCATTTATGATAATGTCAATGAAGGAAAAAATCACTCGTCCTTTATCGGCAGAAGTATGAACAGAATCTTATGATTATATGCACCCATCTTTTCTCCTGTAATAAAACACTGCAATATGACCATCAAGGCCATGCACCTTTCTTTACAGTAGTTTCGACAGGCGTGAAAACCACGTTGATAATCCAAGTGGTTACCAAGTCATGGATGGTGGATTCGAATCTTGCTGGCGCCTGTTCTGATGAGTTATGTGACATCCCAACAATAGCTAGCGTGACAGGCGCGTGATTATTTACGCTAAGAGCTTTGGCGTGACGGGCAAGGCCTTAGGCATGGAGGACCAAAGAACGTTCTCTGGATAGTCATCATCATCATTCCTTATTAACCCGCCGCTGAACCGTTTTCCAGTCTTTAACGCATCCCGAGACTGTTATGGTTATAGCGCTGTATTATGTTGTTATTTCATAGTGTATCGAGATGATGTGGTTTAGTGGGCATGGTTGGGTTTTTTCTTTTGAAGAAAGTAACTTATAAGCTCAACTGCTTAAAATTTTTCTTTGAAAACACTGAACCATTTATTTAGCTCCCAAGATAGCCTGGGTGCCTTTCTTTTCTTTTGATTCAATCACAGGTGAATGAAGCAAAGATGATACAATTGTTCAGTGTTAGAGATCCCATCTGATAACATTCAAGAGTGCGTATTTTATCCATAAAGCAAACTTTGCCTTATGAACAGCAGCATCAGAACGTAAAATTTTAGTTACTAACACGCACACGCACACACACACACACACACACACACACACACACACACACACACACACACACACACACACACACGCAAACACCCACCCACTCACAGGTAGAAAAGACCCAGACGCGCAGCAGCACTTGAAATTGGAGACGAGTCCTTCCTATCCCGGGATGTTCTGTTGAATTGCGAGTGCAATCAGGTTGATCTTCCCAGTCTCCCCCCTGAAGCCACATCCACAAACAACTAGTAATGAGAGCGATCAGTTTCTTTCCCAGGTACCAGCACCACGGAAAAGATCTGATCGATTTTCCGGCTTCAGTCCTAGACACCAAAGACTATGATGGCTGACTGATGATATCGAAACGATGGTGAACATCGCAGAAGCTTAATGCCAAACAGGTTGTTTTCGTTGGGTTTTTCTGTCCTCCACCAAGAAAACGTCCAAGCAAACATCCTATTTTGCGACGTTTTCGGTGTCTCACTTACACCAAGTTTGCTATTTTTCACGGTTTTTGTGTGTGAGAGGTTTAGCAGAAGTGTAAATGTCAACGCTTGTTATATCGGGAAAATGGGAGTACTGTTTTATGTAACGTCCCTTTCTTTGGTCCCCACATCCTGGGGAAATGATCTTCATCAACACGGTTCAGCTTTATTCGTGTCACCCTTCGACAAGGAAGAAGTCTGCCAGTCGTTTGTACAGTCGGAATAAAGATCAAAGTTCTTTTAGAATTGTCTTCCCTGTTATTCTTTATTTCAGAAGTCTACCTTGTTTAAAAAACCCCCAAACCAAACAAACAAACCTGTTCAGAGGAGAGATACCCCCCTCCTCCCCCCAGTATAAATAGTAACATTTGCAAGCACGCAAGCACAAACAACGCCTCTCCCCCCCCCCCTCCCCCCCTCTCTCTCGCTGTTGCGCTCTCCCTCTGCTTTCTCTCTCTCTCACTCTCTCTCTCTCTCTCTCTCTCTCTCTCTCTCTCTCTCTCTCTCTCTCTCTCTCTCGCGCTCTCCCTCTTGCTTTCTCTCTCTCTCTCTTATGCTTTGTGTCACCATAAACATATTCATTTCTGCCTTTGTCTGCTAATCTTATTCACTGCTCTCTCTCTCTCTCTCTCTCTCTGTCTCTCTCTCTCTCTCTCTCTCCCTCAATCTCTCTCTCTCTCTCTCTCTCTCTCTCTCTCTCTCTCTCTTTAAATACTCTCTTTGTAGCCATCTCTATCTCCCTTTTTTTTTCTTACTGTCTCTTCCCCCTGCCCTTTCTCTGTAATTGTTTTTTTCCCCATTTTTTCTCACCCTCCCTAAAGTCTTCTCCTCACAATCAAATTATTTGAAGAGGGGGAAAAAATGGAATCAGTGCAAAGGTTCTTAAAAACTTTTATCCTTCACCTTCAGACTTCGGGTTCAATGACTAATCGGAAATGCATCCAGAAGGTCAAGTTGTTTCGCGCAACATGTTATAACATCATCAGCTTCTCTGTCCCCAAGGACAGACCATCCTCAGGGGGGAGGGGGAGGGGAAGGGAGGAGCCTAGTCATGTTTTACACACACGGCATAAGTTCAGTCCTCCTGGGGTCAGTTTAGATGTGACGTCACAAGCAATATCTACTTTTTTTTTTTTAAAGCAAGAAAAATGTACACGCTTTCTCATTTCACTGATAAAGCTTCTTTACATGAAAATCTTTAATTTTTACCTGATAAAAGTTTAGCTTTTTCTGTGGACTAGGGGAAAAAATATGGATATTTCCGACGACGTCACATCTTTACCAATTTTAGGAGGATTGAACATACGCCATCACTCACTATGATGACGTGACGGGAGCAGGGATGTGAATGTTACGGAGGAGGATGGGCGGTGGAGGGGTGAGTTGGAAGAATGTTTGATTTTGATCAGGGCCGGATAACTCTGCAGACTTCTGTAGCTGTGTCATGTTTGCCGTTGGTTCTCAGTTGGCTATCCTTTCGCTTCCTGGATGTCCCTATGCTTTATCTCCCTGAGCAGAAAGGAAAGTCCTGTCTGTCATTTCACAGTTTTGCGGAAAAATCTGCATTTGTAACGTAATGATTTTCTTCGTCTGTCATTTCCTTTTCTTCTTTTGTTTTGCTTTGTTTTGTTTTGCTTTAGGTTCTTGACAAACTGATGCAAATTTCTACATTGTGAGTCACGCATTTTGATCGGAAAGGGGGATGTCTTTTCTGTTTAGAAGGGTTTTTTGTTTTGTTTTTGGTTCTGGCAGTGTGTTCTGACGACATTTTCTTTAAACCTGTGTCATGTTTCTGTCTTTTCATTTGGCTTCTTTTTTTGAAATTTTTTTTGGTATTGTTTATTTTCCTTTTTTTCCATCAGGAAGCAAGCAAATGAGCAAGCAAGCACACATAATTAAAATATGTCAAACTAGATTTTACATATTTTTGATTTGGTTTGGTGCCCGTTTAAAAAAAAGTGAATTTGCATTTGTGTTGAAAGATGTGTTTTAATTTGTTTCTCTGTACTGCATTGCTTGATTTTGGGGGATCATTTTCGAGGGGTGTCGATATCGATAGTAACCATTTAGTCTGGGTTATACCAAGTAACAATTTTAAAAAGTTTTGAAAAATCACTCGAGGACTGAGATTGGTTTCAACTGTTTATAAGGAGATTGTAAATATAAAACGAACACTTAAGGGTTTCATTTATTCAGACGTGTTTTCATTATCAGGGTGTTGGGTGGACCAAGCTTCCACTTGATGATAGACACTAGGCTGCTTCAGTGAAAATGCTTGAAGATTCGATTACTTAATTTATCAGGGCCTTCTACACAGACCCCCCCCCCCCCCCCACCCCCCCCCCCCCCCCCCCCCCCCCACCTCCCTCCGCCCTCCCCAGCAAACACACAGATGAAGAGGAGAGCGAGAGAGAGAGAGAGAGAGAGAGAGAGAGAGAGAGAGAGAGAGAGAGAGAGAGAGAGAGAGAGAAAAGAGAGAGAGAGAGAGAGAGAGGGGGGGGGGGGGGGAGAGAGAGAAAGGAGAAAGAGAGAACAAACACTACACTCTAAAAAAAGCATCACCAGAACAATTTTTGTCTATCGATTGATCGATCGATCACTCGATCTATCTATCTATCTATCTATCTATCTATCTATCTATCTATCTATCTATCTATCTATCTATCTGTCTGTCTATCTATCTATCTATCTATCTATATATCTATCTATCTATCCGTCCATTCGTCCATAATCCATCCATCCATGTATTCACCCGCCCATCTGTGCATCTCTCCATCTGTTCATCCATTCTCCATTATGTATGTCTGTCTACCTGATTACCTGTCTACGTAACTATGTTTGAGTTTGTTCTAGTTTCAGTGCTGCTTTAAACCAGCATTGTACTCTGTGGGGTAGGCTGCAGATTCAAAGATTGCACTAGTTTACTTTCTTATCCGATGGCTACAGTTCAGATAAAATATGAGAGTGAGAAAGAGAAAGAGGGAGAGAGAGAGAGAGAGAGAGAGGAAGAGAGAGGGGAGAGAGAGAGAGAGAGAGAGAGAGAGAGAGAGAGAGAGAGAGAGAGCAACTTTCCTGCCCCCCCCCTTTCCCCCTCCCCCTCCCCTTCCCGCCTATCTCCCCCTTCCTGGAGCAGGTCAGATTCTGTGACTAATCGTAAACGCAACCAAAGGGTCAAATCGATTGGCGCAACATGTTAAGACATAATCAGTTTTTGTGTCCAGAGAGAGAGAGAGAGAGAGAGAGAGAGAGAGAGAGAGAGAGAGACAGACAGACAGACAGACAGACAGAGAGACAGAGAGAGACTGAGAGAGAGACTGAGAGAGAGACAGAGAGAGAGAGGTTTACTCTCTGGAGAAGCCCCGTCAGAGTGTTTTACAAATTATGAGAGCCTGGTGGGGGGAGAATGGAGAGAAAGGGCGTCTTGGTGGGGAATGTAATGGAATGTGCTTGAGGAATGTTTGATTTTGATAGGGGTGGCTCCGCAGGCTTCCTATGCTCTGTCAGATTTGCTTTGAGCCCCCTGGATCAGTCACATCCTCCCCCCCCCCTCTCTCGCTCTCTCTCTCTCTCTCCTCTCTCTCTCTCTCTCTCTCTCTCTCTCTCTCTCTCTCTCTCTCTCTCTCTCCTCTCTCTCTTTCTCTCCCCGGGTCCTCCGCGGATGTCAATATGCTTTTACTTCCTTGAGAAGATCTCGTTTCAGATTTCCGGGCTTTTTTGAGTCACAAGGGACTGTGCTTGCCATACACGTCATTCATTTGTCTTTAGTTTCTCTCTTCTTTCTTGCTTTCAGAACTGAACCCAGAGAGCTTTGTTGTTGTTGTTGTTGCATGTTGAATCACGTGTTTGATTAGAGCTAGGACTCTGTTCTTCTTGTTTGTTTATAATTTTTTAAAGCACGCAATGATGAAAGTGAGTAAACAAAAGAAGAAGCGAGGAAGCAAAAAAAACCCAAACAAACCCCAATGACATCTTAAATCATTTGATCTGAGGTTAATATTTGAGGATTGCTATTTGTTTGCCTTTAACTTGGTTTACATTTGGGTTAATTTTGCATGTGTTCTGGCAGCTAATTTTGGTTCGCTTTTGAGATTGATTATGTTAGAGTTGTTTGAACGTTTAGCCCTTTAAACTTGCAAATTAGGGATCCTGTTACCTGGGGTTTGTATCAAGAAGATGAATGATAAGAAAATGTTAGAATATTCTCATATAACTTCAAGTTTGTTGGAAAGACCGGGGATGACCTTGAATGTGGAGAAGAGATACACAAGTGCATGGCCAAGGTAGCAAAGACAATGAACAAACAACATTATGTTATTTATCTATGTGATCCAGTTACACACCCAACAACAAGGCTGCTCTGCCGTGGAAGGGCATTGCCAATGTGCGCCACTTTCTCTGTTGTATCACGATGACAAAATCTAAAAAACTGCATACTCACGGGGACTAGATGTAAAAAAAACCCCACGTGAGTGCTTATTGCATTATCCTCGAAATAAAAGAGTAAATAAAAATAAATGACAAACACACACCTTCTGTTTGCTTGTAAGTTTCCAAGTTGTATCCCTTGTTTATTTGGTGTTGTCTGTGCTTTCCGTTTAGTTGAACAAGAGCAGTGGTCTCCCCCTCTATCTCTGTCTTGCTTAACATTCTTTTCCTTAAAGCAGTGTGTGCATGTATGCGTGTGTGTATAAGAGAGAGAGAGAGAGAGAGAGAGAGAGAGAGAGAGAGAGAGAGAGAGAGAGAGAGAGAGGAGAGAGAGAGAGAGAGAGAGAGAGAGAGAGTGATGAATGAGAGAGAACTCGAATGTTTTATTGAGGGTAGAGTGGATAAGCCAGAGGCTTCTTTACACAGCAGGCCCTCATGAAAAAAAAGAAAAAAAAGAAACCAACTCGCAAACAAACATGAAGAAACATATAACATGAGAAAGAGAGAGAGAGAGAGAGAGAGAGAGAGAGAGAGAGAGAGAGAGAGAGAGAGAGACAGAGAGACAGACAGACAGACAGACAGACAGACAGACAGGCAGACAGACAGGCAGGCAGAGAGAGAGAGAGGGGTGTGTCAGAGAGAGCCCCTCACCCCACCCTCTACACCTCTCCTGTGGGTGCTGTGACTAATGGTAAAACATGCAAAGGGTCAAGTCGTTTCTCACAGTCTTAGCCATCATCTGCTTTTTTCTGTGTGTGTGTGTGCTGTCCCCAAGGACGCCTTACACTCTCGGCTCTGACGGCGTTTTGGAAATTGGGGAAGAGTGAGGGGCTGGAGGGGGATAGGAGAGGTGAAGAAGCATGAGGGGCGTGAGACCCGAATATAGTCGGGAGGGCTCTGGAGGAATGTTTGATTTTGATACAGTTTCTCAAACTTCCTGGGCTTTGTCAATGTTTTTTTTGGGGGGTGGGGGGTGGGTGCCTCTCCCACTCCCTTAAGTATAAGCGCATTCCACTTTCTCCGTTATATTCCGTGTCAGTGTACATTATCTGCCTTGAGAAGAAAGCAAAGTCTGGTGTTAATGTTATTATTGTTTTTCTGTTGTTGTTTCTCTGGTGTTGTTTTTCCCCCCTGTTTATTGTTGCTTACTTGTTGTCTTCTGTTGTTTTTTTAGTATCATCAGTACGTGGTACAATCGCCTTTCCTTTTTCTATCATTTTTTTAAATATGTTGCTGACAAACTGATACGTAGTTCTGCGTGCCGAGGGATACGCTTGACCTTGAGGACAGGCAGTTAGTTCTTAACTTTGTTCCTAGTCTCTGATATTCCCCATTGTTTCTGCCTGTCATAAAAGCGAGCAAACAAGCGTTCATGCGAAGCAAGAAAGCAGGACTATATAAATAAGCAAGAGGCAATAGGACAAGAAAATGGAAAGCCTTGCCAGACAGTATTAGCATTGTTTTCCTTTATATATATATATATATATATATATATATATTATATATATATATATATATATATATATATTTATATATATATGCATGTATGTATGTTTGTGTGTGTGTGTGTTAGTTGTTGTTGTGTGGTGTTGTTGTTTTTTTTACTGAGGCTTAACGATTTTCTTGTGGAAATCAATTCATACAGTGGTTTTTCAGTTCTTTTTAAAGCCAAGGGATAATTATCAATTATGTAGCTCTGCCGATCTAATTACGCAAACGATCACACAAAAGCCGAACACCGATTAAAAATAACCCAGTTAGTTTCTCTACTTATCCAAAACACAGCAGGCGGGACAGATTTTAAACACATAAAGCTGCATCCTATAGTGTGTGTGTGTGTGTGTGTGCGCGCGCGCGCGCGTGCACATTTAGCCCCTGAAAATTATTTGTTTATAACAGTATCATAGGCAATTAATGGAATACAAATACAGGGTTTTTGCTGTTGTTTGTTGCATATACATACCAACACGCACGTTTATATTTCTTGAGTGTTCAATTGTTCCTGTACACATCTGAATTCTGCTTTTTCTGTGTTCCTTGGCCAGGCTAAATTTTCAGTATAAATAATTACCTTCGTTTGCTACAAACACAAATAAACAGTGTTTTTATGCATTTATCTATACCCCCCACCATTTAAAAAAAAAGTGTATTTTTCTTCTTGTACTGACGATGTAACACACCATAATGTATGACTCATTCACTCACTCACTTATTCTCCTTTTCTGCCCTTACGCTTTGCTGGTACGCTAACTAGCAATGTATTCAGTGTCTGCAAAATTACGTCTGCTTTCAGAGCTTCGTGGTTATATCTGTCTCGTGGTTTTTTCTTCTTTTCTTAACCTTTTTTTCTTTCTCCTTGATCTTAATTTAAACCGCGTGAGTCACTCGTGGCTATAATGGGTTTCCTCCTCTTAAATTTTTACGGTATATAGATGTCAAGTGAAAGTTTTCATAATGTATGCCTGTGTACGTGTGTGTGTGTGTGGTAATGAGTACGTGAATACGTGCGTGCGTGCATGTGTGCAGGGATGTGTGCACGTGTGTGTGTTATTTGTGTGTGGTATGTGTGTGTGTGTGTGTGTGTTGTGGTGTGTGTGTATGTGTTTTGAGGGTGTGGGTGTGTATGTATGTATGTGGTTTGTTTTGCGTGTGTGTGTGTGTGCGTGCATGCGTTCGTGTGTGTTTTGTGTGTGTGCATGCGTGCATGTGTGTGTGTGTGTTTTGTGTGTGTGTGTTTGTGTAGTTGGAGGGGTGTGTGTTTAAATAAACGTGTTATTTTGCATAGCGCAGGGACCACATGTTGTGTGTGTGTTTCGTGTGTGTGTGTGTGTGTTGTGTGTGTGTATGTGTGTGTGAGTGAGTGTGTGTGTGCGGCGCGCGCGCGAGTATTAATGGTAGGGTGCTTTGGCATATATCAATGTTGACATAGTGAAATCTAGCATAGAAAAGCATCTGAAAGCAGTATTTAATCACGCTTGAAGTACTTTGAGAATATTGCCTACACTTTTTCCTCTCTGTGTGTGTGTGCGCACGCGCGTATGCGTGCGTGCGTGTGTGTGTGTGCGTGTGAGTGTGATAGGGATGGTGGTGGTGGTGGTGGAAATGAGACGACAGCTATCAAAACATCCACACTCACTGTCACAAGCGCGCGACGCAACAGCTGAATGCCAGTAATGTGTGATGGTGACAGTGAGTGTGGATGTTTTGATAGCTGTCATCTCATTTCCACCCCCACCACACCACACCTCTCTCTCTCTCTTCTCCCCTCTCGCTTCTTCTTTGTTTCTTTCCTCATTCTGCTTTCCTTCTTCCTGTCTTTCTGTCTTCCTTCCTTCCTTTCTTTCTTTCCCTTCCTTCCTTTCTTTCGTTCTTTTCCTTCCATCCTTCCTTCCTTCCTTCCTTCCTTCCTTCCTTCCTTCCTTCCTTCCTTCCTTTCTTTCTTTCTTTCTTTCTTTCTTTCTTTTTTCTTTCTTTCTTTCTTTCTTCCTTCTTCCTTTCTTTTTCTGTAACAACCACAGAGGCTGCAAAAGGCGACCCCCAAAAAAATAAAAAAACACCCCCCTCCTCTCCCCAACAAATCAAATCAAGACAAACAACAACCAAACCAAACAAAAACCCCGAAACGAAAAAATAAGCCCTCCTCAAATTTGAAAGAGAAATCGAAAGACAAATGGACTAATAAAGAGCTTAAAACAGACAACAAGAAGGAAAAAACAAAAGAAGAAAACAGATAAAGAAAATCAGAAGAGAAAAAGAAAGACAGAATCGGTGAAGACAAAAGGAAAGGGTGCAGATGTTGCAATGTGCTACTGTTATGAAGAAAAATAGTGCAGGAATGGGAGATTTGACAGATAGCCTACACACGTGGGCAGTGTTAGAACTCTGAAAATATGTCTGAGCCAGTTTTAGTTGTCTCTTGTGAATTTCTGTCCTTACATTGTTGTTTTTGTTGATGTTGTTACTTCATTCAAATCTTTTTTCTTCAACCTGCAGTCCTATCGTATTACTGTTATTTATTCACAGTCAAGTTGCTTGCAGTTTCATGTTGAAGTGGGAAACTACATATAAGACAATCAGCTTGACTGCTTTTTGTTTATTAAACATAGATGAAAATTTCCTTCTTCCCAGAGGAGAATGAATACACACACACTCTCACACCTGCCTCCTTCAAAAAGTGGGGGTGGGGCGGGGGTGGGGGGTGGGTGTTGAGAGAGAGAGAGAATCCGAAATTACCAAAATAGTGGCCATGAGAATCTCATACATTTAAGATCCTATCACAATCACTCCCCTAAAACACCACCAAAAAACTGATCGTTTTTCCGAAAGAAAAAGGGATAATACATTACACAGGTAAAAAAACAAACGTTTTTTGTGTTGATCATTGAACAACTGTGAAACAGAAACCTCTGTCTCTGTCTGTCTGTCTGTCTGTCTGTCTGTCTGTCTGTCTGTCTCTCTCTCTCTCTCTCTCTCTCTCTCTCTCTCTCTCTCTCTCTCTCTCTCTCTCTCTCTCTCTCTCTCTCTCTCTCTAAGAGCGTATGAAGCATTAAGTCTGTTCTGTTCTGCACTGGGCGTTTTGACATCAGCCATTATAGCTCTCCTTTTGTGAGCAGAATATCGAACCTGCTTTTTCGTTGTCGGTGGCACCTGTCGATGTGACTGATTAGTGCAAGTAGCTTTCACTGCTAGTCATTTGAACAGATCGGCTTTTAGGGAGACGGCGACGAACAAATAATCAATTCCGTTGAGAACTACACATGTGAGAAATAAGAGTCTCAAAATTAAATGTTAGGGGTTTTGTTTGTTTGTTTATTTGTGGGTTTTTTTCGTTCCTCGGCTAGAGCTCCGAGGTTCATCAATGGTGATATTATGCGCATGCGACTGCTTTTGCCCACCATGAAGGTAGCCGCATTTCGACTTCAGGGATAAAATGTTAGTTCAGTGCGTGGTGTTTTCTTCCATGTATGCGCTGTAGACACTGCTTTTAGCTGCATGTAAATTTCTTTGAATTCTTGCTACTTCTTTAGAGAGCCAAATTCTAGTCACCAGAAGTTGCTTGTTCTCTCCACCTCTATGTTTTCCTGTAAGTTCCCTCATGCGAGGGCTTGTTCACTAATGTTGCCGTTGGTTTTTTCCCAAAGGCGTCAATCCCACAAGCAGTTATCTTCAAAATGAGAACAATAAGCCAAAACAGGAACAACATCATCTTTGCCTCATAGATAAGTGATAGATAGATATCAGTCTGTCATGAAGAAGGCAAAAGAAAGAAGAAAAAGATTTCTGTCTGTATTATTATCAGAGGTTTTGGTATGGCAGGGAACTAGTCATAAGACATTTATCGTGACATCTGCCATTGTTTTTATATGGACCTGCTGCTAAGTTGTCTTATCTTTCAAGCCTTTGGATAATCAATATGGAACAACATTGTGTGGTATTGGTTTACATTATGCTTCTATATGAAAAAAAAATCTCGTTATTTCTTTATTCCTTTCTTTCTTTGTTTCTATTACATTTTTACATGCAAAAGATCTCTCTTTCTTTGTATCTTTTCTTTGTTTCTGTCTTTCTTCCCATAAAATCTGAATTAGATAAAATCAGTAACGATCATTCATGTCAAGCATCTGATGGAAAGATTTTTAAAAAACAACCCAAAGGACGGTCCTGTGAATAAGATAGCTGTGGATAAGCCACACCTTGAGAAACCCATCAGGGGACGTTATCGGACAATCCCCCACAATGGAATTTACGGAATTCACACGAAAGGGAAGAGGGAGGCTTCTGTCCAGTATTGTCTTGACATGTACCGTCCACTCGTCCAGCCGTCTGCATCTGCTTAAGGCCCTTCTCATGTTGGGTTTTGTTGTTGTTGTTGTTGTTGTTGCTGTTGTGTTGTTTATTTTGAATTGTTTTGAGGGGCCTAACTGTCATGCCAGGTGGCAGAGGGTGGATGGCTGTAGTCATCACTTGGTACGATGGTGATGGTGGAGCAAATGCATAGCTGTTGGTAACCCACCAGCCCTTGGTTTATTGTATTGTATATTGTCTTGTTTTTCATTTCATTTCATTGTATTTTATGTTATCTTTTTTCATTTTATTCTACTTTGTTATATAAATCATGTTTTGATTAGTAGTCTATCTCTTTCTCTTTTTCAGAGCCATCGGTACAATGCTGTAATAATCCTCGGCTTGTCAAAGTCGAGCAGGTAACAGAAGAAGGATAAGAAGAAGGAGACGAAAGAGGAGGGGAAGGAGGAGGAGGGGGAGAAGGAGAAGAAGGAGGAGAAGGAGAAGAACAAGAAGAAGAAAGAGGAGAGAAGGAGAAGAACAAGAAGAAGAAAGAGAGGAGAAGGAGTAGACGAGAAGAAGAAAGGAGAGGAGGAGAAGAGAAGAAGAAGAAGAAGAAGAAGAAGAGAAACGTAAGAGGAAGAAGAAAAAAAAAAAAAAAAAGAAAAAAAGAAGAAAGGAGAAGACGATGAAGAAAAGAAGAAGAAAGACCGAAATATTGAAAAACAGCTGGCGAGAGCTCATGATGCAGGGATGGTAAAAGGGAGACACACACACAGATCGAGACTGTCCAGAATGTCCAAGACAGAACTAGATGCAACGCTGTCGTTTACTGCCAATGCTCTCGACAGAACTAAACGCCTACTGCAAACAGTATGCTGTCAGATATATAGTATGTTCAGCACAACACGAACGTGGAAAAAAAAGTCATGCTTTGCCTTGAACGCATTTGGCAATTGATACCCATCTCTTCGATCATGCAATTCCTGGCAGAATGATTTACTTTCTCTATTTTGCTTTCCAACAAAACG
This sequence comes from Rapana venosa, assembly GCA_028751875.1. Classification (NCBI taxonomy): domain Eukaryota; kingdom Metazoa; phylum Mollusca; class Gastropoda; order Neogastropoda; family Muricidae; genus Rapana; species Rapana venosa. Next base: position 41,449,434 of record CM054137.1, on the reverse strand, counting down.
ATCTCTCCAAATAACTAGTAACGAGAGCTATCTGCGCTGATCACTCACTACTTCCAAACTTTTACATAAGGACGAGATACCGGACACGCTGTTAGGAGAAACAAAAATTTTTGGCAAAGGAAAAAAATAAAACGACATATCATGTCCTTTGTATGATAGAGAGTGTCTCCTAGCAGGAGTCCTTCTATGTAACGAATATGATTTGACCATTTAGTCCTTGACAAAACAGTTTTTGTTGCTCGCAACAGTGTGTGTTTGTGTTTCTTCTGATCCTTAGTGAAGATGGCGAAGAATGTTATAGGTGCCATTGGCAATAAGGAATCGATTTTGTGCCTACACACCAAGAACTGTGACGATGGTTGATATAAAAATGAGGCTACTAACTGCTGCACAGGCTGTATAAGCTCTGTGTGTGTGTGTGTGTGTGTGTGTGTGTGTGTGTGTGTGTGCGTGGTGTGTGCGTGCGTGCGTGCGTGTGTGTGTGTGTGTGTGCGTGTGTGTGAATGTGTACGTACGCGCGCGCGTGCGTGTGTGTACCATGCCGTTTTTATGTTGCTGTTCCTAATTTTAGATAACAGAGATAGATATCCAAAAGCAATATTTTATCAGTTTGATTGCACCATACTGTCGCTATTTCAGGAGTTTTTGTGATTATTTCACCCAAATAGTCCAGTAATTTTTATGCGATATTTCAGACGTTAGTTTTTTTTCTGTACTCTCTTCCCCTCCTCCTCCGCTCCACGACCCTGAAGAACGGGTCTCTCTGTCTGTCTGTCTGCCTGTCTGTCTGTCTGTCTGTCTGTCTGCCTGTCTGTCTGTCTGTCTGTTAGAAACTAGTGGAACTAAAAGGGATCACGGGTCTGAGGAGTGAGGGAGTGTAAAAAGTAGTCAAGATCTTCGGAGGAATGTTCATTTTTGATGGACAACTCTGTATGCTTCTATTGCAGCGAGCGTCAAAAATTTGCTTTTGGATCCTCCGCTTAATCACATTCCCCGCTCTCCGTGTCTTAGATGTTAAGAGATTCTGTCTTTCCTTGAAAAGAAATTGAAACCCTCTTTCAGATATCCCGTTGTTTGAGTCACAAGGGGATTACATTTGCAAGACGTTTTTATTGATCGTCAATTTTGGTGGTTTTTTTCTTCTTCTTTCTTTCTCAGGGTCTTGATTGAACTAGTGCATGTTGAATCATGGGTTGCAGCAGAGATAAAAGATTTTTTGGGGTTCGCTTCCCTCTAATTTTCTTGACAAAACAAAGCTGGCGACAAGCAAACGGTCACGCAAGTAAACAAGCAAGCGAGCAAGCAAGTCAAGTCAAGTCAAAATGATCTTTGTTGAGAGGAAAAGAGTAAGCTTATACAGCTTCTTTCATCCTGCCCTAATTAAAAAATATACTTACAAACACAAGCAAGCAAACAAGTCAGTAAGTACGTAAACAAATAAGTAGGTAGGTAGGTAAGTAATTAAGTAACCAAGTAAGAAAAACCAGTTATGAAACTTGGTTGGCTATTTTTCAATGGAGATTTGAATTGAAAATTCTCTTTTTTTCTGTATATCATAAACCTTTAAAAAAAAGCTTATGGCGTTCATTTAACAACAAGGACTTGTTTAAGAGAGGCGAGGGGTAGGTAGGAGCTGATTGTCAAGATGATAATAGGGACTATCAAGGAAAAACAATGGAGCTGAAACCTGTGATTGGATCAGCATTCAATTTCATTCTCCAAATTCTCAATTTTTCACACATGCATAACCTTGTACAAATGCTGCCACTTGTCCTTTAATACAGATCTGTTCCAGCACTAAGTACAGAGGGAACAGAGAGGGAAAAGGTTCAGAATACCTTGTGTGATTCTAATTGTGTGTAATGTGTGTTGTGTGCTGAGTTTTAGTGTTTGAGCTGTGTGTGTGTCTGCTGCTAGTTGTCTTTAATGTTGTTGTGTAGTACGTGTGTGTGTATTGTGGTGTTATGTGTTGTATTGCTGTGTGTGTTTGTGTGTTGTGTGTGGTGTGTGCGTGTGTGTGTGTAGTGTTGGTTGTTGTGTATGGTGTTGTGTGTGTGTGGTGGTGGTCTTTGGTGAGTGTGTTGAGAATGTTGTGTTGTGTGTCGTGTGATGAGTGAGTGCGCTGACTATGGTGCTAGAATTGTGTGGTGCGTGTCTGTCTGCCTGTGCGAAGTACACGCACATCCTTTCTCTTATTTGCACCGGAAACTGGATAAATGATCTTCTGTAGGACGACAAAGTTTTGATTTTAAAAGCAGCAGCCGTATATTTACTTCCCGCGCGTGCGCATTCGTTCGTGCAGACGCATCACAAAGCATTGAAAGCAGTTGATTTTATGTCAGTTCTGTCTGTGTGTGTGTGTGTTTGTGCACATGTACCATGCACCATGCCGTATGACTCATCCCGTCCTTTGGGGTTTCCGCCCGCGTACTTGGCATCGGAGAGCAGTGTATTCAGTCTCTGCAAATTTACATCAGCCTTCAAGGCTGTGCCATATGGAAAGTTAACTTTTTTCTGTCATTGAAAAAGAAAAGTATGACTCATTTCATTGACTTTTCTTCTGTTTTTCTTTTCACACACACACACACGCGCCTACAAATGTTGCGCGTAAGAATGGACGTACTTTGATAAAATGTGGAATGTGCGTTTGTTTGTCTGTTTCTGTGTGTCTGTGTTTTTTCCCCATCCTCCTGCCCCTTTCTGTCTTGCCTGTCATCTATCTATCTATCTATCTATCTATCTATCTATCTATCTATCTATCTATCTATCTATCTATCTATCTATCTCTCTATCTCTCTATCTCTCTCTCTATATATATATATATTACACCTGGTGCGTGTGTGTGTGTGTGTGTGTGTGTGTGTGTGTGTGTTTGCGCGTGCCTGTGTGTAAACATTAGACAACTGCCAAAGTCGTACGGTTGATAGCTGATTAAAAGAAAGAGAATACAAGTAAACGTAACTTTTTTCTTCTTCATTAGCATCCTTTGCATCCCAAGCGACCAGAGAGGGAGGACTATGGAGATAAACTAGGGACACAGTTACATTTTCGTTGGTGTGCTTCACAGACTTTATTTGTTGTTGTTGTTATTTGTGTTCATTGGAAAGTTTTTTTGGTGTGTTTTTTGTGTTTTTTTTTCACTTTAAGTTTTGTTTGATAGAAACTTTTTCTTCTTAGCAATTATCGTGTGATTGAAGATTGTTGTTTGAAGATCGGTGTGGTTATCATTATTTTACTATTAAAAAAAAAGACGTTGCACAAAATCTAAACCCAATATTGGTGTTGTGGGATTCTGAGTGTGTGAAAATCAAGGACGCCCCTCATCTCACTTAGAAATGACCACAAAAAATCCACACACACACAAACCTAACACACACACATACTCACACACACACACACACAAACTCACACACACCCTATCTCACACACCTACATCCTTCTCAAATAGATTCGCGTTTTATAACCGTGAGAAGGGTTAATTCACTATATTTTAGAATGAAGTTAAATGCATTCCTTACAAAATTTTGTAAACATGTTAGATGTCTATGTGGGGATCATATTTCCAATACTCATCTCATATTTGATTGCCCTATTGTAAAACCTTTTTTACCTACATTTTCTGAACAGTCTCTGGAAAATGTCTTTGAAAATTCAAAGCTAGCCTTTGCCATTGCCAGATGTTTATTGCATAGTCCACTTGATTATTTATTGTAGTTGCAGTATTGTTATTTCATGTTTCCACATTGTTGAGTTTACATTTGCTGCTGTTTAAAAGTATTATCATTACTTTTCTAGGTTGGTTGGGGGATGGGGGGGGGGGGGGGGGTGTTTAGTTTGTGTGTGTGTGTTTTCCAAAAAACAAACAAACCCCAACACATGCTATTTCTTTACCTTTTCTCCTTCCACTCCTTCTTCTCCCTTCTTTAACTTCCACTATACTTTCTATTTCCCTCGTCTAATATCACTTAGAGTGAACAGACGTTAAATTGAAGGCAACAACACACCTACATGTTTCTCTAAAGCCATCAAGTCAGACACCTACAGTAAATGTTCATGCTCATGGCACACGTCCTCAAAGTTGTAATAAGCTGTAATAAAGAAGAAAGCGGCTCCCTGCATGATAGATAGCGTGCCCAACAGGTTAATTACACCTGGTGTGGCGTGACAGGTAACGCCACAGGGGGCAGGAGGGACCAAGGAACATCGTGTGCTGATGCTGACTGCACTGACCCCAAGTTGAACGCGTTTCTTTTCACGCCAATCCGTTAACAAACAAGACGATTATAGAACACACAACAGCCACAGAGACATAGACGCACAGAGACACACACACACATACACACACGCATGCACGCACGCACACACAACACACACACACGCGCGCACACACACGCACGCACGCACACGCACACACACAACACACACCGAAACAAGAAAAACACAGAGAAAAAATACCCTGGATGCTTAAATTTTTTTTTTACAGCGCACATCTTCTTGTAAATGTAATTCCACACACCTTTGCTTGTCAACCACCAAATAAGAAACACGTAACTCAATAACAAAACTGTGCGGGCCTCACCTCTCTAGTAGTCAAGACTGTTTTTCACAATATTGAACGCTGTATCGTGTTGATATTTTTTGATGGTATGTTGATGATGTACAGAGATTTTTGGATACCTCTTTAGCTTCGACTCTTTACCATTGCAAAGTGTGCCAGACTTACATTCTAAAAGTTGCTGGTTCCATTATTTTTCCAATGGGTTACAAAAAACACGAACATACCCAGCATACATCCCCGAAGTCGGAATGCAGATACTTTCATGGTGAGCAACAACGGTCGCAGACGCAAAATCTTACCCTTGGTGAACCTTGGAACGAAAAAGACCCTGTTTCTCTACCTGCCTTATGAGGTTGTTATCTCTGTCGAATGAAATAGTATCACGAAAGTTGGTGTCCACCTTGAAACCTGAATAAAACAAAACCAGCCAGCTGTGCGATTTTTTCTTGAAGGAAGTGGTAACACTGGCATGGAGGAAGCGGCAGGTGGTTTTGGCTTTTAAAGCATTTTGATGTCGATTTGGCCCTTGACTCAGATTCTACGCTTGTTTTTCTCTCTGCTGTATAAAGTAACACATTCTTTCCTGCTCCCTAAGTTACCCCCATCTCTACCCTCTCCCCTCCCCAAAAAAACACCCATCAACAAAACACCACCTAGCCCTAAATGAAGCCAGCTGGCAGCATTTCCTAACAACTTCAAATAGTAATAGTCTCCGAATCGTCCTGGTCAAATTTGTGTGAAGGAATTTTTGTTGGTAAAAACGTGACAAGCATGTGTTTGTTCCCCATCCGCTGATGTAGACATTTTTTTAATATATCAAATTGTAGCACAATAGACCAAAGGAGGTCGCGCGTGCGCGCGTGCACACACACACGCACGTACACACACACACACACACACACACACACACACACACACACACACACACACACACACACACACACACACACACACACACACACACACACACAAATCCTTCTGAGAAACTGATTGTGAACCTGGAAGTTTATGTAACTGATGTCTAAAGATCAGATGTAGCTCTTTAGGTGTCTGCAACAAAGACTGCATGCTTACTGTTATATATCACCTCGGTTGTTCCATGGCTGCTTTTTTCATAGCCTTTGTTCATGTGGGTCTTATGGCCTGCAAATACTGAATGAATATGATTGATTCACACACGCACACACATACACACACAGTGCTGGTAAGAGAGAGGTTGAGACAGATAGACTGACAGAGGTTCAGAGGCAGAGGCCACCAGATGAACAGACACAGAGACAGACAGAATGCCATGACCTCACGACTGTCTTTAATGAAAAGAACGGTAATTACATGATGAGTAATGAGCACACACACCTGACATCCGATATTCGTTTGCTCAATTGTGCGAGAAGTTGGAGTCGCAGCGGACCGTTTTGTTCTCCTCAGTCTCCCTAAGAAACACGACCCGCCAGTAATGAGAGCTACCTTCACTAATCAGTTACTATTACAAATGCCAGAGGCAAAGAGAGGTCTGATCGATTTTCTGCAGTAACAGTAAAAGACTGTGTGATACGGTGCCAAGCGGTACATACTTCATGGCTTGGTAGTTATTTGATTTAGGTTTTCGTTCTCTGTCACACTGTAATTATTGCACAGAGAGAGAGAGAGAGAGAGAGAGAGAGAGAGAGAGAGAGAGAGAGAGAGAGAGAGAGAGAAATTGTTGGCCGCCTATGATGCTACAGTCTAAATAAGACCAGATTTTTTGCAGTATAAAACTTCCTTCAAACAATTATGTTTTCTGTACAATAATAAAGGAAACCATCGTGTAAAAGATTCAGTTGTGAAGGTATAAACAAAAACAGCCTATATACAGTATTTGGCTACATGGTAGAAAACACTCGCTTCATAGCACACTCACCCACCCACCACCACCACCACCACCACTTTCAACCATATCCCAGCCATTTTAGCTACACTTACGATTCTGCTATAACTATATGTAATTATCCAAGCTATACAAAAGTCAGCGCAAAAATAATCATCTGATGTAAACACAACCATTAATAAAGACAAGAGTAAATACACGTGTAGCATATTATAAAGTATGGAGCCTAGTGTTTTCTCTCACTGCAGGAAGCCTGATAGGATGTGAAAATGAGCAATGTAATGAAGAGCTCTTGAAACTTCGTTACCACATAAACATACTTCTGTGTGCTTCCGTGTAGTCGTTATATCAAATTTTCTTTGAGGTTTCTGGGAAAATCACATGGCCCCCTGTCCACTTCTTGTCGGATGCCAGAATGCTGTATTTGCCTTGATTTAAAAAAAAAGAAATGAAAAATCCTTTTTTGAATCTGATTTGGAAGCTTTCGTTGTTGTCCTTCTGCTCTATCACCAGTGACTGTACTATCAAGAATAAAAAAAAGTACATCATACACATACCACACACATTAAGTTTATTCTCTCTTTTTTTATCTTGGGCACTAGTCTGTATCTGCATGTTGAATCATGCGTTTGATTAATAATAATTGTGTCTTCTGCTACAAAAAGTGATGTGATTCTGTGAGCTGGATCTGGAACCTTGAACACACTATCATTTGCTGCAGGCTAGGGATGTTCTCTCAGCCACATTTTATTAATGAGAGAGAGTTAGTTTGATTCAAAAGTATTTTTTCAGCTCTGACGCCGGTCCTGCACTTTCCCCGCTTCCAATGACTAACAGTACAGCACGGAGAACGTCAAGGAAGGCGTCGATCCATGCTCGCTGTCGTGATACTGTCCGATTTCATCCATCCTCCGAGATTTTGAAATCAATTTTCCTTGAAGTTTGACTCACATGTCATTTGGCGCTGCATGTTATGACTTCATCAGCTCCATGTCCCCAAGGGAGAAATCTGCTACACACTGTGCTTTTCAGAAAAAAAAGGGTAGAGGTCGATGCATAATGCTTTTAAGGAAGCAAAAGTAGGGAAAGGAGTGGACGGCATTGGAGGAATCGTTGATTTTGATAACGGAGATATCTCTGAAGCTTTGCTAGCTCTGTCGAATTTCCATTTTATTCCCAGACGTAGTCACATCTCTTTCTCCCATTTCTATTTCATTCGGATTTCACCATAATTTTTTAAGAAAAAGAAAAATGT
>CM054137.1:41429254-41436754 GCA_028751875.1 Rapana venosa | reverse complement strand
AGACGAGGGAGCAAGCAAGTAACTATGTGTGTGTGTACGCGCGCGCGCGCGTGTGTATGTGTGTGTGTGTGTGTGTGCGTACGTGCGTGTGTGTGTGTGTGTGTGTATGCTAGATACATAGATAGATAGAGAGAGAGAATGTCCTTGACTCGTTCTTATCCTACACATACTTATACTACACATACTTATACTACACATACATACACATACTAACCACTTCGGCCTACTTAGAGTCTTACGAAGTGTCGCAAAGCCGTAAAGAACACTGGATATAGAACAAGAACGTAGAAACAGCGCCTGTACAAACGTACAAGGTAGTTTCATATGAAACTGCGCAGCGACGTCCATCAGATGCTTTAGCATTCCTTGTCAACACAGTGGTGGATTGACTTTGTGGTAAGTAACGACTGTGGATTGTCCACTTCAAGTCTGGTGATATTGGATCATATTCTCGTAATGGTGTTGTTAAAGGGGAGATCGAGAGCGCCCACGTGCATTTACCTCCCCCTCTCCCCTCAATCTCTCTCTCTCTTGCTCTCTCTCTCTCTCTCTCTCTCTCTCTCTCTCTCTCTCTCTCTCTCTCTCTCTCTCTCTCTCTCTCTCTCTCTCTCTCTCTTCTCTCTTTCCCTCCCTCCCTGCCTGTATGTACATCTCTATGTTTCTGTCTCTCTGTGTGCCTGTCTGTCTCTGTCTCTCTGTCTGTCTGTCTGTCTCTCTCTCTTTCTCTCCTCCCCTTAAAACGCCACTGATTTAAAAAAAAAAAATCAAAGACCCTGTTCTTCCTGTAACATGACACTCAACACACTTTAAACACTTCTTTACAAGCAACCTCGGAGTGTACAAATAGTTACAAGAGCAAACAAGTAAAAACGCAACACCCAAGTGTTTGGCAGAACAAATTTTCGGTTAATTTATGAATAAGTTTTGGGAAAAAAACAACTTCAGCAAAGAAAGAAACACAGAAAAAAAGAACCCTGATACATTTCAACCAGTGTTGCCAGGGTGTTCAAACAGAAAAAGAAACAAAAGCGAAGACAAGTTTAGGGGACGGGGGACGAAGCGATGTTTCTGGAAAATTCATCGAAGCGTGGCACCACAGGCAACACATGGCAGCGTGACGGACTGACTGACTGATAGACAACAGGGTGATTAAACATTCATCACTGGCCCCTTCAAAAGACACACGTTATCCCATTCTGCCCTTGTGCAGAGCAAATTGCAGCGACCAGCTACAACCCCCCCCCCCCCTCACAGACACACACACACACACACACACACACACACACACACACACACACAAAGAAAAAAAGAAACCTCAACCGTTACTAGACGTAATTCAATTGTGCAAATGATTCATCCAGGCTCAGTCCCTTCTCAGCCAAGCAAATAATGAGATTTTCTTTTGAATTGTTAGGAGCTGGCACTCTGACTCACTTGGTTTCATTCATTGCTGGCGTGGGTGGGTGGCCCTTTGACGGACAGACAGATACAGAGGTTTGGGAGAGCTTAGGAATTCTGGCCTGCAGGCTCCGAATAGCTATTGTTGGTTGCAATGCATCACTGCAGGCATGTTTGCAATGCTGTTTGCAGAGAAATGGGCGACACTTGGCCTAGAGTTGTCGCTCTCGGGGAGAGTTTTTTGTATTATGCATGTTAAGGTTCTGGAACGGGAAAGATGTTTAAAGGAGAATGTGTCGCACTTTTGGGGTAGGTTTTTTGGCTAGAGAATGAATAAAAAGGCCTGCTTTTTTCTGGTGTTGTATTGAATTACATCGGTTTTTTGTTGTTGTTGTTACCACGAACTGTTTGTTCCTTACCAGTGAACTTTTGCAGTACAGTCACTCGACATTGTTTCTTTTTTCTTTTCTCTGTCACGCTGTTTCTCTGTCTGTGTGTGTGTGTGTGTCTCTCTCTCTCTCTCTCAATGTATGCGCGTCATGCACGCACGTACATGCACGCACACCTTTGTATATACATCCACCCTCCCAGCCATCTCTCGACCTCCCCACACACGTATACACATCTGCATGTAAACACATTCTATATTACATTTGCTCTGAGTTTTTCTTTTTAAAGGAAATATAAAATAATGATAATATAAAAACAGTGCAACGACAACAACAATACCAGCTAGAGTACCACCAGCAACAACAACAACGACAACAACACTACAACAAGGCAAATCCAGAAACGTGAGAGGCAGCAATTGCGATAAATCCTCACTAAAAAAATCAAAGTGATCAAAGGGAGGGGTGGCACAGTGTGTACTAATTTGTTCCAGCAGCCCCTTGAGAAAACAGAGCAAGTCAATCACACCAATTTCATCCACTTAAAGTCCGCTTTGAGGAGAGGTGCTGGTTGGTAGCGGGGAGTTTTGACATTACCATGTGGGCAGTGCTAAACACACCACTTAGTTTCTCTCTGTTAGGTTTTGCGGGGTAGAATATTCCTGTTTCTCACTCTTTTCTTAGGTTTTAGAGCCTTGGATGGAGATGGGTGACTTTTAAGCTATCTTTTTTCCCCTTGTCTTTTTCTGTGTGTCCTTTTGCGGCCTTGGCCTTTTTCTGTCTTGCCTTTGTGTGTGTGTGTGTGTGTGTGTGTGTGTGTGTGTGTTGTGTGTGTGTGTGCGTGCGTGCGCACGTGAGTGTGTGTGTGTGTGTGTGCGCGCGCGTGCACGCGTTTATAGATCTTTGACAATCAAAATCAAGAATCCCAGTCTCTCTCTTTCTCTCCCTCTCCCTCCGAGAACAGTATATACCACTGAAGTTTTATAAATTCCCAAGCCAGTTTCGATTTGCATTACTTACGGTCTCAAAGCATGAACACACAATAAGAAATTCATCAATTTACTTATACAAGGCATTTCAATTGCGTTCAAAATTGTTGTCTTGAATTTTCAACTATCTTTTTTGTTTGATGATTGTATTCATATGTAACTTTAAATTGCTCTCGTGTGTTTGTTGTATACACCCTACCATGAGGGGCAATAGCCTATACATGATCAAATTATCCGAATCCACCGAATCTCCCTCTCCCTCTTCCCTTTGTTTGTCTTACTCCTACTCACTGTATTCTCCAAATTCAGTACTCACCGAAGCCTCAAAGCAAAAGACGCCATTCTTTTTCACTTACAGGAAAATACATTTCTCTGTCCACAACATTAATGAGATCTTGGACATGAAAGTACGAATTCCAGACTAATAAAGATTGGTGAGTCTTCACTAAGTGGCTCCATGGTTGTACCAAAATAAGGGGCTACTAAATAAAACATTCTATGACCTTAAAGAAACTTAGCAATGCAGATTTAGTACAATAGGCTGTGAGGTATTTAGCATTTCACCTGGTAAAGACATAACGTTCGATCTTACTACCACCAAAAAGAAATCGTTAGATTCTGTCAGAGCAGGCTGGGCAGAGTGGAGCAGGCTTCAGGAGATGTGGTCGAATCATAGAAGCGATTCACCCAGAGGTTACTGAGTAAACCAGGCAAATATTGAGGTCTTGTTTGAACTGTTAGATACCTTTTTTTCTAGCTGTCACAGTTTCATTCATGGACTGGTGGCCTTTTAAGAGAGAGAGAGGGGAGAGAGAGAGAGAGAGAGAGAGAGAGAGAGAGAGAGAGAGAGAGAGAGAGAGAGAGAGAGAGAGGAGAGAGAGAGAGAGAAGGGTGTGTCTAGAAATGAAATATCTCAATGTTATTGTTACTTGCAGTGAATTAATGCAAGTGTGTGTTTGCAAGATCAAAACACAGAATGAAGACAGGAAAGCATTTGTGCTGGGCATGGAAAATGAAACTGGAAATATATGACAGAGAGAAGTGTGATGCTTTCTGTGTTGGAATACACCAGTCTACATTTTCTTGGTGAAACTTGTTTGTAGGCCTTTCCGTTTTTGTCTGCTGGTGTTAACCTTCTTCAGACATCTTTGTATTTTTCTTTATCAACTAGTGTATTTTTGTCAATACGATGTCTTTTAGGCAGTATTTTTGTCCCTTTCATGAGGGCGTAAATACCATAAACGCTCGCCAGTTATTCAACTTTGAAGCAAGGACTGATAAAAACCCAAACCCGAAAACAAACCATAAAAAACAACCCCAACTACCCAAACACATACAGACACCCAAACACCACCCCCAAAGCTATCCTACACACCATCACCCACCTTTCTAATAAACCCTAACTGAAAAAAACCCCACCCCCACCCAAATCCCCCAGAAAATCTGAACAGCAGCTACTGGCGATTATCGTACCAAAGAATCAAGGTATGGATAGCCTGGCGTGTGGCAGCGCAGCAGCCATCCCACTGATTGAGTGAACAAAGCAAGGCTTAGTCCATCACTCCAATTTCATCGACCTGCTGTCTGCCTGCCCGAGTGGAGGTGTTGGCAATGAGGGGTTTGACACCATTGTTTACCTTGCTGAATGCACAGTTCTCTCTCTCTCTCTCTCTCTCTCTCTCTCTCTCCTCTCTCTCTCTCTCTCCTCTCTCTCTCTCTCTCTCTCTCTCTCCTCTCCTTCTCTCTCTCTCTCTCTCTTCTGTCTGTGTTAGTTCTTGCGTGGTAAGATTATTATGCCTTCTTCTTAACTCTGTTCTCAGTTTTTGGCGCGTCTTTATGATGAGCGATTCTGTCTTCTTCCAGTTTTTTTGGGTGTTTTTTTTTAGTGTCTGCACCGAACTAGTTGTTTTTTTCTCTCTCTCTCTAGTCTGTGTTGTTTGTGAGTTAGTAAAGTGTGTGTGTGTGTGTGTGTGTGTGTGTGTATGTGTATGTGTGTGTGTGTGTATGTGTGTGTGTACGCGTGCGCTTGCACTTGCACTTGCGCTTGCACTTAAATTTTATTCTATAAACTCATTGATTTATCACAGTTTAAAAAAAATATTCCAAGCTCACTCTCTTCATAGCTGTTTCATTCTGTCTGTGTGTCTGTCGCTCTGCCAATGTATGTCTGTCAACCTGTATCTGTCCATCTTGCCGGACATTTTTCTTCACTTTCAAGGCTCAAAGCAAAAATTGGCATGCCATTTTTGTATAAAGTATTCCATTTGTTTAGACACTTTTCCACAACAGTTGCATCCTGAATATTGAAGATGGTCAGAAACTTCAGTTAGAAGACTGACCAGCCTTTCAACCAGCCTTTTCACCTTTTTGTTGTTGAAGAAATGGAAATAGGACAGCGATTAAACATTCTAAAAACTCAAGTTCAACACTATGGCACAACTGGTGATAAGGTACTAAGCATTCATCATTCCATCACTAAACAGACATCTGTTGCTTTCTCACTTAAATTCTTTTATTTTGATGATAACGAATAAACACTCCTTTCAAACATCTAGTCCCCGCGTGTATGTGGTTTTGTAAATTTTGTCATCCATTCCTACCGGTCCACGGTAACCTGATCTTCCAAAAGGCGGAACAGGTTTGAACGTGCCTGACAGTGTTAGCATAAAAAGAATCTCTCGATTCATCAAGTGCTAGCACAAAAAGGAAAGGGGGACAAACATTTTAGGACAGGGTAATTCAATTCCTGAAATGATTCACCCGCACTTGGCCTGCTCTGACCAGGCAAATAAGGCAATTGTTTGAGTTGTTATGAGCTGGTTATCTGACTCATTTGATTGTATTCTTCAGGCCCCAAAAAACTTGGAAAAAAACGAGTTAGAGAGAGAGAGAGAGAGAGAGAGAGAGAGAGAGAGAGAGAGAGAGAGAGAGAGAGAGAGTCAGTTTGTCAGTTAAGTCTTGCCGGTCACAAGAAACTGAAGAAAAGCGTCGACACACAGTTTAGATAATTGTATAAGATCCCATTTTCTACTACTCTTTTATATTGTTTATTCGTTTGTTTATGCTTTTCTTCCTCCCTTCCTCCACACGCATACAGGCATGCAAGCATTTACGTTCGTTTGCGCGCACGCACATAGTACACACACATGGAGACACTCATTTACCATCCCATCCACCTACACAATGCACGTACATTACACCCCCCCCCCCCCTGCACACACACACACACACACACACACACACACGCACGCACGCACGCACGCACGCACGCACGCACGCACGCATACACACGCATACACACGCGCGCGCGCGGAATCACACTGAGATGTCTTGCGGAAATGTAGCCAGTGAAGCAAAGAGATGGACTGTTCTGCTTCATTAGGCACTCTATGGTTTGATTCTGTCCTCTTCACCCTCTCTTCAGCCCCTTTCCTGCTATTTACCCTCTGCCTTTTTGCCACGAGTTAAATGAAGCGAGGAGAGAAAGAAAAAGAGAGCCAGCTCGAACAGCAGCAGCTTGCTTCTTCTATAGGCCTTTTTGTGGTTTAGTTGGTTTGTTTATTTCGAAGCAAGGGGTAAAAGAATGAAGAGTGATCTCGCCAGAATAGCTTCTTGCTACTACATAGTTTTGTTTGTTTTGTTTGTATGTTTCGTGTTGTGTCGTTTGTTAGTTTGACTGAAACAAAATTGATGTGTGTTTGATTCAGTTCTGTTTTTCCTTGACATATGAGAGATTGTGTGGCTGTTACAGAAAATATGGGATAATTATGTGACAGGCATCAACTTTTACTGTGTGTTTTTTTCCTGTCACATTAGTCGTCAGTGAAGTCGTAGTGCTGCTGTTCCCACATTGCTCATTCCGATCTTACCGCATACAATCACACCAAGGTATCTTCAGAGCTATATATGGCAGTTATTGGTTATTGTGAGATCATCAACCAGAAGAGGCTCTGTATTGCCGCTACATGACTTTAAAGATGCTCAATGGTGACTTTCCCATTCATCAGAACGCAGCTGTTTGCTCTTAATCTTTCAAATAGGATGATGTCTGTGGAAGTGGTATATTGCAATCTATGTTATTTTCTGTGCTTTCTGCAGAACTTTGTGCGCAGTGTCGGGTCACTGTGGTGTTTTGTCGTTCAAGACAGATGTTAAGGTTAGGCTAATTTCGTGAATGGGGTTTTAACAGATGTAAGGTTCAGAAGTTAAGATTCTTGCGGCGCTTTTTTTTGACCAATGAGAAGGTTGACAAATTTCGATAAGAAGCTGCTAAGGCTCCAGACTTATGGATTTGAAATCAGGTCTTAGGTTCAGAATGCTGAAGGAGAGTTGCTAGCGTGTGAGGTGATTTTTGGGTCATGACGACGACGACGACAATGATGATGACGACGACGATGATGATGATGGTTTTGGGGTGTAAGAGAGGATGTTAGCTGAAATGAGAAAATGAGAGAGAGATAGAGGTGTCTACGATGGCAAGAGGTAATTGCATTGTGGAAATGATTCATCATCAGGAAACTCTGCTTGACTGGGCAAATGATCAATTTGTATTTCAAACTGTTGTGATCCAATATTCTGGCTGTTCTGAATTCACTCAGCCGTGTGGATTCCCGTTGAGAAATGAACCAGATGATAGAATACCAATAATACCAATATTCCCAAATCAGGTGCATGCACTAACACTAATACCAAATTTCCTAAACCAGATGTCCACACAAACTCCC
>CM054137.1:41406754-41421754 GCA_028751875.1 Rapana venosa | reverse complement strand
AGGCGTTTTCACAGTTTGACACCACTGTGGGCATTGGTGAATGCTCAATTTATTTTCTTCTCCTTCAGTTTTTACAGAACCCTTACTGTTTGAGAATTGTCTGAAGAAAAGCTTTTAGTTGGAAGTTTCTCTGTGCTTCTGTCTCTTGGTTTCCTTCTCTCATCTGTGTGTCTTTCAGTCTTTCTCCTCTCTCTGTGTGTCTGTTTGTTTGTCTCTGTCTTTGTCTGTCTGTCCTTTTCTCTCTTTTGTGTGTGCGTACCCATGTGGGTGTGGATGGGGATGTGGTTTTTTTCTTTTTGGGGAGGAGGAAGGGGGGCAGTAAGGTGAGATGATATTTTATTCAAGAATTATCAGGTTATTAAGAATTATCAGTTCATGTCAAAGTGTTTTTTAAAGTTGTGATTATTGGTTATTTTTTAACCCTTAATTCTTAGTATGAATTTGAATAACAATAACAAATAGCATTCTAATAACAACAACAACAACAGCAACAGCAGAAACATAACAGAAAAATCTTCTGTCCTAAGATATTGTAATCACTACTAACTAAACTCTGTGTCCAGCATTGGCAGGGTTGTTTTTTTGTTAAATAGATTCTGGTCTTAGGTACTTACTGTCCACTATACTTTAATCTTAGACACCGATTCTCCACGATGTTTTGACAGTAACAAAACCCTAACAAGATTAAAGAAAGCGAGGGAAGGAAAACCAGGAGGTTTTTTTCCAAGCGTTGTTGCCAGGAATCTGACTGGCTGGATGAAAGGCCTTCACGCTTTGCAGTTATCCCAGCAAAGCATTGTGTTTACAGTCATGGCACCTTTTGCACAGAGGCATCAATCATGTATTATTTCTGGTTCCTTCAAACAACATGACTGCACCATTTTTTCTTTTAGCTGTGTGTGTGTGTGTGTGTGTGTGAGTGAGTGAGTGCGTGTGTTTGTATGTGTGTGTGCATGGGCGTGCGCATGTGCATACTTGCTATAATTATGACGACCTGACGACCCGGGTTCGATTCCCGTTCAAGGGGATATTTTCCCCTGGAGTTAACATCAGTGCAGACTCCACTCTCCCCAAAAGTCCTTCGGATGAGACTAGAAACCGAGGCCCGTGTGCGAGCTCACGCAGACTCTGCGCCACACGTATCCTGTTTCCTGTTTTCGTTTAGAGTAAGCCATTGTGTGCTGGTGGACATCAAAATTTACAGAACCGCATTCACACGGGGACGTGGATGTAAATAAAAGAACATAAGTGCTTATTCCATTATCCCGAAAAAAGCATGAAATAAATATAAAAAACAAAAACTGAGTAAATGGATCTGTCTTTGTGTTCTAGTGGTTATCTGTGTCCGTGTTCAGCGTCTGTGCGAGTCCTTTCCGCTGTCTATGTAAATGCCTGTGAGTACAACGTGCGCTGTGTTCGCACGTTCAACCGGGCGTTCGAGTGTACCGCAAGCACAAGCGCGTGCGTAGGGTTCCTGTATCATCGAGTGGACAAAAGCTTTCAGAATGAGAAGGCTGCTGTGTGTGATGTGCATCGTGTTTTACCAAGGTGTGGGTTGATGCGGTGTTTGACACCTCCTGTGTCATGCCTGAAGCTCCATACTTTCTCCCTCGTCAGTGTTTTCTCACAATGCTGCCTTCCTTAGTCACTTACAACTTTTAGGAGGTGGTAGACGTTAAAACGAAGACACAGGGTCTTTGGGGATGGGGTTGTTACTTGTTTTTGAACTGCAACTTTCTTCTTGTGTAGAATTTCTTCCCTGTTTTAGTCTCGATGTTTGTCTCTGTCTCTGCGTCTGTTTGTCTGATTTCCTGTCCGCTTGTGTGATTTCCTGCCTGCTTGTTTGCCTTTGTATGTGTGTGTGTTTGCACGCGCGCACGTGCGTGCGTGCGTGCATGTGTATTTTAAACAAAATTTTAGTTTAATTTATTCTTTTATTTTGAGGATAATGGAATAAGCACTAATGTGTATGTTTGTGTGTGTGTGTGTGTGTGTGTGTGTGTGTGTGTGTGTTGGTTGGCGTGCGTGTGTTGATTACACACATACACGCATCTTTTTCATTCTCCCTTATTTCCCAACAGCTCATTACTGATTCTAGATGTCAAGCAGTCAGGACCCTCTGTCTTTTTGTCCGACTGTCAGTCTCAGTCTGTCTGTCTGTCTGTCTGTCCATGCTTTTGTTTTTCTATGTCCATCATCTTCCCTTCGTTTCCCCGGCCTTTGTTTTCAACCCTCCATTCATTCTCTGTCTAAAAGGCCAAGCTCTGCTTTAAACAAGTCATCTTTACTTCTATTTGTGAAAACGGTTTGCCCACTGGAACATGGCAGTGTGATTCTGACTGCTGGGAATGGTCAATGAAATCAAGCAATTTAACAGTCTGCTAACGTCTGTGATGCCGTGAGTGAGTAAAGTTTGGGTTTGAACTGTCCTGAAATGCAGTGAAGCATAGTGTCGGAGATGACGTTTGCCAGAAACTGGCAACAAAGAGATAACTGAAACATCTATCAACCGAACACTTAGAAGACGGGTGTCCCACCTAAACAAACTGGCAAGTGATTCATCGATTGTTGTTTGACATGAATAATTTTCCAAACAGACAATACACTTCAATAACACAAAACAGTGACATAGAGTATCAACAAGCTCAGAGCTTATATTGTGCACAGGTAACAGAAAGCATGTGTAATAGGTAACAGAAAGCATGTGTAATAGGTAACTGAAAACATGTGTAATAGGTAACAGAAAGCATGTGTAATAGGTAACTGGAAACATGTGTAATAGGTAACTGAAAACATGTGTAATAGGTAACAGAAAGCATGTGTTATTATAGGTAACAGAAAGCATGTGTAATACATACACGCAGTGACGATTCTTGCAGTAATAACAGGGAAGAGAGCCTAGTTAACGAGCTGTAATCCAAATTTAGGAATGATTCATCAACTCTCTGCAACGATGAACTTTCCTTTAAATGGTTGCGGTTGTGTATTGTGACTCATTTGATTTTATTTCTGCCAACAAAGGCTTTTTAGTTTTGCTTCCTTCCCTATCGCACGCACTCAGGGAGTTCAGTGACGAGAGAGACAGAGACAGAGAGAAACAGACAGAGACAGAGAATATGAACGTTTGCAAACCGGTTTAGTCCAGTAGATGGTTGCGTCATCCCAACTGGTCATACCTGTAATACAAGGGTGGCCACCATGGATATTACGTAATGGAGAATTCTTTGCTGCACACCCAGAACCTGTATGATCTCAAAACAAATCGGGAACACCTGAGCTCTCTGTTACCTGGACAGTTTATTCCGTGTCTCTGTGGGTAGATGGACACTTGAACCACGCTAAGGACAGCGTGTTGAAGCGACAGGGTAAATCTTAGTTTGAAAAGCGCTTTAAGTGTGGTTTTGTGTTGCCTAGTAAAGCTTGTTGCTCTGTCTCGTGTCTTGCCTGTCTCTTGTATTATCTTTCTTGTTGTCAGTGTCTTTTTTCCCCTCCCTCTGAATCCCTATCTTTGTCTGTCTCTGTCTGTCTGTCTGTCTGTCTCTGTCTCTATCTGTCTCTCTCCTGTCTATCTGTCTGCCCGTCTGTCTCTGTCTACATGTCTGTCTCTGTCTCTGTCTGTCTCTGTCTGTCTGTCTTTGTCTCCGTCTCTCTCTATCTGTCTCTATCTGACTCTCTGTTTCTCTCTGTCTCGGTCTGTCTGTCTGTCTCTTCCAGGACTTGCATCAAAATACAGTCATTTACTGTGAAAAAAAGTGATGTATCCTTCAAGACATCTTTCTTTAGCGGCCTTGGATGCAGTTTATAGTCCGGAAAAAAGACAAAGTGATGCGTTGCAAAATCCATCAGACTATGGCAGCTGGGTTTTTTTTCTATTCAGTCGAATAAATGAACGCTTTGTCGAACATTCTGGATGGTTCGTGAACCACGAAGTACAAATAGATCGAGATTATCAGCCACTCTTGTCCCAAGCCAAAAACTTGGCGAGTTATCGATGGTAGCAAAGCGTCAAGGCCTACATTAAAATGCTGTTATTCTTTTAAATGTTATGTTGATATTGTCTTCAGGCAGGACAAGGTCTCAGGACAACCTACACTCTCCCTTGATTTAAAGGAGAAAACAATTATCCGGTCGGAGTATGGCTGCCTATAGGTATGGCGAGGTACTTGATAAGAGGGGGACGGGATAGCTCAGTGGTCGGAGCACTCGCTTTCCCCCAGCCAAGTTAAGCAGCGTCGAGCGTGGTTACCACTTGGATGGGTGACCGTTTGCGCGCCTTGGCTTCAGTACAGTTCCCCCAGTTCCCCCAACTGTAAATGGGTACCTGCCCTCTTTAGGGTCAGGGAAGGTAAAGCAGCGAGGGAAAGGAGATGGGCGCCGCCCTCAATATGCTGGCCCTAGAGAAGTGAGGTCTCTGACGCCTCGCTCCCCTACAACCTTATAGGTTATGGGACTCCTTTACCTTTTTTTACTTGATAAGAGTAAAACACGCAAGCTTCTCATTCAGTGGATCTCACGATGATTCCCAGGTGAGATGGTGTGAGTCAGGGTGCATATTCTGGGTGACCCCCAAGGTGTTAAGCTGGGGAACGCACGACAACAGCAATCAGACATTAATTTTATGGTGAGGCAGCTCAAAAGACACACACACACCTGCAGGACTGCCGGTAAAGGAGAAGGCTGGGGAGCCAGGAAGGCCAAAACAATTACAGCTGTAATTCAGTTGTGGAAATGATTCATCAGGGTCTGTGTCCCAGCTCAGCTGAGCAAATAATGAGATTTTTTTTCTTTGGAATCGTTAGGAGCCACCAGCGTTCTGACTCATTTGATTTCATTCATGCAACATAGCCTGTTGAGAGAGAGAGAGAGAGGGGAGAGAGAGAGAGAGAGAGAGAGAGAGAGAGAGAGAGAGAGAGAGAGAGAGAGAGAGTGTTTGTGTATGCAGTGTTGAGAAACACTTCCTCAACAGACTCAAAGTAACAGATGTTGTTGTCATCACAATAAATGCATCATTGCAGACTAGTTAGCAGTCGTAAGGGCTGTGCTCAATTCAGGCATACTCTGTACACACACTCCAGTAAGGACATCTTAGCTTCATCATGACATCTGTATGCAAAAGGATGAGGAGAGTGTGAGAGAGAGAGAGAGAGAGAGGGAGAGAGAGAGAGAGAGAGAGAGAGAGAGAGAGAGAGAGAGAGAGAGAGAGAGAGAGAGAGAGAGAGAGAGAGAGAGAGAGAGAGAGAGAGCCTGTTCGAGTGCCTACTAATAGCTCTTAAGCTTTTTGAGCGCTTGGGTTCTCTATTGAGTTAAATTTCATTGATCTGTATTGTTGTGTCAGTCTGTATTTGTCTCTCTAGTCTGTTACTCTGTATCAAGAATACAATTCAGGCCACGTGCAGATTTACATTTATTGGTAGGTAGATTTGTTTGAATAAATAAATAGGAAAGGAGGCAGATGATAGATACATAGACAAAGAAGGTATTTGGACATACAGGCAGACATAGATAGGTGGATAGATAAATAGATAGATAGATATGAAGGTAAGATCGATAGATCGATAGACGGAGGGGAGAGAGAGAGAGAGAGTGGCTGAATGTAGACAGACAGGTAGATAGACATATATATATATATATATATATATATATATATATATATATATATATATATATATATATATATATATATATATATATGTTGAATGGTTTGGTATGTAGGTAGGTAGATTGAATCACAACACACACACACACACACACACACACACACACACACACACACACACACACACACACACACACACAGCCACACACACACACACACACAGCCACACACACACACACACACACACACACACACACACACACACACACACACACACACACACACACACACACACACACAGCCACACGAAACGTACCAAGTCAACCCGGCCCAGGTTATCAACTTTGTTGCATCACTGACTGGGCTCTTCTCTTCATGGTTTATGAGATGTTCTCTGTCACCCTGTCTTCGGCACTGGCTTCCTTCCTGAAGGCTACTCCATATGTCAGGTAATTCCTGCAATAAACTTGTGTGACTTCGGCAAACCACAATCCCGTCTTTCGCACCAGCGCACAGTTTTAAGTATTTTCCATTGATTGATTTATTCGTTGTTTTTTGTTGTGGTTTTTTTTTGTGTGTGGATGAGAGAATGTAATTACTGTCATGTAACTGAGAACCAGGGGTTCTGGTAAATCTGTGGGGTTTGTTTTGGTGTGTGTGTGTGTGTGTGTGTGTGTGTGTGTGTGTGTGTGTGTGTGTGTGTGTGTGTGTGTGTGTGTGTGTATGTGTGTGTGAGTGTTGTGTTGTGTTGTGTTGTGTTTTTATGTGAGAGTGTGTGTGTGTGGCGGGGGGGGGGGGGGGGGGGGGGGGGGTTGCGGTTGTGTGTGCGTGCGCACGTATGTATGTGCATGCATGTGCACGTGTGTGTGTGTGTGCATGCGCTCGTGCGCGCGCGGGTATGTGTGCGTGCGCGCTGCCCTGACTGAGCTGGACAAACAGAAAAACAAAGTGACAAAGACGGCACCAGGAAGAAAAGCCAGACAGATCAACGGAGCTCAAAGCAACACAAACAACATCACCAGACATTCTCAAGCAAATTACCCCCCAACATTTCAACAGATTTTTCCTGCTGCCAATCTTCTTGTAAACGTTCTGCTGCATAATTGACACCTTGTCCTTTACAGCAGTCCGTTCAATTTGTTTTCGATTCAGATAGAGAGAGGTCTTAATGCCGCAGTGTCCGTTTGTTTGCTGTTTAGCTAAGAGTTAAGGCAGTAGTCTGTTTGTTATTTAGATAGAGTTAATGCAATAGTCCGTTTGTTTGCTGTTTAGCTAAGAGTTAAGGCAGTAGTCTGTTTGTTATTTAGATAGAGTTAATGCAATAGTCCGTTTGTTTGCTGTTTAGCTAAGAGTTGAGGCAGTAGTCTGTTTGTTATTTAGATAGAGTTAATGCAATAGTCCGTTTGTTTGCTGTTTAGATAGAGTTAAGGCAGTAGTCTGTTTGCTGTTTAGATAGAGTTAAGGCAGTAGTCTGTTTGCTGTTTAGCTAGAGTTAAGGCAGTAGTCTGTTTGCTATTTAGTGTTAAGGCAGTAGTCTGTTTGTTATTTAGATAGAGTTAAGGCAGTAGTCTGTTTGTTTGCCGTTTAGATAGAGTTAATGCAGGAGTTTGGTTGTTTGCATTTTAAGTAGAGGTCTTAATGCAGTAGACTGTCTGCATTTTAGGTAGGGGTCTTAACACAATAGCCTGTTTGTCTGCAGTTAAGGTAGAGGTCTTAACGCAGTTGTCCATTTTACTGCGTTTTGCCAGAGATAATGATAATGATAATGATAATGATAATGATACTACTACTACTACTACTACTAATGTATGGAATGTATATAGCGCTGAATCTTGTAAAGGAACAAATCAAAGCGCTCAGATTTTTTTTCGAGGATAATAGAATAAGCACTCATGTGCTTTTTTTACATCCAGTCCCCGTGTGTATGCGGTTTTGTAAATTTTGTCATCTGTTCCCACCGGCACACAATGGCCTACTCTTTCGAAAAGCGGAACAGGATTTAACGTGTGTGCAAAATGTTCTGCATGCGTTCGCACACGGGGCCTCGGCTTATAGTCTTATCCGAAGGACTAAGGACAGAGATCTTAGCACAGGAGTCCATTTGTCTAGGGTGGATCGGTGGTCTAGAGGTAACGCGCCTGTCTAGAAAGCGAAAAGTCCGGGTCTGAAGTGTGCGGCGGTTCGTACCCCGTTTGGACCGGAAATTTTTCCCCCATCCATTAGACCATGAGTGGTGGTCTGGGCGCTAGTCTTTCGGATGAGACGATAAACCGAGGTCCCGTGTGTTACACGTAATTATTTAGCGCACGTAAAAAAACCCACGGCAACAAGAGAGTTGTCCCTGGCAAAATTCTTAGAAAAAAGCCACTCTGATAGGGAAACAAATACAGCTGCAAAAAAAAAAAAAAAAAAAAAAAAAAAAAAAAAAAAAAAGGGTGAAAGGGTGGCGCAGCGCTAAGTGGCGACGCGTTCTCCCGCTCTCCCCGGGGAGAGCAGCCCGAATTTCACGGAGAGAAATCTGCCGTGACTTAAAGTGGTATGAAATGAAATCTGAGCGCTTTGATTTGTTGCTTTACAAGATTCAGCGCTATATAAATTCCATACATTATTATTATTATTGTTTAGGTAGAAGGCTTAATATTTAGTGCAACAGTTGTTCAGCTTATTTGTTGCCAAGCATTTGGACAGTCTTTCTTTTCTCTCTCTCTGTCATTCTCTCTCTCTCTCTCTCACTCTTTGTGTCTCTGTCTCTTTCTCTCTCTCTGTGTCTTTCTGTCTCTATGTTTGTCAATGATAGTCTCTGTCTGTCTGTCTGTCTGCCCCTCTCCCTCTCTCCCTCCCTCTCTCTCTCCTTTTTTGTTTGTTTGTTGCCAAGCATTCGTTATCTTACTCTTTTCTGGCTCTCAGCTCGTCTACCCCCCCCCCCCCCCCCCCTTTCCTCTCCCGCGTCTCTTTCCTCCCACCCCCACCCCCCACAGGCTTCACCTGCGTGAATAAAACCAAGTGACTCGTTACATATAAAACAAACAAAAAATAACCGATTCGTTTTTATTTGCCTGGCTGAGGCGTTGAACAAGACTTGATGAATCATGTTTGCAGCTGGGTTACATCTGTCTCTATCTCTCTGTCTCTCTGGTTTCTGTCTGTCTCTGTATCTGTCTCTGTTTCTCTCTCTGTTTTCACTTATGTTTGTTTTAACACCAACAGAGTGAGGTTGAGCGTTTCAGTATCACTTTGCAGGCTTGGTATGCATGTTTTTCTTTATAAATTCCATGTATTATTATTATTATTATTATTTATTTAAGCCGGACGAATGTTGTTGAGCCGTTTTGCAACGCTAAGTCTTCTTCACAGCTTGGGATTTACTTCGGTTCTTGATTTGAAAATCAACTAACGCTTGACTTTGTTTGTTTGTTTTTGTTGCTGTTGTTGTTTGTATGCATTCGTGTGTGCTTTTACCTCCCTTTTTTGTTAGAAATAAAGATTCTATAGTGGAAAATGTGTGTGTGTGTCTCTGTGTGTGTCTGTGTGCAGGCGCGCATGTGTGCTTACTAGCACGTGTTTGTGTGGGCACAAAGTTGTGATGTATTTTTAACTGACTGAATAAAGGGTATTTAATTTTTTTGGTTTGGTTTTGTTTGTTTAGAAACTCAGTTAAACTTTGCATCATACAAAGGGTGTGAAAAGTTTTGGATATGTTAAATATTCACCACCCCAGGCTATTCAAATATATCATGAGCCTCGTCCTCTCTCTCCCCACCTCCTTCCCCCACTCATCCCATTTCCACCACCTTTTCATTCCCCCCCCCCCCCTTCATCATCAGTCCAAATAAAAAAAAAAAAACACCAATACAAATCACAAAACCCAACTCAAACAAAAACAAAAGAAATTTGAAACAAACCGCAATATGAAAAACAACAATAATCTTGAGTCATATTAGTAGTACAGTAACCACTTCTCTGAGAAAAACAACAACAACCCAGCCATGCAGTGCATTCCAGTTGTGTGGAACTGATTGATGAGGGCTTGGGTATCTCAGCCATGCAAGTACAGCTTTTCTTCCCCCCACCCCCTCGTTCCTGTCTCCCCTCTGCAGCACGGTATCTTTGGAAAACGGCACCGTCATCTGCAGAAGCTTCTGCACTGTAGTAGCCAGGAAAAGATCTCTTTAAGTTTCATATATTTCAAGGGAACAAAAGCGGTGGTGGTGGTGGTGGCGGAATAAATTTGCGGAAGTAGGGGATGATTATCAGCTTGAGTTATTTTACGGGCGTCGAGTGCAGTGCAACTTCACATGATTCTTTTCTGCTGTCTACGTGCATATGTCAGCGTGTGTGTGTGTGTGTGTGTGTGTGTGTGTGCTCCATCAGCTGCACTATACAGCTTCAGGCATCATCGGGTGCATCAACTTAGAGTAATTGACTGTGCCTTGTGCTGTCCGTTTGATCCCTTACCACAACACACACACACACACACACACACACGCACACGCACGCATATATGTGTATGTACACAAACACACACATACACACTTGTGCAATTTTTCTTTGCATGCGACGAGAGAGAGAGAGAGACATCACGCAGACAGACAGACAGATAGACACACAGACTCACAGACAGACACAAAGACAGGCAGAGACAGGGACAGTCGAAGCCTTGGAGAGAGAGAGAGAGAGAGAATTGAATTGCATTGAATTGAATTGAATTCTATTGCTGTTAAGCTATGCAGGCCATACAGCAAGCGCCGGTATTACATGGGCTTCGATGCAATGTCTATCATTGACATGGAAACCACAGCAATGGCAAAGCCTTTTTAATTTTAATTAAGTTCAAGGACGGTATTTCAAAGAGCGAACTGTCACTAAAACTGTTCCGCAGCAGCGATCCTGGTCACATTCAGCCGAGGTAAAAACAGAGAGAGAGAGAGAGAGAGAGAGAGAGAGGGAGGGAGGGGGGGGGGGGGGGGGGAGATAGAAAGGGAGAGAGAGAATGCTCGAAATTTACCAGCACTTGATGCCCCTCACTAGCAAATAATCGGCCGATATTTCCGCACAGTTACTCCACCATCATTCTTCATAAGCCCCGTCGGAGATAACAGAAACATTCCACCACTGCTCCAGGCCTCCACACCAATCTTGTTATCAAAATTAGATATACACAGAGCTTACGTTTTGCCAGGAGTGGAGGAAGCATGTTGCAAAATCTTCTTCAGTGGTGCCCCAAACGGTCTACTAGACTACAGGATAATAAATTATGTGAAGATATACAGTACCGTTCTCTGATTTGGGTGCCCAGCTGGGTAGACAAGTCTGTGTTAGGAGGCCTTGTTCTTCTTTGACGGTTTCTGTGTAGGTCGTTGGTAAGATGATGAACTCGACTACTTTAAAAAAAAAAAGCCTGCTTTTTAATAAATGATGTATAAAATGACGATTTCTCGCGTTCGTGAATATATGCATGAACATAATGCTCTCAGTCTCTCTTGTTTGTTTGTCTGTCTGTCTGTCTGTCTCTGTGTCTGTGTCTCTGTTTCGTTCTCTCTCTCTCTTACGTGCGAAGATGCACACACACACACACACACACACACACACACACACCACACACACCACACACACACACACACACACACACACACACACACACACACACACACACACACACACACACACACACACACACACCACACACACCACACTCTCATACACCACCACCACCACCACAACACAACACAATACACTGTACTAACTCACCTTACGCTAGACATTTTAAAAAAATCAAAGAGATCAAACCCCTCAATAAAAAACAAACAACCCCGCGGTAAACAAAGAAACAAAACGACACCCGCAAAGCAGCTGTTAAGGTAAACAGCGGGCAGGGAGGAGAAAATTAACGGAATGAAAGGGGTGGCAGAGCGCGTGTGTATGTTCCGGCAAAGGATCAGAGAGGAGAGAACAAGGCGTAGTCAATCACGCCAATTTGATCGATCTGATCACGCCCGTAGCAGCCACGCTCTGGAGGTGATAGGGAATCAGCCTCTGCAGATAAAACTGCCGGCAGTTTTTCTCCCTAGATTTTCTCTCTCTCTCTCTCTCTCTCTCTCTCTCTCTCTCTCTCTCTCTCTCTCTCTCTCTCTCTCTCTCTCTCTCTCTCTCTCTCTCTCTCTCTCTCCTCTCTCTCTCTCGCTCGCTCGCTCTCTCTCTCTCTCTCTCTCTCTCTCTCTCTCTCTCTCTCTCTCTCTCTCTCTTCTCTCTCTCTCTTGTCCTCTAGTTATGACACTTTTAAATCCAGCCTCAAGACATATTTATTTCAAACCTAAGACTTCCCCCCTCTTATTTCTTATCTAACCCATGTTCAATCACCCTGCTAAAGTATACGGCCTGTGCGAGTGTATGTGTGCTTTTGAAAAATATTTGACTATCGAAATTTTATTTCATAGATTTTGTCTGCATCGCACCATGTTTGTAAATATCTGTTTGTTTAAACTTTTGATTATTTATCATTGATTGCATGACTGTGTAAGATTAGGTTAAATGCATGCGCTTTGATTTGTCTTTGCAAGATATAGCGCTATATAAGTTCCATTTATTATTATTATTATTATTATTAATATTATTATTAATATTATTATTATTATTATTATCTCTGTCATGGTTTGTGTGCCAGAGTTTGGATGAAAATGTGGGTGGTATTTCTTTCAGTTTCTCCTCTCGAGTTACCTCTCTCTTTTGGTTTGTGCTACCCAGCTTTTAGTTCTTTGGCTTTTTGTGTGTGAAGGTTTTGATGTGGTGGTGGTTTATCTCTGATTGTGACAGCTTTGTTCTTCTTTGATATTTTAAGTAGAAAAACCATGTTTTTCTTTACGAAACTGTTTCCCTGTATATCATCCTCTGTCTCTTCCTTTTTCTGTCTTTATTGTCTCAGTATCTCTTCGCATCTGTATGTCTGTGTGTCTTGTATGTGTCTGTTTTCCCTCTTTATCTATCTCTTTCTCTCTGTTCGTCTCATTCCCTCCCCTGTTTGTGCATCTGTTCCACTCTGAATTGTTCATATCTGTCTTTTAAGACTCAGACGTAGCAAAGGAAGGTACCTGACAAAAGCAGGTGGACAGATGTGCTAGTTATCATTAAGCCAAGATCATCATCAAGGCCAAGCAGCTAAACAAGTGGATACAAAAAACATCCACACTATAACAGGTATGCCTGTACATACAAAAACATCCACACTACAACAGGTATGCCTGTACATACAAAAACATCCACACTACAACAGGTATGCCTGTACAAACAAAAACATCCACACTACAACAGTACCCCTGCACAAACAAAAACATCCACACTATAACAGGTACCCCTGTACAAACAAAAACATCCACACTATAACAGGTACCCCTGCACAAACAAAAACATCCACACTACAACAGTACCCCTGCACAAACAAAAACATCCACACTACAACAGGTACCCCTGTACAAACAAAAACATCCACACTACAACAGGTACCCCTGTACAAACAAAAACATCCACACTACAACAGGTATGCCTGTACAAACAAAAACATCCACACTACAACAGGTATGCCTGTACAAACAAAAACATCCACACTACAACAGGTATGCCTGTACATACAAAAACATCCACACTACAACAGGTATGCCTGTACAAACAAAAACACCCACACTACAACAGGTACCCCTGTACAAACAAAAACATCCACACTACAACAGGTATGCCTGTACAAACAAAAACACCCACACTACAACAGGTATGCCTGTACAAACAAAAACATCCACACTACAACAGGTATGCCTGCACAAACAAAAACACCCACACTACAACAGGTACCCCTGTACATACAAAAACATCCACACTACAACAGGTACCCCTGTACATACAAAAACATCCACACTACAACAGGTATGCCTGTACAAACAAAAAACATCCACACTATAACAGGTATGCCTGTACAAACAAAAAACATCCACACTACAACCCCTATCACATGTTTACATGACGGAAGCAGGTTTGTATCTTCAGGCTTAGGATAGGCCTAAACTAGTTTAGTCTTTCGGATGAGACTATAAACCGAGGCCCCGTGTGCAAACGCATGCAGAACATCTTGCGCACACGTTAAATCCTGTTCCGCTGTTCGAAAGAGTAGGCCATTGTGCGCCGGTGGGAACAGATGACAAAATTTAAAAACCGCATACACACGCATAAAAAAGTCATCTGAGCGCTTTGATTTGTTGCTTTACAAGATTCAGCGCTATATAAATTCCATACATTATTATTATTATTATTATTATTATTAAACTACCATACGTATATGAAATTCTGCATAGACCACACAGAGCAGTGCCTTTACGAGACTGGCAGTCAGACAACAGAACACGTGCTGCAGTCCTTCCCACTACTGAAAGAGGATCTGGCCTGATCCCACTTTGGTGACCACGAAGCTCTAAGGAGATTGGGAGGACCTGCAGCATAGAGCTGCCTTCATTATAAAGACTGAGCTGTCCATCCCACAAACGCGAAAGAAAGAATAAAAATTCAGACAAGAAAATTACATCCTTGCTGTGAAAAAAAAGAGTGCACAAATTTCAACATCCCTCCGCAACAGACTTTGTACACTTGTACATCACCGCAGAGACAAAAAAGCCCTACAAAATTGCTTAATTCTCAACCAGTGTTTCTGCAAATCCAACTGACTGAATGGAGACAGGATCAAGCTGTCCCAAAAACTTTTTTAAAGCATGGCATTTACAGATAGGACACAGAGGTTCACAGTGGAGTGTTAAACATTCATCATCAGGCCATTCAAAGGAAGCATCCCTGACCTTGCCTCGTGTAGCAGAAAAATGCGTCATCCCAGAGGGGCAGTGTTTAAGCAAACAGGCAGGGAAAACAGCCCCCAGATGTAATTCGATTGTTGAAGTGATTCACCGAGAGTTGTCCTGCCCTAACTGAGCAGATAATAATGTTTTCTTTGAATTGTATCAGTTTGCTATCCTGGCTCACTTTAGTTTGATTCATGCTCGTTGGGTCGAGAGAGAGAGAGAGAGAGAGAGACAGACAGACAGAGAGACACAGAGAGAGAGAGACAGAGAGGTCTAGTAAGTTTAAAAAGACTTGTAAAAGAAGTCACAGATGCTTGAACAATTATCAATGTTTATGATACATACGTGTGAACATTTGCGTGTGTATCTTATCTGGTCGTATAAAATGGCAGCTATGGCGTCACCACATCACAACCATGAAGCTCTGAAAAGTTTCCTGTGCATCATGCCTATCAAGTCAGTCTTGCTGCCAAGTCTACATTCATTTTATTTATTTATAAATCTTTTTTTTTCATTTACAGATTTTTGTTTTCAGATACCATGATGGGATCTGCATAGCTGCTTTCTTATGGG
>CM054137.1:41396754-41399254 GCA_028751875.1 Rapana venosa | reverse complement strand
GTGGATGCATAAGTTCGTGCGGTAAAAATGCAAAATGTTGTAGGAAAACAAAAATAAAAGTGCTTAAACCTAACCTCTAACAAACATCATCAGGTCGACATAATTATAGGTAAACTAAGAAAGTAAACAAGAAGGAAAAACAATACAAAATAAGTTTTAAAACAACCAGAAAAGACTTCTATATACGATAAATAACAGGTGCAGTGAATTGCATGTGCAATTAGATAAAATCAGAAATGGAACACTAAAGACTGTACAGATAAAAAGAACTTCTTTCATTCGGTAAGCAGCTGCATCAAATCAACTGCAGAATAAAGTAACAGAGCAGATACATTCGAATGATATAAACTTTGTTATCAAAAGGAAAAATATACTACTTTAAACTTTGGGAAAAAAAGGAGAAAAAAGAAAGAAAATCTAAGTTTGTTGAATTCAACTCGACTTTAACTCTGTTTTCTAAATCTGCAAAGGCGAGGTTTAAAAAGTAGAATATCAGTATTATCATATTTCTTTGTCTGAGTCCCTCCCTCCCCCTTCTCCCTTCATTTACCCCTTTCCCCATCCCTTTCTGTCTTTTTTTTTTTTCTTTCTTTCTTTCTGTCTTTTTTTTTTCTTTCTTTCTTTCTTTTTAATTTTTTTTTTACTCGTTTCCCTTTGCATCACTGTCATTTCTCTTTAATCTTTCACTGGCATGATCCTCTCCCTTCTTTCCCCCATCCTCCCAAGTTACCACTCCCGCCGTTATCCTCTTTCTCTCTGTGTCTGTTCATATGCACTGTGATTTTATAACAATATCGAAAAATTAAATGTCACCGCATGTTTCTTTTTATTACCTTATAAAGTGTCAGTGCCTTTTCGAGCTACGTACACTTTTCAGTTGTGTTTTCGATGGCTTTCCGCTTCTTCTTCTTAATAGCAATCATTGGCTTTGGCATGAAACCCCCTCCCCCGCCCCCTCCCCCACCACCACCAAAGTTGTAGACGCATGCGCGCGCATGTGTCTATGCGCATGTGTGTGCACGCGGCTCGCATTCCAGTTTATGCAATCCGCTATGTTCTTCGTAGCTCATCATCATGTTTTTAGAAACACACGCCTGCTGCTCAGTGTTTCCAGAAGTGGGTTGGACAGATTCCTGAACAATGACTGTCATAGAAAAGCGATCAGCTGGGTCGTGGCCGTGTTTATCGCCTTGATGTTGGGCAGCGATGAGTAAGGCGGGCAATACTTCAGCCAAGCCATTAGTGAACTCTACAGTGTCTTGTCTAAGGCCTGAACTCTATCCCCGCTCCGTTTGGAGGGATTTTCTTTCAGGCGATGTTCTTTCCATGACTTTCCCCCACCCTCTACGAATCGTATTGCAATGGAAAGGCTTTCCTGATTAGCATAGTCAGTGGGGGTGATAGGGTTTCCCTCTCCCAGCCTATCATAGCAAGTGATGGTGATAGCGACAAGATGACACAGACGATGACGATAGGCACGGGCTTGCAAGGGCACGCTCTCCCCCCAAGCAC
This sequence comes from Rapana venosa, assembly GCA_028751875.1. Taxonomy (NCBI): domain Eukaryota; kingdom Metazoa; phylum Mollusca; class Gastropoda; order Neogastropoda; family Muricidae; genus Rapana; species Rapana venosa. The sequence continues at coordinate 41,397,742 of CM054137.1, read as the reverse complement.
GTGCGGTCCTGTTTGTGACTCATGACAGTGATCGGGCCTGACTGTTCCGAGGGCGCTGTTGTCGTTTGGTATCGGGGGAGGCCATGTTGGCTTGATGGCTTTCTTTTGTCTCTGCTGTGTGTGTCGGCTTGATCTGGCGGCAATTAGGCACTTTGATGACGCCCATCACCCGGCAGATTGATAAGGGCTGGGGGGAAAGGGACTGACACCACTGAGAGAGGATTGATAGGCATCAGGAAGTGGACTGGGGCTGTAAGGCCGGCTGGGAAAAGACTGCATGTTCCGATACTGGCGTAGATAGTTCTTGAAAACAACTACAAGGGCCAGTAGAGGACAAGGGCAAGGACAGTTAGCCTAGTTGTTCGAAGCGTAGTGTTGAAGTGACGGTCAGTGTGGTTCAGGACTGAATGACATTAGAAAGTGGTCACAGTACTTTGTCAATTCTCTACAGCCTATGATGTGGAACAAAAGGCAAGTTTAGAGGTAGATAGATACAGTAGGAACGTTAGAGGAAGGAGGAAGGGTACAATTGTTGATAAAGAAAGAGAAGAAGTTGAAGATGATGATGAAAAAGGAGGAAGAGGATGAGAAGGAGAAGAAGAAGAAGAAGAAGAACAAGAACAAGAAGAAGAAGAAGGAGAGAGAGAGGGCTATTTGCAGGTCGAAGCACTGTCTGTTCTCATGGTACAATTAACAGGAAAAATTACGTAAACAGAGACCACAAACTTCTTTTCTCCTTTCTTGTGCCACACTAAGCCTTTAAAAGAGGTTTGTGGGGGAAAATAGCTGTAATACATAACAACTCGTTAACAAAATAAAAAGATTGAAACTACCGATGAACCAAAAAAAAAGTGCAAGAGAGAGACAGAGAGAGAGAGAGCTCACTCATTTATAAATGGTAATTTAAGTTTGGTTATTGTACCAGTACTCTAGTCCGATTCCCGTAGAAATGACTAAGTGCGAAGGGTTTTTTCTTCTCCTTTTTCTT
>CM054137.1:41386754-41391754 GCA_028751875.1 Rapana venosa | reverse complement strand
TTTAGTCGACGACAAGCGTGGGATTTTATTTGTGGGATGGGGATCATGCTTGATTGTCGTAATCTCATGTAATTATGTTAAAAGCAGTTGACAACATTATTATCTAATGTTGACCCGCCTAGAAAATAACTCGTTTCCTACGGAAACAGTACTCTTAATACATAAATAACCTTTCTATTACTTCCCCACCCCCAACCTCCACCCCCAAAAGTTTTGCTGCAAATAATCGTCAGTATGTACATATTTTCCTGACGAAACCATCGCCCACAAACTGTTAAGGGCTGCTCTTTGGGCTTGATTCTGGGGAAGAGCACTCCCCACAAGAGTTAGAGACATTAATAGGGAGCAGCTGAATTATCTCCCACCCACCTCTTCTCCTTTTTCTGTTTCTGGTTTCTCTTTGTTTGGCTGTATTGGCTTTTGAGAGTTCTCTACATCCCCCCTTTCCCCTGCAAATAGTGTCAAAGAGGAAGATGAGGACGACACTTAGTGAACAACTGAATTACCTCCCACTCTCCCCTACTTTTTCTGTGTTTTGCGTCTCTCTCTGTCTCCCTGTATATATAATAGGCGTTTTGAGAATTCTCTCTGTGTGTTTGAATTGAATGCTAAACGTGTCTTGTGCTTTGTGCAGATACGAAGTCTAAATAACAAGATATTCTTTTGCAATCTCTCTCTCTCTCTCTCTCTCTCTCTCTCTCTCTCTCTCTCTCTCTCCTCTCTCTCTCTCTCTCTCTCTCTCTCTCTGTGAACGATTTAAATTGTCCTTTGGTAAGGAAGGAGAGGATTGGGGGTGGGTGGGGGTTGTTTGGGGAATAACGTAGAAAGTTTTTTTTTCTTGCTTCTATTCTCCCCCCCCCCCCCCCCCCCCCCTAAAAGTTTTATTAGATGCAGATTGTCTTTGTTATTTAAAACCAGTGGATGTTTTATCAGTGTCACTGCCATCATTAATGTCAATGTCAGAGTCTTTTTCTGCTCGCTCCCTCTGTCTGCCCGACTCTGTGTGTTTGTTTTTTCTCTCTCTCTGTCTCTCGTCTGTCTTGTCGTCTCTCTCCTGCTCTCTCCTCTTGTCTTCTCTGCCTCTCTCTGTCTTTCTGTCTCTCTCATGTTCTGTCTTCTCCTTGTATTCTGATTGTACTGTCTTATGCTGCTCTTTGTTTCTGTCTGTCTCTTCTTCTTCATCTGTCTTCTCGTACGGTTTCAGTACGTAGATATGCCAGAATGTTGAGAAGACAAGCTAACACTGTGTGACAAGTATTTCTTGAATAAATTAAGAATATGCATGGTATTTTAGTTTTTATGTCCTTACTATTCATTACTTGATTTGCATGTTCTTCTCTCTTGTTTATTGGGTCTTTTTCTCTTTGTTGGCCTGGTAAGAGCCACTGCTTATCAATTCCTAAAATAATTGTCTGAGATCGAGTCTCTCTGCTGTCTCTCTCTGTCTCTCTTGTCTCTGTCTCTCTCTTCTCTCTCTGTCTGTCTCTCTCTCTGCTTCTCTCTCTCTCTGTGTTCTCTCGTCTCTCTGTTTCTCTCTCAGCTTCTGTCTCTCCTGTCTCTGTCCTCTCTCCCTTCTCCTTTCTCTCTGTGTCCTCTCTCTCTCCCTCCTCTCCTCTCTCCTCTCCTCTCCTCTCTGTTCCATGCTGCCTCTGCTTGCCCCCTCACCCTTAACATCATCGCTCATCACGCCACTCTGTTCCGCACCGGCATCTCTACTCTCCACCTCCCGTCTCCCTCCTCCTTTCACCGTCCCTCCCTCATTCTTCCCTAGGCAGCCGTTTTCTTCAGTGTTAACCGGGCAATAAAACACAGCTCATTAGCCACTCTTTGTTTTCCGGCACCGGCATCTCTTTAGCTTTCTCCTATCTTTTTCTCCCTGTCTTTCCCCCTCTCTGTCTCTCCTCCCTCCCTCTCTCCCTCTCTCTCTCTCTCTCTCTCTCTCCCCTCTCTCTCTCTCTCTCTCTCTCTCTCTCTCCTCTCTCTCTCTCTCTCTCTCCTCCTCTCTGCCTGTCTGCCGGTCTGTTTCTCTCTCTCTCTGGCTGTGTGTGTCAGTGTGGAGAGTTTTGGGAGGAAGGGGCTGAGAGAGAGTGTGTATTTTTGTGTGTGTTTGTGTGTGTGGTGTGTTTGTGCGTGCTTGTGTGTATGTGTGTGTGAGTGAGAGAGAGAGAGCAATATTGTTCAGACTCACATTTTACACAAAACACAAGACGCTTATGTTTAATATTTAATTCAGAGGCAAATCTCATGTTTATTTCTGTACTTAAAAAAAAAAAAATACACCCTGCTCCCCAAAATAATTATTTAGACTGGCAAATCTAGACAAAGGACAAGGTCCTTCGATTAGAACTGATGCTTGATTCAGAGACAGAACAATATTTGTTTTGCCCTGATTTTTTTAAATTACTTTTACGAACACATGCATCCTCCACTTTTTCATTTAATGCCCCGCATTTTTTCTGATCTTCATGTTGCTTTAGTTCTTTTTTTTCTCTATGCTTCATTCTTTGTCTTAAAACTGTCCACTGCTCGTCCTCACGGTTTTGTTTTCTTTCATACGTTTTTATAACTGACAATCAATTTAACCCATCCTTGATACTTTTTGTCCACTGTATTGTGTCGTATAACTTTCTCTCCACAAAGTGACCCAGCAGCAGTACAGGGCCCCTCTGGCTGGTCGCCCCATGGCGGCGTGACATTGATGGGCTCCCTCTAGACTTCTGACCCCGGGGATGTGACATGACTGGCGAATCTGGGTGTGTCTGGGGTGGAGAGATTGAAATGAGCGGTGTGGGAACTGCAGGACCAGAATATCACAGAAGAGGAGGCGGCAACATTCCCCCCCCCCCCCTCATTCCCCCCGAAAAAAGAAAAAAGAAAGGAACCCCCCAAAAAAACCCATACCCCCCAAAAAACCCACCCAAACAACAACAACAACAACAAAACAACCCCAAACCAAACCAGAAACATTTCTGTGTCTGCACAAAAGGATCGCGGGCACTACAGTGCAGGGCCATCCGTTTTCGTTCTTTCTGCCCCTGCCCGCTTATGTTGGGTCTATAGAAGTAGAATAGATTCTTCTGCAGACGCGTTCCAGGGACAACTGATTGCCCTGAACCACTAACCTTTTTGTCCACAGAGAGAGAGAGAGTGACAGAGAGAGAGAAAGAGAAGAGAGAGAGAGAGACAGAGAGAGGGGGGGGGGGAGAGACAGAGAACTTGGATGTTTATTGTTCATCGGCCACAGGCCATTATGCAAACACATGGAAGAGAGAGAGAGAGACAGACAGACAGACAGAGACAGAGACAGAGGAGAGAGGAGGCGAACAAATAAAAGGCAAACTAACAAGACAATAAAACCAACAACAACTAACAGACCTAGAAACCAAGACAATAAAACAAACAACTAACAGACCTAGGAACTAGTGATTCATAGTAGTATTAACCCTGCTGCTACTGGTCAGTCAGGACTGGTCAGTCAGTCAGAGATGGGAGCGGGGTTATTTTTGTGTGTGTGTGTTTTTTTCCTCACTGACTTCGTTTCTCTGCAGGGAGTGGGCTTAGGGTTAGTTTTGTTTCTTTCATCTCTCTCTCTGTCTTTCTTTCGTACTTCTTCAATGCCGCTTTGTAGCCGTGTTCGGTTTTCTGATGCTTCCATAAGTATGCACTGCATGGAACTGCCCTTGTATTGCCAACAGTGGCTCTCTGGGCTTCATTTTCAGGTGTTTTCCCCCCCAGAAAGGGCGAGTCAGTCTCTGACGTATGTTTGATGATGCCGCTGTTCTTTGATCTTTCATGTGGGTTTAGATTATTTTTTTAAAAAAGAAGCCAAAACAACAACAACAGCCCACACACACATTGGAGGAAGCATGTGCAATATCTTGTTATTCTGTGTATTAGGAAAAAATAAACAGGTGCAGTATTTTATGATTGTTATTCTGTGTATTAGGAAAAAATAAACAGGTGCAGTATTTTATGACATTGTGGGAGGATCCCTAACGTTTAATTGCTCAAATACACTGGAACAACATGTGCGATGTCATGTTCACTTCACGGGGAAATATACGTGTTGCAATGCTTATCATTTGTATATTGCGAAAACATATATAACTTATCATTCCATATTTTAGAAAACTCTGTACAAAGCCATTTTCAAGACACTAGCCTTGAATTCGTTTAGGCAAGTGCGTACAATCACTAAAAATATTAGTGAGTAGTTAGGATAGTGTTCCATTATCTTATATATATATTTTTTTAATGATTTTCGTCTACTAAATCTAATCTCACCCGTCACTGTTTTTGAATGTACATCAATAGAGAGGACTTTAGCCCGTCTCGTCCAGTGTAATGTACACTTGTATAATGTAGCATCTTCTAGGGATAGTGTTAATAACATCTAGGGCTTTTTTTGTGTTGCTTTTTTGTTTTTTGGGGTTTCTTTTCAACCTGTGATAATCATTTTCATAACGACTAAGAAGTTGTAACTTGTTACCTGCTCTTGTTTTCTTTTCCTACTCTTTTTTTCTTCACATATATAATACGGCCTACAGTATGAATGAAGTTTAAAGCTATAAAACGCAATCAACTTTAAGGTCTTTCGTTGGCAAGAGTCCACTGCACACTAAAGTTGCAGTGAGTGATGGAAGGATGATTCAAACCTTCAGTCCCTCACTCCTCTGTTATGTGATTCACGGCAAAGCAGACTCAGCGGATACGTCAGTAGTTTAACTGATGATGCTCATCGGTCCACTTCATACCGCGCGGTTCCCAAATGTTTCATCACTGACTGACAGCCAGCTGACTGTCTGCATTAGCGGACAGTGAATCACGATTTACATAACACGTTTAGTTGCTGCCACTGCTGGTGCTGTTTTGCTTTAGGAGGTGGTCTTTCTGATTGTTAGGTCAGTGTGTTGAGTACTGTTGCTACGGTATTGCTCATTTTTGCAGAAAACGTTCGAGGCTGTTACTATTATTATTGCTTTTTATTCTTTGTAACTGTT
>CM054137.1:41379254-41384254 GCA_028751875.1 Rapana venosa | reverse complement strand
TTTTTCCACACACACACACCACACACACCACCACACACACACACAAACACACACAAAACCCACACACAACCACACACACACACACACACACACCACACACACACATATATATATATATAACACACATACGCACGAGCACGCTTGCACGCGCGCGCGCGTACGCACGCACGACACCACACACACACACACACACACACACAACACAACACAACACACACACACCCACGTCCGGCCAGGTTTATTTGTTTGTTTGGGTTTTCCCGGCCCCTCTTGTTGTTGTGTGTGTGTTGTTTTTCCCCCCGCACAGAGAGAGAGAGAGAGAGAGAAAAGAGAGAGAGAAAAGAGAGAAAGAGAGAGAGCCGAAGAGAGAAGAGAAAAGATGCTAAGACTCTGAATAATATATCTGAATATATAATCTTGAATATACACAAGCAAGAGGTAAGTTAAAAAAAAACCCACACCAGAGCCTCTAAGGCTGTAACGCCACGGTGTTCCATCCATCCATTCATATTCACTTTCCTAAAGGAACAATCATACATCACCCCACCCCCCCCCACCGTTTCCACGGACCCCCCCGGACCCCCCCCCCTCCCCCCCCCCCTCCCCCCCCCCCCCCCCCCCCCCCCCCCCCCCCATGCCTGCAACGTGAAGAGCCTCTCACGCATTTTTTTAAATTTTTTGACACAGCTGTTGCCTGCAAAACTTGACTTAGCCCTGCCCTCCCCCCGCACGTGTCACGGTGTGCAGAGGAAACAACAAAGAAACCGCCAGCCGGTTGACTGACTCACCTGCTTTAGCTGTTGGAATAGAAGGCAACTTCTTGCTGCGCTGTTTGGTGGCCGCCAGCATAGCAGGCCAGCAGCAAGCACAACCGATGGATTGGAGGAGAGGGTGGAGCGGAATTCATGGAGCAGAGCAGCTGACTTCATGGTGCCTCAGTTTTGGGGCAGCTAACGAAGAAGCAGAATTCTTGCAGAACTCCTTGAATGAAGGGAGTGTGTGAAGACGTCGTGACAAAATTCAGGCTGCGTTTATCGCGTTAAGGAAAAGCAAACAAAACAAACAACACACACACACAACAACAACACACAACAACAACTACAAAAATAACAAAGAAAAGAAATATACGAACGGGATGCACAGATTAAGGACAATGAATATCATTGTTCATTTGTAGACTTTTCTTTGTCCTGTTATTTTCCACAAATTTTTAATATACTTCGAATTATCTTGTCTTATTTGTCACCTGTTTGATGCATGCAGTTTTCTTCAGCTGTTGTCCATTTTTGCTGCTGTTGGTATGGTTGTTGTTGGGATTTTTTTGTTTGTTTAGGGAGGTTGCTTTTTTCGGAGGTGGGTGATGGTGGACAAGTGGCCCGATGTCTTTGTGTGATTTTTTTGGCTTTGTCGTTTTGGACATAATTATACGTTATAATGAACTGAACAATTCATATGCACATGAGTGTTGCAGCAGGTGGGAGAGAGAGAGAGAGAGAGAGAGAGGGGGGGGGGGGAGGGGGGGCAATACGGTGCAGAGATAACCTCTGTATGGAAACACTGAAAGTGAGACAGGGAAACAGAAAGCTGTGTTCCTGCATACAGAGAAAACAGTGCAGAAAGGGAGAAGGGGATTTTGATATAATAAGACTGATGAGAGAATGAAGCAGGAAACATGGAATAATAAGATCAAGAAAGATGAAGAGAAAAAACCAGGACACCCCCCTCAAAAAAACACACACAAAAAAACCCAACAACAAAACTACAACAAAACTCCAAACGAACAAAGGGGTAAAAACCATAATGCATCAAAACAACGTGAACAAGCAAAAAGACTCCCATTATCCCCTTTAAAGAAAATAGAAAGCCCTTGTCCCTTCTTCTGCTCAAACACGGAGCAACACACACACACACACAAACACACACACACAAACGCACGCACGCACGCACGCACGCGCACACACACCGAGAGAGAGAGAGAGAGAGAGAGGAGAGAGAGAGAGAGAGAGAGAGAGAGTGTGTGTACACAATGAAAATAAGTCAATAAAAGCAGTAACAAGCAAACTAGCACAGTTATGGTAACATTCTTTGGTATCTTTACCGTCCACTCATACTAAGTTTGAACACCCAAAGCGTTAACAAGCTGTTTATACAAAGATTTGTTTGGTTTAAAAAAACAACCCTGTTTTTAAGGGTTTTTTGGGGTAAACATTTCCTTTCTACATTTGCCTAAATATTGTTGACATCGCATAATAAGATTGAAATCAAAATGTTTCAAGCTTAACCTTTTTCCTCGAAAATCCAGCTGCTCTCTCTCTCTCTCTCTCTCTCTCTCTCTCTCGTCTCTCTCTCTCTTCTCTGTCTCTCTCTCTCTCTTCTCCTCTCACCCACACACACACACACACACACACACACACACACACACACACACACACACACACACACACACACACACACAGTCACCTCCATGCACACAACCACGCATTAATTTTTTACTTTACCAAGAAGTCGCTTTGTCAAGAATATTATAGCCTCGGGCTGGAGGAAAAGAATGATACAGATTTTGTGCGTCATCATCATAGCTTTTCGTTTATTTTATAAAGTGGGCGCTAACATCATTTCTGAAAAATCTGAGGGATATAATATTTTCGTTTTGTTTCGTCTGTTTGTTTTGATGCTGAATACGTTTCAACTTCAGCCAGTTAATGAATGAAAGCCATCCACGTTCCCCCTTCCTGTCTCTGCGTTTCTTTCCCTACATGGCGCAGATGAGCCATATACAGACAGAGTGGTAGGCTAGAGCATCAGCGGGTAAGGGTGGATGAAGAGGTCCAGGGAACAAAGAACACACACCGGGCTGCTACTATACTACGTTATCATGGAGAGTGACGTGACGTTGCAGGGCCCAGCGCATGCTTACTCATCTGCTGGGCAGGCAGCCTCGTGATATCACCGGAGGAAGGGAGGAAAGAGGAGAAGCAGAAAGGAGGGACGGTAGGGGTGAAGGAGTGGTGAGCGGTAATGACTCCTCCCCCCCTCCCCTACAAGATTTTTCACACGCACTTTTGTGTGTGGGGGAGCGTGGGAAAGAGACGTGTTCGTGTTCGTCTTTTATTCTTATGACAACAATAACAACAACCACGACGAAGACGACGAGGACAGTGACAGCAACACTAAACAATTCCACAGGTTATTTTTTCAGTGAAGGCATCTGTATTTGTGTTATCTCTGATTCCTACAGTCTCCTTGGGTCTGTTTTGCCCCTAAGAGTGTAGCAATATGTATGACAACAAAGAAAATGGTAGGGATGGGGGGAGGGGGAGAAAGAGAGAGAAAGAGGGTGGGGGGGAGGGGGAGAGGAGAAGGAGGAGGCTAGGGGGGAAGGGGGGGCAACAAAGAACACCCATGAGTTATGAGAGTCCTCTGCCTGCTTACTCATCGCTTGATCCAGGCGCCGATATCACTCCCAAGTATAGCAGGAAGGTGAGAAGGGAAAGGAGGGGGGGGGAGAGGGGAAGGGGGGCAGGTTGGGAATGTTAGGACTCTGCTGCACTGGAGTATATTCTGCTGTGTCACGTATTCTGGAACAGAAAGAAACAACAACGTTAGAACATAGGTTTGTTTGAAAACCCTGCCGTCTGTGTCGCATAGGCGGGTCAGAAGCAGGATCAAAAAGTATCATGTCTTGGTACAAGGTTGATTCTTCAGTTAGTAACGGATCAGTTTTTGTTTAATGATAGAATTCAGTTTTGTTTAATGATAGAATTCAGCCTTTAAACTCTCTCTCTCTCTCACACACACACACAACACACACACACACACACACACACACACACACACACACAACAACACACTACACACACACACACACACACACACACACACACACACACACACACACACACACACACAACACACACACAACACACACACACACACACACAACACACACACACACACACACACACACACACACACACACACACACACACACACACACACACCACACACTGGCACCATCAATAGATGGACGATCCTGAATCACAACTGATGAATATTTGGATAACGTGAAAATAATTTATCGAAAGTATTTTACGAATTTTTGTCTGTTTGTTTTTAATCGTTTTGTCTTTGTTTTGTTCATATTGTTAATATTGAACACGAACGGTTGGATAGATAGTAACATTCATCTCAGATGTCATCTTTATTACATTCTGTTGGCAGTCTTCAGTTCTTTTCATGAAGTAACTGCACCTCGTAAAATTGATTCGATACTGCCAGATAATTCGTGTGATTTAGCCTAAAATAACAAATATTTCACCTCGCAAAAGAAGACAATTTACATCGAATTAATATTCTTCAGAACCGAATCTTTTGAACTATATGAAATGTGTTCTTGTTGGAAAAAAAATCACAGTTTCATAAGTAATAATATATAGAGTAAAATAAGGGCGTTCTTTGTTGATTTTTTTGTTTGTTTGTTTGTCGTTGTTGATGGTGGTTGTGGTGGTAGTGGGTATATTGTTTATGTTTGTTTGTTTTGTTGATGTTGGGACTTTGGGAGGGGAGGGAGATGGTGGTGTGGGGGGGGGGGGGGGGGGTTGGTTGCTTCCTTGCAGTTTTTGTTATTTTCCGCATTAGAACTGAAACTGAAAGGTTGAATGTCGGTTTTTCCTTTCACTGAAAACAATAGAGCATTTTTTGGCCTTTTCCTTCTGTCAGTCTCTTTGTTTCCCCCCCACCAATAGAAGAGAGCATCGGAAAAGAGACACGTAAGGAAAGTCTCCCTCCATCTGTTATCAGCCATCAGGAATTGTCGTTATTTTTGCCTGCTGACTCAACACTTAAGGCTGGGCAGATGATATCACTCCAGCAGAAGGAGGAATAAGATGGAAGAGAGAGAGGGGAGAGGAGAGAGAGAGAGAGAGGGGAAGAGGAAGAGAAGAGAGAGAGAGAAGAGAGATGAGAGAGAGAGAGAAGAGGGAGGGGGGAGGGAGAAGGGG
>CM054137.1:41369254-41374254 GCA_028751875.1 Rapana venosa | reverse complement strand
CTACTTCTGGCTATGATCCCTGGTCGGATACAATGGCTCCCAGGTACTTGAAGCTTTGAACTGTTTCACTTCTGGTCATTAACCCTGATATCAGTGCTAATGCCGTTGGTGTTATTAGTCATCATTTGGTCTTCTCTGCACTGATTTCCATGCCGTATGTTTTGGAGGCCTTATCCAAGGTGTTCTGTTAGGCTGGCAAGCTCTTTTTCTGATCCTGCTATTCCATCAATGTCATCTGCGAAGCGGAGGTTTGTGATCGTTCTGCCACCAATGCTGACTGATCCTTCATGAGTTCCAGTGCATCAGCCATGATTCTCTCAAGGAAGATGTTGAAAAGAGTGGGTGAGAGTAGACAGCCCTGCCTTACTCCAACTGTTGTTCGAAACCATTCTCCAATAGTTGTTGTTGTAGTACACTGCACTGGTGGCCTCGCTGTACAGCTGTTTGATGACTCTGATCAGGTTTGCATTGATGCTGTACAAATTCATGGTTGCCCACAAAGCTGCATGCCACACCCTGTCAAATGCCTTCTTAAAATCGATAAATACGTGGTAAGGTCTTTGTTGATGTTGAAGGTACCGCTCACATAGTATTCTGAGGTTGAATATCTGTTCTGTTGTGCTGCGCCCTGCTCTGAAACCTGCTGTTCCTCAGCAATGTTTGTCTCTGCTTGTGGCTTCAGTCTATTCAATATTATCTGCAGCATGACCTTTGCTTGGGTGACATATGAGGCTGATTGTGCGGTAATTATGGCATTGTTGTAGATTTCCTTTCTTGTGGAGGTGATGATGAGTGACTGCGTCCATGGTGTTGGCCATTTTCCTGTCTGCCAGATCTTGTTGCAGATTCTTAGTAGGGCGCTGATCATGGCTTCCCCTCCAGCTTGGACCAACTCAGCTGGAATGTTGTCAGCCCCTGCTGACTTCCCCTTTTTCAGCGATCTGACTGCTGTTTCCACTTCTTCTCGGAGGATAGGGTGACTGTCTGTGTCTTTGCTTTCGGGTACATTAAGGACTTCTGGATCTCCTGCGGTTCTATAGTTATACAGGTCGGAGCAGTATTCTGTCCATCTGGTCCATCAGGTCAGGTCAGAGACTCCCTCTGCTACTGGTAACCATGTAACCCAGTACCACCTGCCACATGTGGGGAGTAAACCCAACCAAAAAATCCGACCTGGAGAGGGATGGGCTCCGCCAGGTTTGATTTGCCCAAGATACACCAATGACAAAGACAGCCAGAATCTCCATACCGGATCGGTCGTCGCCCGGGTTACCAAGGACCGCGCCTTCTGTTGCTCATCAGGACAGATGTCGAAAGTATGCTACTGATGTAAAACGCAGCAAAATTCGTGCCAGAAACAACACCATCATTGGCACGTGGAATGTACGGACACTAAGAGCTGCAGGCAAAGTGGAAGAACTGACACATGAGATGTCCAGATATCAATGGCACATCCTTGGGCTCTGCGAAGTCAGGTGGATAAACATGGGAGAAACAACGACCCAGGAAGACCACAAATTATACTACAGTGGAAAACAGGATAAACATGAACACGGCGTGGGGTTTCTCGTTCACAAAGACACCGTGAACACCGTCATGAGCTGTCAGCCTGTGTCCAGCAGACTTATTACCATCCGCCTGAGAGCAACCCCCTTTAACATAACTATAGTACAGGCATACGCCCCTACATCAGACTACACAGATGAAGCCGTAGAAGAATTTTATGACCAGCTACAAAAGGTTCTGAATCAAACTTAATCTACTACCCTCTGAAAAATAAAAATTGTTCCAAAAAAATTGTTCAAATTGTTCTCTCTCTCTCTCTCTCCTCTCTCTCTCTCCTCCTCTCTCTCTCCCCTCTCTCTCTCCTCTCTCTCTTCCTCTCTCTCTCTCTCTCTCTCTCCTCTCTCTCTCTCGTTCTTCTTTTCACTGTCTGTCTGTCTCTCTGTCTGACTTTGTCTTTGTCTCTGTCTCTCTCTCTTGTTTATTTTCGTATGGTACATTTTATGGTTAAGTGTTATGAAGAGGTTGTAGTTAAATATCATTGTTGTTAAGTAATTTTTGTTTCTAGATAGATAGATGGCTTGATGAAAAAAGCATATGCAATTGCTTATTCAATGTACCATCTGGAAATAAAATTTTGACTTGACTTTACTTCTCTCTCTCTTTTCCCACACCCCACACACACACACACACACACACACACACACACCCCACACACACCTGAAAACGCACGCCCCAGTACACACAGAGGGTGAGGGAGAGAGAGGACTGAGGGATACCCAAGCCCAAAAAAGTATGGGGGTTCAGTTGTCTGGGAAAGCCTAGACAGACGAATACCCAAAGGTTTGGGCAAATTCAGGCCAGTTTAAGGGAAATGAAAAAACCGAAGCCAACCCCCCCAAAAAACAACCCCAAAAAAAAAAAAAACCCCGAAAAAAACAACAACCCCCAACCCCAAATCACAACAACAACAAAGAACCACCCCCAAAAACCCCCCCCCCCCCACAAAAACCCCCAAAAAAAACCAAAAACAACAACAACACCCCCCCAAAAAAAAAACCAACAAACCAAAAACAAAAAAAAAACCCAAAACCAAAAAAAAACACCCAAAAACCAAAAAAAAATCGCAAATGAAGAGAAAAAAGTCAGGTCATAAACTGTAATACATCCCCCCCCCCCCCCCCCCTCCCCCGAGAAAAAGCCAAAAGAAATGAAAACATGTCTGCCCGCTTTGTGAAATTCGTTAAAAATATAATTCATAACCCCAAATTTGCAAAATTAAGCAATTTTTAGGGGAACCCCAGAAATTGCTTACTTATTTCAACATTCGTGATAGGGGCCGTTCTGAAGAAAAAAATTTTTTTCTTTTTAAACCAAGTATTTTTCATCAGGGGGGTTAAGATTTACAACCACAAGGGAATTAGTTGTTTTTGGGTTTGGGGGGTTGCTTTTTTTATTTGGGTTTTCCCGTTGTTGTTGTTTTTTAAATTTTTTAAAAGGGGCATCATTGCATGCAAATGGGCAGAGCATAATTTTTTCTCTACCCCCACCCCCCCCCCCCCCCCCCCTTTTTTTTTTGTTTTTAAAATGAGTTTTTCCCCAAACTCTCTTCAAAAGGCCCAAAAAAATTCCCTTTTTTTTTTTTTTCTTCCCTTTTTTCCCTCCTTTTTTCTTCTTTTCTTTCAATTTTTGTTTGCTTTTTTCTTTCATGCCTATAATTTTGTTTTTTGTTTTGTTTTAAATTTTCCTGTTTCTTAAGGGTGTTTTTACGCGTTTTCTTCCCGTAGGAAAAAAATCTCTTTTTTTTTCCTTTTTTGTTTCCTTTATCAAACCCCCCTTTCCTTCTTTTTTTTGGTTTTTTTTACTTCTTTTCCCTTTGCTTTTCTTGGGGTCCTTCCGTTGACGATTTCAAAAACCGCTTCTCTGGGTTTTAACAACTCAAAAAAAAAAAACAAAAAAAACCACGGGTATAGTTTTTTCCCGGAATAAAAGACATCAAAATAAAAGAAAACCCCGATATGTTTTTCAGGAATCGCGGACGTTTCACGGGCTAACCCGACTAACAAACTTTTTGCACACTAACAGACCAACCAACTTTTAACAGGACTACAACTATCAAAGTAAAATTTAAACCCAAACTCGTTACACCTTGGCAACTAGCTCCTCACTCACTGGAAACCCTGACGAGGGGGTAGGTTTCTTTTTGAATCACGACTGGGCCCGATCAGCACGTGACGATGATACCTTTCCCCCAACTAAAATCGGGAATGGGGGTCTCCCCCTCACCCAAACACTCTGCCAGGGAAAAGATATCACCACCGCATGGCTGTGATTTAGTAGGGTGTGGTTTTAAGGCAGCAACCTGCAGCAAAAGAGAGGGAAAAAATGAATGAGAAAGGGAAAAAGGACACCCAAAAACAGACAGGGAAAAAAAAAGAAAAAAAGGAGAAGAGGGGACGGAAGAAAAAGCGACAGAAAAGGAATGAAGAGCAAACGCTTTGACAGGGAAGTTGAACAAAAAAGAAATACAAGGAGAATCAACAACGAAAGGCAACAAAAGAAAATAAGGAAAAAAAGGGGAAAAATCAAAACAGAAAAAGAGTGGCTGTGGTAGGGAAACTGCAAGAAAGAACTAAACTGAAAAAGAAAGAAGGAAGTACAGAAAAAAGGAAAGAAAAAAACCGGAAGAATAGTAGAACGAAAGAAAGAAAATTGAATCGAAAAAAAAAGAAAGGCTGCAGCAGGGAAACTGCAGGAAACAAAGAAATAAAAAGAAACAAAACTGAAAAAGAAAGAAGGAAGGAAAGAAAGAAATTAAAAAACAGCAGAAAGAAAGAAAGGAGAGAACGAAAAACAAGAAGGCTATGGGTAAGAAACTGCAGTGAAAGCGAAAAAAAAAAGACAAAGAAAAAGAGAGATAGAAAGAAAGAAGTAGAGAAAGAAAAAAAAGGACATAAAAAAGTAACAATTCTCTCCCATGCTGAGTCGGATATGCTGGGCCTGACTTGTCAGGCGCTTAACGGCAGCGTGACGCATTTTCGCTCATAAACAGACAAAGAGAAGAAGAAGAAAACGTAGAAGAAGAAGAAGAAGAAAAAAGAAGAAGAAGAAGAAGAAGAAGAAAAAAGACAAATAAAAATGGATGAAAAATAAAAGGAGAAAAAAATAACATTTAAAAAAAAAAGAAGAGAACCAGGAAGAAAAAAGTAGAAAGAAGTATGGAGCCAAGAATGAAGAAAGAGAAAGATAGAGAGACGAATGAAAGAAAAAAATGTAACAAGTTAAAAGCAAAGCGGAAGCAAGAAAGAAAATATTGGGGGAGGAAGAGAGAAAGAGAAAGAAGCGAGAAAAAATCAGTGAATGGGGATGAAGAAGAAGAAGAGGAAGAAGAAGAAAAAGAAGATAATAACGAGGAGGAAGGGGACGACGACGAAGAGGAGAAGAAGGAAGAATTAAAAAAAAAATTTAAACGTTGAATTGTTTTTCTTCTTACCAAA
>CM054137.1:41308712-41368754 GCA_028751875.1 Rapana venosa | reverse complement strand
AGAAAAGCGATTCTAACCCTTTTTGTAGGGTGATAAGTGGCGTCTTGTCATCACACTCTCTGGCCTCTATTTTTTTGTATTTGTCTTGTCTCTCTCTCTCTCTCTCTCTTCTCTCTCTCCTCTCTTCTCTCTCTCTCTCTCTCCTCTCTCTCTCTCTCTCTCTCCCTCTCACTGACTTCTGTCTCTCTCTCTTTCTCTCTCTCTCTCTCCCTCCTCCCTCTCTCTTTTCTCTCTCTCTCTTTTCTCTCTCTCTTCTCTTTCTTTTTCCCTTCTCTCTCCCCTCTCTTCTCTCTCTCTCCTTCTCTTCTCTCTCTCTCTCTCTGTCTCTCTCTCTGTGTCTCTCTCTCTGTGTCTCTCTGCCTCTCTGTCTGTTTGTCTTTTCTCTCTGTCTCGAAAGCATGTATGTATGTATGTATGTATATGTATGGCCTGCATGAAATGGATGTGTGTATGTATGTATGTATGCATGCATGCATGTATGTATGTATGTATGTCTCTCTGTCGTCTGTCTGTATGTATGTATGTATGTATGGATGGATGTATGTATGCATATATGTATGTATGTACGTGTGTGTGTATGTATGTATGTGTGTGTAGGTGTGTGTCTGTCTGTCTGTATATAAACGTGCCTGTGCATCTATGTCAGAATGAAAATTTCTTGATATTATGAAAGACTTCGCGAAACTATTAAGACGAAGTACTGGCATCCCAACAAAATGTGAACAGAACTTTTTTTTTTTTTATCCATGATTATCCTAGTTGCCCTTCGTGTAAAACGTCACGGGAAAATGGGGTGTACATTTTGTCCTGTGATATCTGACTCTCATGACCTCAGGTTGATGGAAGCATTTTAATTCTTCTGGCTCATTAGGTACACATCAACTGTTATCGCCGTTATCCAGAGACTTTGGGGTTTTAAAAAATTCCAAAGTTTCTTTTTACAACGGAAACAATCTCTCTCTCTTACTCACACAAAACACACACACACACACACACACACACACACAACACACACACAAAACACACAACACACACACACACCCCACACACACACACACACCAACACACACACACACACACACACAACACCACACACACACACACACACCCCACACACACACACAGCACATAGTCACTTCCTTAAAAACTATTATAATACAGATCTTACTTTATGTTTCTCGTTCTAAAAAAACATTATAAATCACATTTTTTTAAAATGACTAAGCTGAAATAGTCTTTCACAAGGAATTGAGGCCTGTTAGTAACTGTTTAACAGCGGCATTTGACTGGAACAGCTGAAAAATAATAAAGTGCATCGCCAGTTTTAACTACTAAATAACTGCCCCTTTTCACTGTGTGGGAAGACACCCAAACAAGAAACTTTGAGGGAAAGAGGTGCAATTAGTAGAGAGAAAGAGAGAGGAGGGGAAGAAGAGAGAGAGAGAGAGAGTGAGAGAGAGTTGAGAGAGAGAGAGGGAGAACAGAAACGATGAGATGAGAGAGAGAGGGGAGAGAGAGAGAGACAGACAGACGCCCAGACAGACAGTCAGAACAGACATAACTACACACACACACAACACAGAAAGAGGGAGGGGGGGAGGGGGATGGATGGAGGCAGAGTGAGAGAGAGAGAGGCACACAGGCAGACGGACGGAGGCCAGACAGAGAAGACCGAGACAAAACGGACAGATGGACAGAGAGAGAGAGAGAGAGAGAGAGAGAGAGAGGAGAGAGATAGATGTGAGTGACAGACAGACAGACAGAAAAGACAGATAGAAGGGAGGGATGGAGGCAGAGAGAGAGAAGGAGGCAGACAGACGAGGACGGACGGAGGCAGAGAGGCCCGAGGCAGTCGGACAGATGGGCAGAGAGAGAGGAGAGAGAGAGGGGATGAGAGGAGAGAGAGAGAGAGAGAGAGGGGAGAGAGAGAGAGAGATACAGATACAGATACAGTTTACACGGCGCGCACGCACACGTGTCACACACGCACACGCGCACACACACACACACACGCACGCACACACACCACACACACACACACAAAAACACACACACACACACACACACCACACACACACAACACACAAAACACACACAGGTGTTGGCCTTTTGCACTTGCCATCAGTTGTCTGACAAAGGTGGCCCTGATGGCGAGATAGATGCGTGACACATCCGTTTGTTGTCATTATGTTTGTTTTCTGTCTGTAGTCATCTTTGACTCTGCTTCCGTCCCCCTTCTCGCCCCTCTTCCTTTTTTCTCTTTGTAACGTTTGTGGTCAAGTTCCCCCCCCCCCCCCCCCCCCCCCCCCCCCCCCACTCCACTGTATCTTTTACCCCCCCCCCCCCTCTCCCCCCCCACTGTCTCTGGGGGAAAACCCGTTTTTTGTTATGGTGTTGCCATGGGGGTTCCTTTGTTTATTCAGATGCTTTTCTCGTATTGGTTTTACTCTCTCTCATCTCTCTTCTCTCTCTCCTCTCTCTCCTCTCTCTCTCTCTCTCTCTCTTTTTCGCTTCTTATTCATTTTTTATTTATTTTATTATTATTTTGATCTGGATTTTAAAAAAAGCATGTAATTGTTAATCTACTACCTTGAAATAAAATTGTTCCAAAAAATTGTTCAAATTGTTTCTTCTTTTTCTCTCTCTTCTCTTTCTCTCTCTCTCTCTTCTCTCTCTCTTCTCTTTTCCTCTTTCTTCTCTTTTCTCTCTTTCACTGTTGTCTGTCTCTCTGTCTGTCTTTGTCTTTGTCTCTGTTCTCTCTGTCTCTCTCCTTGTTTTTTTTTTTATTGGTACATTTTATGGTTAAGTGTTATGAAGAGGTTGTAGTTTAAATATCTTGTTGTTAAAGTTAATTTTGTTTCTAGATAGATAGATGGCTTGATGAAAAAAGCATATGCAATTGCTTATTCAATGTACCATCTGGAAATAAAATTTTGACTTGACTTGACTTCTCTCTCTCTCTTACACACACACACACACACACACACACAACACAACACAACACACACACCTGCACGCACGCACACGCACACACAGAGGGTGAGGGAGAGAGAGAGGACTGATGGATAATAAGACAGAAAAGTATAGGTTCACTTGTCTCGTAAAGCCTAGACAGACGTGAGATAGCCAAAGTGTTCCTGGGCAAATTCAGGACAGTTTAAGGTGAAATGAAATACCGAAGGACACCCCCCAAAAAAAACACACCCAGAAAAAACAACAACAAGCCCCAAATCACAACAGCAAAGAACCATCCCCCAAAAAGAACACAAAAAACCCCAAACGAAACAACAACAACACAACCCCCCCAAAAAAACAAAAAAAACAACAACAACAAAAACAAAACAAAAAACCAAACCAAAACAAAATACCCAACAACAACAAAAATCGCGAATGAAGAGATAAGAAGTCATGTCGATAAACTGTAATGCATTTCCCCCACCCACACCCACACCCGAGAAAAAGCCGAAAGAAATGAAAGACAGTGTCTGACAGCTTTGTGTATGTCGTTGAAAAATATAATTCATAACCCAATGCTAAAATTAAGCAATTGTTAGAGGACCCTCAGCATTGCTTGTACTTATTTCATACATTCGTGATATGGCGTTCTGAAGAAATAAGTTTTTCGTTTAAACCAAGTAGTTTTCATCATTTTGTTAAGATTTACAACCACAACGGATTAGTTGATTTTGTTTGTTTGCTTGTTTAGTTGGTTTTGCCGTTGTTGTTGTTGTTATTATTAAAGGGCATCAGTTGCATGCAAATCGCAGAGCATCATCTTTTCTCTACCCCCCCCTGGTTTTTTGTTTTTTAAGTGAGTGTTTCCCACGTCTCTTCATATGCCCAAAAAATTCTTTTTTTTTTCTTTTTCTTTCCATTTTCTCCTTTTTCTTCTCTTCTTTCAATTTTGTGTTTGCTTTTTTCTTTCATGCACTATCATTTTGTTGTTGTTTTGCTTTAATCCTGTTTTCTTAATGGAAGTTTCACGCGTTACTTCCCGTAGGAAAAAAAATCTTTTTTTTTTCCTTTTCTTTCCTTTTATCACCTCCCTTTCTTCTTCTATTTTGTTTATTTTACTTCTTTTCTTCGCTTTTCTTGTGTCCTTCATTAGACGATTTCAAACCTGCTTCTCTGGGTTGAACAGACTATCAAAATAAAAGAACTAAAACGAACCACGGATATAGTTTTACAGGAATCACAGACTATCAAAATAAAAGAACCACGGATATAGGTTTACAGGAATCGCGGACGTTTCAGCGTGCTAACAGACTAACAAACGTTTCAGCAGCACTAACAGACCAACCGACATTTTAACAGTACTAGCAGACTATCAAAGTAAATTAACCAAGCTCGTTACACATTGGCAACTAGCTCACTCACTCATCTGGGACCATGACGAGGGTGTAGTTGCTTTTCATGAATCACTGACTGACAGATCAGCAGCGTGACGATGATACCTCCTCTAACTGAACTCGGCACTGCAGGTCTCCCCCTCACAAGCACTCGTGCCAGTGAATGATATCACCACAGCATGGCTGTGATTCAGTAGGCTGTGTGTGTAAGGCAGCAACACTGCAGCAAAAGAGAGAGAAAGAATGAATGAGAAAGAAAGAGAGACACAAAGACAGACAGGGAAAAAAAGAGAAAAAAAGGAGAAGAGGAGAACGGAAGAAAAAAGGACGAAAAGGGAAAGAAGAGCAAACAATGGCGGAAGTTGAACAAAAAGAAAAACAAGGGAATCAAAAACGGAAAGGGAACAAAAGAAAATAAGGGAAAAAAAAAGGGAAAAATCAAAACAGAAAAGAGTGGCTGTGGTAAAGGGGGAAATGCAAGAAAAAACTAAAATGAAAAAAAAGAAGAATACAGAAAAAAAAAAGGAAGTGAAAGCGAATAAAAAAAACGAGAAAAAGAGGCTAGAAAGAAAGAAATAAGAAAGAAAGAAAAAAAAGGGCATAAAAAAGTAACAATTCTCTCCCATGCTGAAGTCGGATGCGCTGGGCCTGACTTGTCAGGCGCTTAAACGGCAGCGTGACGCATTTTCGCTCATATAACAGACAAAGAAAAGAAGAAGAAAACGTAGTAGAAGAAGAAGAAGAAGAAGAAGAAGAAGAAGAAGAAGAAGAAGAAGAAAGACAAATAAAAAATGAATGAAAAAGAAAAGGAGAAAAAATAATAACATTTTATAAAAAAAATAGACGAGAACCAGGAAGAAAAAAACGGAAGAATAGTAGAACGAAAGAAAGAAAATTGAAACGAAAAAAAAGAAAGGCTGCAGCAGGGAAACTGCAGGAAACAAAGAAATAAAAAGAAACGAAACTGAAAAAGAAAGAATGAAGGAAAGAAAGAAATTAAAAAACAGCAGAAAGAAAGAAAGGAGAGAACGAAAAAAAGAAAGGCTATGGGTAAGAAACTGCAGTGAAAGCGAATAAAAAGACAGAGAAAAAGAGAGCTAGAAAGAAAGAAGTAGAGAAAGAAAGAAAAAAAAGGACATAAAAAAGTAACAATTCTCTCCCATGCTGAAGTCGGATGCGCTGGGCCTGACTTGTCAGGCGCTTAACGGCAGCGTGACGCATTTTCGCTCATATAAACAGACAAAGAAAAGAAGAAGAAAACGTAGTAGAAGAAGAAGAAGAAGAAGAAGAAGAAGAAGAAGAAGAAGAAGAAGAAGAAGAAAGACAAATAAAAATGAATGAAAAAGAAAAGGAGAAAAAATAATAACATTTTATAAAAAAAATAGACGAGAACCAGAAGAAAAAAGTAGAAAGAAAGTATGGAGCAAAGAATGAAGCAAGAGAAAGATAGAGAGACGAATGAAAGAAAAAAATGTAACAAGTTAAAAGCAAAGCGGAAGCAAGAAAGAAAATATTGGGGGAGAAAGAGAAAGAGAGAAAGAGAAAGAAGCGAGAAAAAAAATTAGTGAATGGGGATGAAGAAGAAGAAGAGTAAGAAGAAGAAAAAAAAGATAATAACGAGGAGGAAGGGGACGACGACGAAGAGGAGAAGAGGAAGAATTTTTTTAAAAAGTTTAAACGTTGATTGTTTTTCTTCTTACAATGCTTTTCTGTAGCAAAGCATATTTTTGCCAGATGATAAAAGACACTTAAAAACACAAAGTTACGAACTATCGATTTTCTGTTCACCTAGTGGATTTCCCATTGAGAATCCAGCTTTGCCATTGTCGATACATCTTCAGCCCAGAATAAAATGTAATCAGAATATTCATATCGTGATCAGAGTTTTAAAGCAAATCAAATATAAAAACCAAAATCAAACACAACAGCAAAAAAATCGGGAACAAGCTGCACCTTTTGGGCCTACACAAATTAATCAAATATTCATGAGAAAAGAAAGAAGAGAGGTGGGAAAGAAATTGGGAAGGAAGGAAGGGAGGGAAGAGTGAAGGATTGGATGATGGAAATGTCTAAAACATATAAGTAGATTAACGCATGAATAGATAGATGTGTAGATAAATGAGTATAGAAAAAAAAAAGAAAAAAAAAGAAAGAAAGAAAAAGAGATAAAAAGTTTGAATAAATAACTTATTCACCCAGCCAGGGAACCGAACACTCGCGATAATCTCTCACAATCCTTTACTACGCATGATCTAACTACTGAACTGATTATTAATTTATTTCATTAGTCCGTCAGTTGGCTTTTCACCCAGGAATCTGATCCGATCTTATCAGCAGCAGCAGAGGAAGAAGCAGACAGTTACCAGAAAACAGAAAAGAAGGAATAGGAAGAGGAGGAGGAAGAGGAGGAGAGGGAGAAGAGGAAGGAGAAGGGGTACCAAGGAAGAAGATGTGTGATGTCTGCTGACAGATGAGGTAGTGTGTAGGACAGGGGTGAGGGAGGGGGTGCATGGCGGGGAGGGTGGAGGGAGGGTCAGAGCGGGTAGAAGGGAGGGGGGGGGGGGGAGCTGTTATTATTCTGGTACTACTGTGACTGATGTCACAGGGGGGCAAAGTGACTAACGGTTCTTTGTTCTCCTAATACACTGGAGGGGGGTAAAACAAAGGGTGTGAGGGCAAGAGAGAGAGGGAGGGATGAGGGGAGGGGGGATTAACGAGAGGGAGGGGTGTGGGGGTGTGCATGGTTCATAGTGCTACTGATTAATTGGAGGGGAATTAGTCACTTTCAGAAACTCTGGATATCTTTATTTTCTTCGACTTTTTCCATGGATGTCTATTTTCTTCGTCTATTTTCTGAATGTCTTTTATTTTACTTACCCCCCCCCCCCCCCCCCCTCTCTTTCTCTCTCTCTTCGATGTTGATATTCTCGGAGTCCTAACACTCATATTTTGTTCTTAAAGGTTTCTTCCCATCCCCCCCTCCCCCCCCCCCCCCTTCTTTTCTTTCTTTGTGTGTAGTTTGTTTTTTTTGTTTGTTTTGTTGTTATTGTTTCAAGTAGAGTAAATCAGATTGTAGAAGTGACAGATTGGAAGATTGGCAGTGCCTTTTTATTTACAGATTTATGTTTTCTTTAAGACCATAGTCTGAACTAACTCTCTCTCTCTCTCTCTCTCTCTCTCTCTCTCTCTCTCTCTCTCTCTTCTCTCTCTCTCTCTCTCTCTCTCTCCCTCTCTCTCTCTTGTTTTGTTTGTCTGGTTTTTTTGGTTTTTATTAGGATTGCTGTTGTCCTTTCTTTTTTACCACCATATTATTGTAAAAAACCTGATATTTTTCCTCTTTCTTTGTTTTTAGATAGTTTTATCTTTGGTTTAATGTCCATTCACTACTAGATATTTAGACAAGCAAAATTTAGAACAAAACTATAAATGAAAAAATATATTCATTCCTTCTTTGTTTATTCTTTCCTTCTTTCTTTCCTTCCTTCTTTCTTTCCTAAAACTCCGTCTGTCTTTCTACTTTACTGTATTTTCCCCTTTCGTCTCTCAGTCCTTAGTCATTGTGTCCATGTTTGGGTTTACAGTCACGTCAATCACGACGTACTGAATGGTGATTAAATCACCACATCATTTCGTTCTTCGTCAGACTGACGATAATAGTGACTGATGAAATCACAGCGTCACGTTGGGAGGAGGATGGGTTAAAAAAAAGGAAGAAAAAAAGATTATTTTTCAAACGGTCTTGACCCAGTCTAGTACTTTAAACACACTACGGCTTTGAATGACTGTGGAATGTGTGGTGTTGAATATAAATAATAAATGGAATTTATATTGCGCGATATCTTGTAAAAACAAATCAGAGCACATGTGACAAGTACAAAGAAAATAATTATAGGAACACTAGAAGGTGATTATGATAATACGATTCTGTCATAAAAGGGATTTTTCTTTTTTTTCTTTTCCTTTTTTTAAGCTTAAATCTTGTATTTGAACTTGTAATACTCTCCCCCTTTGCCATCTCTTCTCTCTCTCTCTCTCTCTCTCTCTCTCTCTCTCTCTCTCTCTCTCTCTCTCTCTCTCTCTCTCTCTCTCTCTCTCTCCTCTCTCGTCCCTCCTCTCTCTCTGTGTATGTCGCTCCTCCCTCTCTCTCTATTCCTCTCCCTCCCCCCACTCTGTGCGTGTGTGTGTCTCTCTCTCTTTCTCTCCGTCTCTGTCTGTTTGTCTGTCTGTCTGTCTGTCTGTCTGTCTGTCTGTCTTCTCTCTCTCTCTCTCTCTCTCTCTCTCTCTCTCTCTCTCTCTCTCCCTCCCTGCCTCTCTCTCTCTCTCTGTCCCTCCCACTCTCCCTCCCTCTCTCTTCCCTCCCTTTCCTCCCCCTCCCCCCCTCCCCCCCCCCCCCCCCCCCCCCCCCCCCCCCCCCCCTCTCTCTCCCTCTCTCCCATCAGGCTCATCACTCATCAAACGACCCCTCTTCCTCTGTCACTGGACTCAGTCCCCGCTGTCGGCAGTGGGTGAGTCATTTTAACTATGGTTATTGTTCTAATTATGTTAGCCATCATCATCACCATCATCATCATCATCATCTTCATTCCAGACCCTGGTAGTCAGCCTGATAAAGAAAGAAGTGGAAAAAAATCGTTTTAGTCGCATTAATACAGTTTGCGTGAGGGGGCTGTTGTATTTTTCTTCTTCTGTTTTTTATTTCGTTCGGCTGAATGTTTAATACTGAATAAGTGAGGGGAAAAAACCTGCACATATTTTTGGTCATGTTGAATAGTATGCGTAGTGTTTGGTTTTCTTCTGCGTGTGTAATAACTGCAAAGGGTGTGTCCGCTGACCTCAGCCGACACATTCCGACTTCAGGGCAGTAAGCTCGTTAGAAAGTTCCTAAGAAAAAAGTCAGATTCGCTTGGAAAAAAAAAAGGCAGGAGAATGGGCTGGGAAGGCAAAGAGAGAGAGAGAGAGAGAGAGAGAGAGAGAGAGAGAGAGAGAGAGAGAGAGAGAGAGAGAGGAGAGATGAGAGAGAGAGAGAGAGAGAGGAAAATAGGTGAGGAGGTAAGGGAAAAGGCCGAAACAAAGGAAATGATAGCAAAAGGGAAGATTTTAAGCACAGAATTTCCAGAAAGTATCGAAGCTAAAAGTATCGAAGCTTCTTTTTTTAAGAAAAAAACCTGAAAGAGCCCCTGATATCCCCATGAGGTGGGTAGGTGGGTGAGACATTTTTAGAAAAGAAAAAAAATGGTTAATCTGGTTTTTATTTCTACTTTCTTTATTGTATGCAAGATACGTATCTCACACACACACACACACACACACACACACACACACACACACACACACACACACACACACACACACACACACACACACACACACACACACACACACACACTCTCTCACACACACCATCCACTCTCTCTCTCTCTCTCTCTCTCTCTCTCTCTCTCTCTCTCTTCTTCTCTGCTCATCTCTTGCTTTGGATTTTTTTTTTGTAGCTGGTAAGTGAAGGGGGGATGCAAAAAGGGAGTGGTGGGGAGGAGTGGTGGCGTGCGTGCGTGCGTGTGTGCGTGCGCGCGCGCGCGTGTGTGTGTATGTGTGTGTGAGCGTATGCACTTGGTTTCGTTCTTGCAGCCTATATTATGTATCCAATTTGACATACTCACATAATTATCACTTACTGGCAGACCTACCGCCATCTCCCACCCTTCTTCATTTTCCTTTCCATAACCTATCCTTAAAACAGATGTCTTTGCAGAACACACAGACACAAACACAGACACAGACACAGACACACACAAAGACACAGACTCACACACACACACACACACACACACACACACACACACACACACACACACACACACACACACACACACACACACACACACACACGCAACGCGGGCTTGCTTTAAAGGAAACACTAAACCATAGCACATCACAGTTTGAAAACACAGAATTGTGCAATAAAGCTGTGATATATGGGTATTTCATAAAGTTCTTCATAATACGATTTTGTGTTAGTGATAGGATCTTGGAGGACTGTGTCGTTTTGTTTTTTGTTTAAACGTTTCCCAATTGCAATTGAACAGGGGGGGGGGGGGGGGGGGGGGGGGGGGGGGGGGGGGGGGGGGGGGGGGGGTTAACGGTGGAAACAGACGTTCCAAAAGTCCTCGATTGTTGAAACCTTTCTAGTACCGCTTCCAGTTTACCATTTATAGCCACTGAGGCCATAGTGGGGCAGCTTAGGCCGTGCAGAAAATTTCTCTCTTTCTTTTTTTCTACTTTTTTGCTTTGATAAGCGGGCGGTTTGGCACACACACACACACACACACACACACACACACACACACACACACACACACACACACACACTCACACACACACAACACACACACACACACACACAAACCACACACACACACAACACACACACACACACAACACACACACACACACACACACACACACTTATTTTAAATCAACTTTTTGAATGAATTCTGTTGAACATCATGAAGTATGTGGAAGAGGTGGAGTGTGTGTATAAAGGGAGGGGCAGGTGTGGGGAGTGAGAAGTGGGAGTGGGGGACGGGATTTTTGGATGAAGCACGATGCGTGACTAAAAAAAACCCTTGCAGTCATAGTCAGCCGTGCATGCATCAGTGAAACCACGTGTTTGCTGGGATTCTGCTTGTCATCCCTGTGCTATAGTTTGTTTCTAGTTTTCTTTTCTGAAGGCAGTGGCCAGTGCGTAAGATGATTCCCCGTTATACGCTTGGTCACGTTGACTAACTACTATCATAAAGTGGGACTGTATCTGCGTCCCTCTCTCTTCCTCCGCCCTTCCTCGCTTTATCACGATGAGTCTGCTTCAGGCCTGTTTCTCGAACGTGGCTCCTGTGTCTGTCTGTCTGTCTGTCTGACTGTCCGTCTATCTCAGTTTTCTTTCTGTCTTTTCTACTTGCTTTCTTTGTTTCTCTTTCTGTCCTTTCTTTCTGTCCTTTCTTTCTTTGTTCTTTGTTTCTTTCTCTTCTTTATTTCTTTCTTTCTGTCCTTTCTTTCTTTGTTTCTTTGTTTCTTTCTCTTCTTGTTCTTCTTTCTTCTGTCCTTTCTTTCTTTTTCTTCTGTCTTTTCTCTTGCTTTCTTTGTTTCATTTTCTGTCTTTCTTTCTGTCCTTTCTTTCTTTGTTCTTTGTTTCTTTCTTCTTTCTTTATTTCTTTCTTTCTGTCCTTTCTTTCTTTGTTCTTTGTTTCTTTCTTCTTTCTTTATTTCTTTCTTTCTGTCCTTTCTTTCTTTGTTCTTTGTTTCTTTCTTCTTTCTTTATTTCTTTCTTTCTGTCCTTTCTTTCTTTGTTCTTTGTTTCTTTCTTCTTTCTTTATTTCTTTCTTTCTGTCCTTTCTTTCTTTCTTTGTTCTTTCTTTCTTTCTGTCCTTTCTTTCTTTGTTCTTTCTCTCTTTCTGTCCATCCTTCTTTATTTCTATTTTCGTTCCTTCTAGACGTCTTTCTATTATTTTTTCTTTCCATTGTTTGTGTCTGTCTGTCTTTATTTTTTTCTCTCTTACTTTCTTTCTTACTCTCATTATTTCTTACATTCTTCTGTCTTCCTTTTCTCTCAGTCTTTATTCTCCTTTCTTCCCTTTCTTTTCCCCGTTATTTTAATTCTTCCTTTCTTTCCTACTTTCTTTTTTTCTGTATTTTAGTTTTTCTTTCTTTCATTCAGTTTGTTTATTCTTTCGTTCGTTACTTCTTTCCTCCGTTTCTTTTTCTCTGTCTTTCCTTCTTCCTTTCTTCTGCCCTCGACTGGTTCTGGTAGGTGCACAAAGAGATATATCCAGTTACTCCAGACTTGGACATGAGTCCTTTTCTTCTCCTTCTTCTTCTGATCATCTTTGGTCACTGTTGCTTAGCCTGGAGAACTGGACGAGAAGTGTTGGAAGTGGTGTGTGGTGTGTGTGTGTGTGTGTGTGTGTGTGTGTTGTGTTGTGTGTGTGTGTCGTACGTGCACGCGTGCGTGCGTGCGTGCGCGTGTGTGGGTAGGGGTGTGTGTGTGTGCACATGTGCGTATGTGTGTGTATGCGTGCGCGCGCGCGCGTGCGTGCGTGTATGTTTGTGTGAGCGCGTGTGTGCGCGTGCGCATGGAGGGAGATTAGGAAGGGAATGATAGAGACACGGGTGAAGCCATCTAATTTGGCGATTTCTGGGTTGAATTATTTCACCTTTGAGAATTGTGGTGTCAGAGCCTGATCCAATCATCATGGCCCCCCGAGAGAGAGAGAGAGAGAGAGAGAGAGAGAGAGAGAGAGAGAGAGAGAGAATTTATTTGTGGGCAGCACTAATATTCAGCGTTACATGTTAACAAATACAACACACAGTCAGCACAAAGTACAGAATACAGAGAGATGTAGACAAAGAGAGTACACACATTCAGAAGTATGCATGAGTCTGCTCCGTGGTGTGTACATGAAAGATCAGCCTGAGCCGATTCTTCCACAGTCGAAGGGTACGTACCCATATCCACGCGGTGTGTTTTCGCCTACACCGACAATAAAATATCCACGCTGATATTCCGCCATGTCAGACACACTCGGTCGTTCTGCTATCTCCCTCCTCCATACCCTAGCGTGCATGGTGACTCACACTGACCAAATAAGTATCTTTATGATCTATGTGAGTGTGTGTGCTTCAGAGAGTCGAGGCTGTATAATATGGACACGGAATTGTGCTGTAAATGCAGTGGTGGGGTTAGCCGTGGACTTTCTCAGATTGTGCCGTATCTTGTCTAACTTAGTCAGGTTTATGAGTGTGACAAATAATGACACAGAATGTCCAGTTTCGGGAAGTGAAGTATCCTTACATGACCAAAAACGGGTTGCTGGCTAAATCTTGGTAATGAACTAGAAGAAGGAAAAAAAGAGAAAGAATAGGCATTTGAACGCACTCAGACGTTGGAAGATGTTATAGAATTTCCAGATGAGAAATAAGTAGTAAAGTAGTATGTTCTTTCGAGCCAGAAGGCCCATACAGCCGGAGCTTATCCCGGTTTCTGTAGCGTTAAGCGAACTGATGGTTTTTCACCACCCCTGTGACAGGACGCTAGTCTGTCGCCAGATACTTCCCCAGCAGAGCTGGTACCCACTTGTACACCTGGGTGGAGTGAGGAAAATAGGAGTAAAGTGTCTTTCCCAAGGACACAACACCGAGCCGAGCGGGGATCGAACCCGCGACCTCTGGATCACGAGTTGACCGCCTAAACCACTCGACCACGGTGCCTCCCAGATGAGAAATAACTATGGGCAACAATTTTTTTTCCTGTTGCACGCACACACACACACACACACACACACACACACACACACACACACACACACACACACACACACACACACACACACTCACTCACTACTCACTCACTCACTCATTTTCTTACTTTCTATCTTATGCTTCTTTCTTCTTCATACTCTGTCCAGTCAGTCACTTCCTTATTTTGCTTTCAATGTGTCTCTTTTGAAAATGAAATCTGACCTAAAAAAGTGATACTATTTAAAAAGGGATATATATATATATATATATATATATATATATATATATATATATATGAGAGAGAGAGAGAGAGAGAGAGAGAGAGAGAGAGACAGACAGACAGACAGACAGACAGACAGACAGACAGACAGACAGACAGAGACAAACAAAAAGAAGCAAACAAAAATAGAAAAAAAAAGTGCACCCATACCAATATCTTGTAGTCAACAGCGCGTAAGTCTGGAACCATAACAGCTGTATGCGCTGTTTGTATGTAAACGATCCCTGTGCCTCCATCGCTTTCTCTTTGACTACAGTTTCTCTGACTTTCTTCTGTATATTTCGGTCTTTTTGTTCTCCTTCCATTATCATGTCTTCATGGGACATAAACATACACGAACACGAACACGAACACACACACACACACACACACACACACACACACACACACACACACACACACACACACACACACACACACACACACACACACATTGCAACTGCAACTCATATTGGACTCATAATATAGGACTCATATTGAATAAATGTTAAATACAAGACCGAACGAATACACACAGTGCGTAAGCTTTCTCGTACCTCAGTGTTGCTGTTTCTTTTACGTGAATGCGTTTGCGCAAAGTGCCTACGCACACGTGTGTGTGTGTGTGTGTGTGTGTGTGTGTGTGTGTGTGTGTGTGTGTGTGTGTGTGTGTGTGTGTGTGTGTGTGAAGTCAAGTCAGGTCATGTCAAAATGATCTTTATTGAGGGTAAAAGATTAAGTTTATACAACTTTTTTTCATCCTGCCCTCACACTCACAAAAATCAAGAAAATTGACATATAAAAGCATTCAAACTACCATGTTCACACATGTTGAAAACAAAAATCTATGAAGATTTTTTAAAAAAATATAAATCTAGACTAATAAAACATGATAAAGCAAATCAAGACAGTATAACAAAAGCTCAAGTCATACAGACAAATGAAAATTTAAAAACCCAAAAATCAAAAACAACAACAACAAAAACCAAGACTCACAACACAAGATAAAACGAAACCAAGACAGTATAACATAAGCTCAAGTCATACAGACAAATGAAGAAAATACAAAATAACAAAGGTAGGAATAACAACAAGGTAGCCAGATGTAAGGTAACCTCGAGAATAAAAGTGTGTGTGTGTGTTGTTGTTGTTGTCTTCGATTTTACGTCTGTTCACTCTCAGTGATATTAGACGAGAAAGAAAAAAATATGTATACAAGGGGTGTATGATAATTGAGGTGGTTGTAGAGGCCCTACTAAAAAATGCGAGTGTTGTGTGTGTGTGTGTGTGTGTGTGTGTGTGTGTGTGTGTGTGTGTGTGTGTTTTGGGGAGGGGGTGGGGGGCAGGCGTGTGTTCGTATGTTTCAAAGCAGGCTTTTAAAAAATTATTATTATTTTTCCAATCTTTTTTTTTCTCATTGCCTTTATTTCAGTCTGCCATGACTTTCGTTTTGTGCTCATTTTGTGTTTTTGGTCTTTCTTCCTTTCGTCTGATTTTTTGTTTTGCTTTGCTTTTTGCGTTTTCTTACCGTTTTCCTTTTCTTTCCATCTGTCTAACTGTCCTTTATTTTTTTCTTTCATTCTTTTTGTCTTTCTTTCTTTTACTTTCTTCCTTTCTCTCTTTCTTTTAACCCCCCTTCCCTCCCCACTTTCGGTACTTGCTCGTTGCCTACATTAATTTCACTAATTAAAAAAGTATTCGCATTCTAGCTGTTTTTCTTTCTTTCTTTCTTTCTCCTTTTTCTTTCTATCTATCTATCTATCTATCTATCTATCTATCTATCTATCTATCTATCTATCTATCTATCTATCTATCTATCATCTATCTATCTGTCTGTCTGTCTGTCTGTCTTCTATCTATCTATCTATCTATCTATCTGTCTGTCTTTCTTTCTTTGCGTGACTTCGACTTCATTTTCAGTAGCGTGAAAACGTGATTTGTTCTTTCCCATTGTCTCTTTTTTTTTTCTTTCTTTCTTTCTTTTTTTCATTTTAATTTTTTTCCCCACACCATACCCCTGAGAAAAGGTGATCTGCTCATTGCATCACACCACTATTGGTCACAGTGCTAATAATAGCACATGACGAAATCGCCACAGGGACTGTGCATCCTACGTCACTGTGTACCTGCCCGTGCATTAATTTAATTGATCAGCTTAACATTAAAAACTGCTCATTGCTGTAGGAAGACCAAGCACAGAAACAATTGGGATGGGGAGGGGGGGGGGGGGGGTATGAAAGCATATGAAAGGAAGAATGAGATTGGTGAGAGGAATAGGAGATGTTGAAGAAGGAAGAGGAGGAGGAGAAGTCGAGGAAGAAAGAAAGAAAGAAAGAAAGAAGAAGAAAGAAAGAAAGAAAAGAAAGAAAAAGAAGAAGAAAGAGAGAGGAGGAGAAGAACGAGGAGGAAAAGAAGAAGAGAAGACAAAGAGACTGTGAAGAACAAAATGTAGAGACGGATGAGACAAAAAGGTAGAAAAATCATGAAGAAAACAAAATGAATGATTGAAAAAACAAATGAAAAAAAAATCCCACAAAAACAAACTGAACGAGAGAAAAAAAATTACTAAAGAAATCAACTACACGTCCTCTCTCCACCCTCACACCCCCACCCCCACCCCAAAGAAAGTAAAAACAAAAAGAGATAAATTAAATTAAACACCCAAAAATAAAGACCAACTTACGGAAAGGTATAGATATAAAAAGAAACAAATGAAACTGTAAAACAATATTGAAGAATCAATGTACTTCAAGAAATCAATTTCAAATCTAAACAAAAGCAGTAAACAAACAACAGAGGGAAAAAAATCAAACAAAGAAAACAAACCAAGCAAAGAAAGAACTAAAAAGCAAGAAATTAAAAAAAGAAAAAAATGAATAACAACGTACTCTCTTTTTAACGAATGAAAGTGTTAAACTAAAAACATCCCCGCAGTCGGAATGCTGCTACCTTAATGGTGGCCAAAAAAAACCCCAACTGTCGCAGCATACGCAAAATCTTACCATTGGTGAACCTCGTAGCTCTAGCGGAGAAATAGGAGAGAAACTGAAAACGAAAGTAGGAAGTAAGCGGGTTGGGTGGTGTCGGTGAAATCTGATAATGACGTGAGTAATAGAGAATGACGCAGGCATCGTCAGCAGTGCATGAATGCGTGATAATGCCACCTGACGTCAGGCTTGCGTGATAACATTCCTGTCTGGACACACACCCTGTCTGAGTACCTCTGTCTGTGCTTGTTTGTGTTTGTGTTTGTCTTCCTTTTAAAATTGATATTTACTGTTGGTCGTCTGTCGGGTGTGTGCGTTTAGTCGCTTGTCTTGTCTGACGTATGTGTGTTGAGTGTGTGTGTGTGAGAGAGAGAGAGAGAGAGAGAGAGAGAGAGAGAGAGAGAGAGAGAGAGAGAGAGAGAGAGAGAGAGATTTTGCGTATGTGTTTGCGCGCGCGCGAGCGTCTCTCTCTCTCTCTCTCTCTCTCTCTCTCTCTCTCTCTCTCTCTCTCTCTCTCTCTCTCTCTCTCTCTCTCTCTCTCTTATAAAAGACAGAAACAAAGGGAGGAATAGAACAGGGGAAATTTCTAGCACAGAATTTCAAATAAGTAGGGGATGCTATTTATACTGAAAAGGCCCCCATTGTGGAATATAGAATAATTTATATGTATAGATCTATACAGGTGTGTGTTTCCTCGTCCGTTATCTGTTGTTTATATGTATATCTATCTATCTATCTATCTATCTATCTATCTATCTATCTATCTATCCATCTATCTATCTATCTATCTATTTACCTATCTATCTATTTATCTATCTATATATCTATCTATCTATCTATCTATCGATCTATCGATCTGTCTACCTATCTATCTATCTGTCTATCTGTCTCTCTCTCTCTCTCTCTCTCTCACTTTCATATCACGCTGTCGTAAGGTCGTGCTTTTTCTCCCTGTGGCTTTGTTTGTATTTGTTTTGTCACCGCTGTACTTCACCTTGCGTTCCTCTCATTATTCAGTGAATTGAACGGCAACCCCCTGCATGTGTGGGCCAACGGCCTTTTATGAATAGATTCTTTTAGAGTTCATAGCTCGCTCGCTCTCTCTCTCTCTCTCTCTCTCTCTCTCTCTTCTCTCTCTCTCTCTCTCTCTCTCTCTCTCTCTCTCTCTCTCTCTCTCTTGATTTCGCTTTCCATCTTTCTAACTGTCTCTGTCTGTATGTATGTATGTATGCATGTCTCTGTCTGTCTGTCTGTCTGTCTGTCTGTCTGTCTTCTCTCTCTCTCTCTCTCTCTCTCTCTCTCTCTCCGATTTCGCTGTCCGTCTGTCTTTCTATCTGTCTGTCTGTCTGTCTCTCTTTTGATTTCGCTTTCCGTCTGTCTTTCTATCTGTCTCCGTCTGTCTGCCTCTGTCTGTGTGTGTGTGTGTGTGTGTGTGTGTCTCTCTCTCTCTTGATTTCGCTGTCCGTCTGTCTATCTATCTGTCTCTGTCTGCCTTTGTCTGTCTGCCTCTGTCTGTCTGTCTGTATCTCTCTCACCCTCTCTCTCTCTCTCTCTCTCTCTCTCTCTCTCTCTCTTCTCTCCTCTCTCTCTCTCCTCTTCTCTCTGTTGCATTTCCTTTTTCGTCTTTCTTCGTCTTACTTGTTATTAGTCATTTGTACTGGAGGGCGTGCAAACGCCGTGTCATACACATTATGTTTCGTCAGCTAGCCGGTAATAGCAGCTGATGAACGGTGTGAACCGCAGTGCAGCTGTACCAGTTCTGTGTTAAGTACTTTACAAAGTGTCTTTCTATTGTGTTTCCTTTGGGTTGTTTTTTGTGTGTCTTAAGACGGTGTGTGTGCGTGCGTGCGTGCGTGCGTGTGTGGTTGTGTGTGTGTGTGTGTGTGCGAGCATGCGTGCGTGCGTGCGTGTGCGCGCACAATGCATTCGTTTGTGTGTATGCTTGCATGTGTTCGTGCGTGCGTATGTGTCCGTGTGTGTGTGTATGTGTGTGTATGTGTGTGTTAGTGAATGCGTTCGCCTGCGTGTGTGCATGTGCCAACAGCCAGTGATAACAATTATAACAGTGACAACAACAATAATAACACCAATTAAGACGAACAGTGTAAGAGTAGTCAGTGGAAAGAACGGGGGGTGGGTGGGGGTGTGCGGGGGATGCAGCAGGAGGAGAAAAACTCCCCTTTAGGACCACCCCCCCAGCTGCACAGAGATCATTTCCAGCAAACCACAATAATGTGCACACTTTGTATCGGAAAACTGCTTCTGTTGCTGCTATGAGCTCCCGAACTGGATGGACGACACGTTGAAGAACATTTTGCTTTCATCATACAGAGACCGTGACCGTGAATTTTAAATAATCGAGGCCGCATATATATATATCGTGTTTTTTGGGGGGGTTTTTGTCTTCGTTTTTTTCGTTCTTTCTTTATCTATTTATTTCCTTGTTTACTTCTGTCGTTGTTGTTGTTGCTGGTTAACATTGTTTTTTTGGCCACTAGCTAGAAACAATGGAATGACCCCACGGAATGACAGATAGACGTCATCTGGCTTAGTGACTCAGCATTCCGCAAATACCTCTCTCTCTCTCTCTCTCTCTCTCTCACACACACACACAAGGACGTACAGAATTTGTCTCTGTTCCTGCTTAAAGCATTCAAGTTAAGAGAAATCGCCACGTCATAGTCATGCGGTTCTGTTACATATCTATATGAATTAATGTGTTTATTTGCTGTTTTATGGTTTTCATGTTGTATGTTTTGTTCACAATCCCCTTCATGAGGGGCCATGGCCTAATGAATAAACTATCCGAATCTCTCTCTCTCTCTCTCTCTCTCTCTCTCTCTCTCAGCGCATCAACAAAGACCCCCATCTTTCTCTCAATGGTCGTAGGCTAGCAAATAGACCGAATTCTCGTTGGGACGGGTTGATAAGTGGCTGACATAGCGGAGGCCGTTATTAACATGCACTTGCTGTGTAATTACTATCATTGCTCTTATTGTCCTTGCTGTTGATGCTGCGTTGGTGGTGCTGCCTAGTGCCGCTAGGGTTAAGCTGGGCCAGGAACAGTGGGTGGGAGCTTCCTTGCTTGACAACAATTGTTCCTTCCAAGTAAATAGGTTAATCAGCAACCTCTGGGTACTCTGATAGATTTGTAGGTAAGGGGTCTTCTGATTCGGAAGAAAACCCACTAAAGCCATTTACTTTACCCTGAAGTGGATGCGCTGGGTCTGACTCGTCAGGGGCTTAACGGCAGCCCAGCGCTTTTTTTTTGCTCATAATAATTATGACAAACAACAATAGTTACATACTGTCAGATCGTTCGAAAAAGAAGAATTTACTGGAGGTTTTGTATCTTTGTTCTGTTAGCGTGATGTATTTTATCAGTATCAAAGTTTTTTGTAACGAAATGAATTAACAATGATGTGAATTTGCTGTAGTGCTAAAAACAGATAAAAATATTTATGAAATTATTGTTACAGTTTTAAAGATGCATACGTACTTCAACAAATGAAGGGGAAAGAAAGAATAAACGAAAACCTAAACCGAACAACAGAAACAGGGGGTGGGGGAGTTTGAAATCGCTTTCTAATGGACCTCTCTCTCTCTCTCTCTCTCTCTCTCTCTCTCTCTCTCTCTCTCTCTCTCTCTCACTCACTCTCTCTCCCGTCCCTAGTGTCTCTCCTATCTCCCAAGTCATCTGTTTGGGGTTGGTTTTATTTTTTTGTCGTTCTCGTTTTGTTTTTCTGCGAATGTGACGAGCATGCGGCCTGCTCTTTCACAACTGTTCCCTTTTGTATCATTTTGTATTCATTCAGCAGCCCACGAGCAGTGATTCAGTGACAGAGTTTTTTCTTTCTTTCTTTTTTTATTTTTTAAACAAATTATAGTGTCATGTGAATCAGGTTACCAGGGCAACAGGACAGACAGGCAGGCAGGCACAGACAGGCTGGCAGGCAGGCAGGCAGGCGGTGTGGAACAGAGTGGATCCATCCGTCAGTCTTCTCTCTCTTTCTGGCACCAGTCACGCTTCCATGACTCCTCTCATGCTAGATACCCGGCTCCCTCCGCTGCTACAGTTTGCTGCTGCTGCTGCTGCATGCTGCATGCTGCCTGTTTGATCTCTGCCACGTGGATGATGAATAACACACACTCTCTCACACAGACTCACACACAGAGGATGAATAACACACGCTCTCTCACAGACTCACACACAGAGGATGAATAACACACGCTCTCTCACACAGACTCACACACAGAGGATGAATAACACACGCTCTCTCACAGACTCACACACAGAGGATGAATAACACACGCTCTCTCACACAGACTCACACACAGAGGATGAATAACACACCTCTTCACAGACTCACACACAGAGGATGAATAACACACGCTCCTCACACAGACTCACACACAGAGGATGAATAACACACGCTTCTCTCACAATAGATTCACACACAGAGGATGAATAACACACACTCTCACAGACAGAAGGTTCACACAACATTCACTTCACACAAATGATAAAACACACACACAACACACACACACACCACACACACACACACACACACACACACACACACACACACACACATATATATAATACAAAACACAGACAGAGAGAGAGATGAGAGAGAGAGAGAGAGAGAGAGAAGAGATACAGTTTTTAATTTCCAAATGGGATTTAATTTTATTTCCTTGCCCCAAACCCCACCCCCACCCCCAACCCACCCCACCCCCAAAACAAAAAATAAAACCGAAAAGAAAAGACTGGTTGATTTCAGTCTTGAATTAGTACTTTTTCGCGCGGGCAACAATTGAGATATCATGTTTTTAGTCCAAAGTCCATTTAACTTTTCTTTTTAATAAAAAAAAAAAAAGTTGTTTACTCTGAATTAGCAAAGACATATGTATGTTGGCTGCATATTAAAGATTTGTACAAAACACCATTATAACCGTTTCTGACTCATCAAATTTGAAAGAGAGAGAAAGAGGGAGTTAGTTTATGGGTTGGTTGTAAGGCGGTCAAGTGTGTTTACAGCACAGCATCTTGAAGTTGCTTATCCTCCCTTCAACTTCCCCTAACCTCGACCTTCAGATTGCCCCTGTACTGTGGAGACTAGCCTAGCCCCAGCTCTACAGGCACGACCTTGGATCGTAGCAATGATTCACCGGTGTGTTGTGTTCGTTCAGTCATACACACCAGCATTCGAAACGTACGTGCTTCAACTACGGACTGTGATGTGATAAATCCAAGCCAGGGGAAGTAGGCTAACACATTACTTGCCTATGTCGGTGGAGTAAAAGCAACATCTGTTTGTTTTTTTCCAGTTTTTTTTAAAGGAAAAGGGGGGTTCTTTGTCGTTTGTACCTAAAAAGTTAATAGCCTAACAGCAAGAAAACGTGGGTTGTTGTTTTTTGGACAGAGTGCGTAAGAAAGCGTGTTTTCTTCGACAGAGTACGTGTTGAACTTTGTTATGACTGGCTGGTGTTTACTAAATCTTGTTCTCATTACATCTCTTAGACAAAAGTTATCTACCCTGACCCCCCCCCCCCCTCCCCTTAACCCTTTTTTTGTATAAAATCTAAAACAAAACAAAATAAAATCACTGCATAACATTTCACTTTCCGCTATTCGGAAGAGTAGGCCATTGTGTGCCAGTGGGAACGGATGACAAAATTTACAAAACTGCATACACACGGGGATTGGATGTTAAAAAGATGAGTGCTTATTCCATTATCCTCTAAATAAAAGAATAAGAAAGAATAAGAAATAAATAAAGAAGTTTTTAAGGAAAATCTTAAAGAGTTACAGGACGATTGGTTGGGGATATGGTGGTGAACTTACCAAACGTGTTTTTCTTGATAGGGTTTTTTTTTCTTGTCGCCCCCTCCGAATTTTCCTGCTGGGACTACAAACTTGTAACTGACAGACAATGTAGAGGTTAGGTGACTCCTTAAACTAGCGATTTACTCCAAATCATACACTTTGAGACAAACACAAAA
Source organism: Rapana venosa (assembly GCA_028751875.1). Lineage (NCBI taxonomy): Eukaryota > Metazoa > Mollusca > Gastropoda > Neogastropoda > Muricidae > Rapana > Rapana venosa. Next base: position 41,345,859 of record CM054137.1, on the reverse strand, counting down.
AAGAACCCCTGTGTCAGAATGAACCGTTCTGAGATGAAGGTTACATTACGCTTTTCTCTACCCGCACTTTCTGTACGATTTCTTGCTCTGTATCTTTCTTCTTCTTCTTCTTCTTCTTCTTCTTCTTCTTCTTCTTCTTCTCCTCGTTTTTGTGTAATGTCAGAGCAGTAAAAAGACAAAATGAACGTTTCATCCCTAGGCCTGCTGATGTCATGAAAGGAAGTAAAGATGTTAACAGCTTCATAATAAAAGAACGAAATGGCTTCTGCTTTTCTTTCACTTCCAGCAGTCAATCACGTGCTTATTACCCTCTCTCTCTCTCCTCTCTCTCCTCTCTCTCTCTCTCTCTCTCACACACACCTCCTCTCTCTCTCTCTCTCTCCCCTCCTCCTCTCTCTCTCTCCACACACACACACACACACACACTCTCTCTCTCTCTCTCTCTCTCTCTCTCTCTCTCTCTCTCTCGACGTTTTTGAGTTTTTGCTGGTTTTACAACGTTTGTATCATTTGCACTTTTGACTCATATGTGTAGCAAAAGTGAGTCAAAGTTATCATCTGGAGTTGGTTATCTGTCCGTGTGTGTGCGTGCACACTTTCGTGCCGTGTGTGCGTTTCTGTATGTGTTTGTGTGCTTGGGGAAGAGGGGAATGACATTAACGTTGCAGTCTTCTTGAGACTACTTTTTTTTCCCTGTAGAAACCAACATTTTGGGGTTTTAGGCCTAAGATGTGAATTTGTCTTGGTATGTGCATATCACCGATTAACGTTAACTAAATATATCGGCAGAAAGCTATAAACGACATTTGCTCGCTGATGGGAGACAATCCTTGTTAGAAAAAAAAGTTATTTCCCTTTAGAAAGGTGGTGACAGTCTATTCCTTAAAAAGTTTCGGTTTATTTTTGGGGTTGTTGGTTTTTCTTTTTCGTGATTCTTATTTTTCATCGTTGACACCGTGCATTGCGCATAATCCAAATGTTTTCACTCCCTTTTATTTTGCATAAACGGGAAGACTCAAAAGAAATGATTACAAACACAAGATATATAATATGGAGCTCGGTATCACTTAATACTTAATGGAAGCAGTAGTATAAAATTAGCAATTTCGAGTGAGCCAACCAAATGGCCTTTTGTTGTTTGTTGTTGTTTGTTTGGGAACAGCTTGTTATTAAAATACGACTGTTCATCTTAATTGTTAGATTTTTGTTATTCAAGAGGTATTCCACTTTTTCTGTCCTAGTAAGTCCCTTGCATTTATGGCAACCAATTTCATGTATCTATTTCTTCATTCTTTTATATAGAAGACGATGGAATAAGCACTCATGTGCTTTTAAAAAGAAAATCCAGTCCTCCCGTGCATGCAGGGTTGTTGTTGTTTTGTTTTTGATTTTGTCATCCGTTTTCACCACACAAAATGATGGGCTTCTCATCACACAGAGGCGGGACAGGTTTTAACGTGTGTGCACAAGATCTTCTGCGTGCGTTACACGCGGGACCTCGGTTTATGGTCTCATCCGAAGGATGTAGGCTAGGTATGAGGTGTTCCCGCATCAGACTGGAGAATGATTCACTGTAGTATGCTGTTCAGCCGCTCACACTGCTTTCCTCAAACGTACGTGTCTTTATGACCAACACTGGATGGATGTATGTATGCGGTGCTTATGTCAGTGCGTGAACTCTAAAGTCCGCAGTCAACTTCTTGTTTGTGTTTCAGTCCTGTTTGCTGTTTCTGAGTCAGTCGTTGACAATGCAAGTGACCCCCATTTGTCTCTGTCTCACTGAGTTTCTGTCTGCCTATCTGTCTGTCTGCCCCCTCTCCGTCTGTCTCTATCTGTCTGTCTGTGTCTCTGTCTCTGTCTCTCTCTCCTGCTGCAACACAACTGAAAGTTAGAATAATGCACAAACGCAGTTAGAATCTACTAACTTAACATAAACCCGAAGGAGCTCTCTCTCTCTCTTATTGTTAAAGAAAGGAAATACCAAACGTTGTGAATCAATGAAGGCAATGAATTTGTTTAACTCGAAAATGTGACAACTTGCGTGGTTTCCCCCATTGTACAAGTCAAAGCTGGTTTATATCCTCCCTACATTTTATCGTTAACAGAAACTACCCCAGTAAACTGATTCAAACAAAAGACAGCAAGATTTATGCGTAGGAAAGACTTTGAGACTGGTGAAACCACTTTTGAGACCTGTGAAACATGCTTTACTCATTCTACGTGTTCTTTTTAGTAGCAACTCTGTCTGTCTGTCTGTCTGTCTCTGTCTCTCTCTCTCTCATTCTCGGGATTAGGACTGAAATAAGAGAGAGAGAGAGAGAGAGAGAGAGAGAGAGAGAGAGAGAGAGAGAGAGAAGGGTACAAAGTAAGATCAGGGGACGGGATAGCCTAGTGGTTAGCGTGATGCGCTCGTGATCTGCTGATCTGGGGTTCGACTCTCGTTCAAAGGATTTTTTCTCTGGAGTTAACATCAGTGTCGACTCCACTCCCCCTAAAAGTCTTTCGGATGAGACTATAAACCGAGGTCCCGTGTGCGAACGCATGCAGAACATCTTGCGCACACGTTAAAACCCGTTCCGCTTTTCGGAAGAGTAGGCCATTGTGTGCCGGTGGGAACGGATGACAAAATTGACAAAACTGCATACACATGGGGACTGGGTGAAAAAATGCACATGAGTGCTTATTCCATTCTCCTAGAAATAAAAGAATAAATAAAAATAAATCTCTCTCAAAATCCTGATCTTATTTAGTCCAAGTCTCTCTCTCTCTCTCTCTCCTCTCTCTCTCTCTCTCTCCTCTCTCTCTCTCTCTCTCTCTCTCTCTCTCACTCCTTTCAGTCATAATCTCATTTAGTCCACGACTCTTTCTCTCTCTCAATCCTGATCTCATTAACTTTAGTCCATGAGTCTCTCTCTCTCTCTCTCTCTCTCTCTCTCTCTCTCTCTCTCCTCTCTCTCTCTCTCTCTCTCTCTCTCTCCCCCCCTCTCTCTCTCTCTTTCTGACTCTTTGTCTCTCTCTGTCTGTCTGTCTGTCTGTCTCTCTCTCTCTCTCTCTCTCTCTCTCTCTCTCCTCTCTCTCTCTCTCTCTCTCTCTCTCTCTTTCTCTCTCTCTCTTTCTCTCTCCTGCTTCTTCTTCTTCTTTCAATCCTGATCTCATTATTTTAGTCCCTGAGTTTGGGATGACTCACGAATACTCATATGCTCAGTCATACAATGAAGTAGTATTTCAAAGGAAGGCCGCCTTTGTGACCATACCATCAGAAACACTCGACCAGGCTTATGTCAGGGCTATGAACTCAGCGTGTGCGCTTATCTTTTTGTTTGGGTTCTCTTTCCTAGTGGTTCTTTTGTCGCTAACAATGAAGGTCTCTGTATGAATCAAGGGAGAGGGAGAGAGAGAGAGGGAGGGAGGTGGAGAGAGAGAGAGGTGGGAGAGAGGGAGAGAGAGATGTATGTGTTTGTATGTATGAATGAATGTTTGTATGTGTGTGTGTATGTCTGTCTGTCTGCCTGCATGTATGTATATATGTATGTATGTGTGGATTCCTGTTTGTCTGTCTGCCTGCCTGCCTGCCTGTATGTATGTATGTGTGTATGCCTGTCTGTCTGTCCTGTCTGCCTGCCTGCCTGCCTGTATGTATGTGTGTATAAATGGATGGATGGATGGATGTTTGTATGATGTACGTGTGTATGGATGTATGTATGGATGTATGTATGATGTATGATGATGGATGGATGGATGGATGTATGCATGTATGTATGTCTAGCTAATTGCCTAAATCGCACTGCGGTAAATGGACATGAAACTAATACGAAGAAGAAGTATGGTACAATGCGTGCTACAATATATGAGAATTGTGTGTGTGTGTGTGTGTGTTCTAGAACTAGAATTTGTTTGTAAAAAATGCAGTGACAGATCTCTAAAAATACTTTGATTAATTGCGCTTTAATTTCCTTTTGATAGTTCATTAGTAAGGTATTTTTTCCATTATGAAACGAGTCTTGCCGCCATTTTACAATGAAATAAAATAATGAGGAAAAGTTTATTTCTTTTCGTTGATATTGATGAAAAATTTAGATTTTTTTTGGCAGCCGATCACGTTTAGAAAGAAAAAACCTAAATAGGTGTTATATAACAATGACGATGGAGTGTGATGGGGGCTGGGGGGGGGGGGGGGGGATAGTACTACCAGTACTACTAGCACAGTAGCAGCAGTAAGAGGAGGAGTACTTAAGTAGATTATCACCGAGAACCACGCCACATCAAGCCATTGGAATGAGAGCGTCCTGCCTTCTTTTTGCCCCTTCTTCTGTTAAAAGGATGCTTATTTTTGACAAGGATATCACATATCCCGCACCTTGGGTTTATTTCCATGCTGTTCATTTGCTTGGCTGGGTTTTATTGTTTTGTTTAATTTTTGGGGTTGTTTTTGGTTGTTAAAGTGACTGTTGTTTGTTTGCTTGTTTTTGTTATGCTTTTCGTCTGGCGTTTTTTTTCGCGGTCCAAGACAGTATGATGGATACCTACCTATTGAATGTGAGTCCTCAGCTAGAACCCAATGCCGAGAGAGGGGGAAAAAAGAAAAAAGCGGGTGTTGCAGCAGCAGCAGCAGCAGCAGCGCAGCAGCAGCAGTAGTAGTAGTAGCAGCAGTAGTAGTAGTAGTAGTAGTAGTAGTAGTAGTAGTAGTAGTAGTAGCAGTAGTAGTAGTAGTAGTAGCTGTAGCAGTAGCAGTAGTAGTAGTAGTAGCAGTAAGTAGTAAGAAGAAGAAGAATGATAATGGTACTACTATTAATAATGATGATACTGATGATAATCATAATAATGGAAGTTATATAGCACATTGATATGCACATGCATTTTGATGTAAATTACCCCTATATTTTTTCAACAATGCAGCATGAATGTTTATGAAACTGTTTCATCATGTCTGTCATCGAACGGAGCTACCTTAGCGCTTGTAGGCACGTCAGACTTTCATAAGGTGTACGTTCAGATAAAGCCTGAGACCATCAATACTGTATTTTGTTGGAACACACTTTAAAACTTTAGTAACTTAACTATCGTTTTTCCTTTATTTCGATTTTTTTTTAAATAAGGATTCTTCGCATTGTATGTTTTGCGACAGTACCTATTTGTTTTATGTATGCTTTAAACCAATATGAAATGTAGGTTTTCTTGTGTCTTTCGAGATTAGGATTCGTATCAGTGTGCCTGTCAGTATTGTAATTGGCTTTCATGGGATGATTAAAGTTGGTGTTTTTTTAAAACTTGATTTGCTTATGGTTTAGTTCAGTGAATCCAGCAAGTATCGTCCTGCATCCATTCTCCTTTTTCAGCAGGTTCATCCCTCAACTCTTCTCCTAGAATTCTTCATGAAATCTTTCATTACAATCTTTTTTTTTAGAGTTATTTTTTACCTTCTTACTCCCTATTTCTCTAAATGAGGTATTTTTCCTTTCACTCAACAACAAAAACAACAATCAACAACAAAAAAACGAAGAACAAAATCAAAACAATAACAACATCAACACAAAATAAGGAAAGAAATAAAAAAAAAGAAATAACAAAAAAGACTATGTTTGGAGAGCTGTTTTTTGCAGCCCCCAAAGTAATGCAAGTCGTGTTTATCCTGTGTGTTTAAACATACACACATCCGTTCCCTAGACCTCTGCTTCCTGACGTCTGCACCTACCCCCCCCCCCCCCCCCCACACCACCACCACCACACCCCCCCCCCCCCCCCCCCCCCACCCAACAAACAAAAAAACCCCCAAACAAACCAGAGAGAAAAACAAACAAACTAAAAACAGCCAAAAACTAAAACTAACAAACCGAAAAAAAGACGAGGCAACGACAATGGTTGCTGTGACCAATCGCACAGGAAGTGACACATACAGTTGATGCATATGCAAAGCTCTGACCAATGACGAGGCGAGGTGATGCGGTGCGAGAGAGGGGCGGTAACTGTGTCCCTGACGGATGGCGACAGAGAGAGTTGTTGGCTCTTTGTGTTTGCCATGAGCTGATGCCAACACTGATGGCCAAGTGACTGACTCGTCCGTGTGACATCCTTTTTCTTCTTCTCTTTTTTTTCTTTTTTTCTTTTCCTTTTTTCCCTTTTTTTCCCTTTTTTTGTTGAGAGAGAGAGAGAGGGGGGGGGGGAGGGGGGGGGGGGGGGTGACCCAACGCCAGATCTCATACTTGTTTTATAAGTATTTTAAGTTCATCTCACCAATTGCGACATACACATACCTTTGAGAGTCATTTGTGACATTGTAGCGCGCGCGTGCGTGCGTGTTGTGTATGTTGTGTGTGTGTGTGTGTTAGAGAGAGAGAAAGAGAGATAGAGAGAGAGAGAGAAATGTGTGTGTGTGTGTGCACGCGCGTGCGCGCGCCATACACGCGTGCGTTAGTGCGTGCTTGTGCTTTAAGCGTGAGTGCGAAATGAGAGAGGAAATATCAGTGACTCATAGATATTTCAGTTTCCTCCCATCGCTGTTACTGGTCTTTTCAACGTTTTATCCTCCCTCCCTCCTTCCTCCTCCTCCCCTCCCTCCTCCCTTCACTTATCCTCCTCCTCTCATTTTCGCTTTCATTATCATTACCTAATACCCGTGTCTACTGCCCTCACCCACCCACTTCCCTTCTCTCTCTCCCTCTGTCGGTCGGACTGTCTGTCTCTGTTTGTCGGTCTGTTTCTCTGTCGGTCTGTCTCTCTGTCGGTCTGTCTCTGTCTGTCTGTCATCTCTGTCTCTGTCTCTCTTCTCTCTCCACTTCCTCTCTCCCTCCTTGCTTTGCTCTCTCTTTTTCTCCCTTTTTTCCCCTTCCCCTCTGTCTGTCTGTCTTTGTCTCTGTCTGTCCCTCTCTCTCTCTCAGTGTGTTTGTGTCTGTCTTCTGTCTCTCTCTTTCTCTGTTTATCCTTTCTTTTCCTTATCATGATTTGAAATGTGTTATTTATTGTAGTCCTTTTTTCAAGGCAAAGATCGTATAAAAAGAAAGTATGTGGATGCTTATCAGAAACCCTTGAAAGTAAAGAGTAGCAGCAGGAGCAGCAGCAGCAGCAGCAGCAGCAGTAGCAGCAGCAGCAGCAGCAGCAGCATTATCATCTGTCTGTATATCTATCTGTCTGTCTACCTGTCGTCTCACTCTGTCTCTGTCTATCTGTCTGTCTGTCTGTCTCCCCCCCCCCTCTCTCTCTTCTCTTCTGTCTTCTCCCTCCTCCTCCCCCCCCCCTCTCTCTCTCTCTCTCTGAGGACGAAAAGTGGATGGGAGAGATCAAGAGAACGAATGAAAGGCGGTAGGGGTGGCTCAAGGCTTTAGTTCATAGTCTGATTTCATCGCCATGAAGTCAGATTAAATTGGCGCCTCCTCTGATTTTTCTGTCTACGGGATGTGCGCTCCTTTCTTTCTTTCTTTCTTTTTCTTTCTTCCTTTCTTTTCGTGCGTACTGGCCCCCACCCCAACCCCTATTTCAGTTCCCAGTATTGATATTATTAATTTTTAATTAACATTCAGAGAGTCTCCGAAGGGAGAGAGAGAAAGAAAGGGAGAGAGGATAGGGGAGGGAGGGTTGTCATCATTTTCCTTCTGTTGCCATTCATTTTTGATACACTGTGTGCGTGAGAGAGAGAGAGAGAGAGACGAGAGAGAGAGAGGAGAGAGAGAAGAGAGAGAGAGAGTGAGTGTGTGTGTGTATGTATGCGCGCGTGTGCGTGGTTCTTGCGTGCGTGCGTGGTGTGTGTGTGTGTGTGGTTGTGGGTGTGTGTGTGTGTGTGTGGTGTGTGTGTGTGTGTGTGGTTTGAGACAGGCAGGCAGAGACAGGATTCTGTTTTTCAATGTATATCGTTGTTTTCACGGACACGTTGCAAAGCTCACTAATGTCCAGGTTAACAGTTCCCAAGATATTCGGGATGATAACATTAATCTGTTTGAGTTTCCTTTCTCTCCGGCTCTAAATCACCATTAAAGCATGATTACACTTTATTAACGATCCTTACCGCCCCCTCCCCCCCTCCCCCCCCCCCTCCCTCTCTCTTCTCTCGCTTTTGAGGGTCGTTTTGAATGGTGATTGGAGAATGAAGAGCTCTGGTAATTTGTGACATCACGGGCGCCGACTCGTCACTAGTCCTTGTGACATCATTACGCTCATTGTTCTTATTGTTTCCGCCATTAATATGCATGCGGTCCTGTCCGTAGCCAGTGACAAGGCCAGAGGGAAGGCGAGACTTGGGGACTGCGGTGGAAGAGATCAGCTGGGGGATGAGGTGGGGGGGGGGGGGTGGGGGGGGGGGGGGGGGGGGGGGGGGGGGGGGGGGGGGGGGGGGGGGGGGGGGGGGGGGGGGGGGGGGGGGGGGGGGGGGGGGGGGGGGGGGGGGGGGGGGGGGGGGGGGGGGGGGGGGGGGGGGGGGGGGGGGGGGGGGGGGGGGGGGGGGGGGGGGGAAAAAGGGGGGGGGGGGTTTTAAAAGGGGAAAAGGAAAAAAAACCCCCCCCCCGGGGGGGGGTTTTTTTTCCCCCCCTTTCCCTTTTGGGGGGGGTTTTTTTTTGGGGGGGGGGGGTTTTTTAAAATTTAAAACCCCGGGGGGTAAAATTGGGGGTTTTTGGGGGGAAAAAATTCCCCCTTTTAAACCCCCCCGGGGGGGGGGGGAAAAAAGGGGGGGGGGAAAAAAAAAAAAAAAAAAAAAAAAAAAACCCCCCCCCCCCCAAAAAACCCCAAAAAATTGGGGGGGGGGGGGGGGAAAATTTTTTTTTAAAAAAATTAAAAAAAGTTTTTTCCCCCCCCGGGGGGGGGGGGGGGTTTTAAAAAGGGAGGGGGAAAAAAAAAAAGGGGGGGGAAAGAAAAAATGGGGGGGGGGGGGGGGGGGGGGGGGGGGGGGGGGGGGGGGGGGGGGGGGGAAAGGGAAAAAAGGGGGGTTGGGGGGGGAAAAAAAAGGGGGGGGGAAAAATTTTTGGGGGGGTTTTTAAAAAAAAAAAAAAAAAAAAAGGGGGGGGTTTTGGGGGGGCCCCCTTTTTAAGGGGGGGTTTTTTTTTTTGGGGGTGGGGGGGGAAAAAGGGGGGGGGGGGGGGGGGGGGGGGGGGGGGGGGGGGGGGGGGGGGGGGGGGGGGGGGTTTTTGGGGGGGGGGGGGGGGGGGGGGGGGGGGCCCTGAGAGGGAGAGAGGGGGGGGGGAAAAAAGGGGGGGGAAAAAAAAAAAAACCCAAAAAAAAATTTTAAAAAACCAAAAACCAAAAAAAAGGGGGTTTTTTAAAATTTAAAAAATTTTTAAAAAATTTTCCTTTTTTTTCCAAAAAATTTTATAAAAAAAGGGGAAAAAAAAAAAGAAACCCCAAAAAACCAAAGGGGGAAGGGGGGGAAAAAAGGGAAAAGAAAAAAAGAGAAGGGGGGGGGAAAAGGGGAAAAAAGAGAAAGAAAAGGGGGGGGGGGGGGGGGAAAAAAAAAACCCCCAAAACAAAAAAGGGCGGGGGGGGGTTTTGGGGAAAAAATTTTTAAAAAAAAGGGCCGGGGGGGGGGGGGGAAAAGGGGGGGGGGGAAAAGGGGGGGGGGGGGGGGGGTAAACCCCCCCCGGGGTTTTTTCCCCTTTTTCCCCCAAAACCCCCCCTTTTTTTTTTTTTAATTTTTTTTTTTCCCCCAAACCCCCCTTTAAAAAGGGGGGGGTTTTTTTTTGGGTTTTTTCTTTTTTTTCCTTTTTTTTTTGTTTTGGGTTTTTTTTTTAAAAAAAAAAAAGGGGGGTTTTGGGGGGGAGGGGGGAAAAAAAAAAAAAAGGGGGGGAAAAACCCCTTTTTTTTTTAAAAAAAAAGGGGGGGTTTTTTCAGGAAAAAGGGGGGGGTTTTAAAAAAAAGGGGGGTTGGGGCCCAAAAAAAAAAGGGGGGGGTTTTTCCCCAAAAAAGGGGGGGGTTTTTGGCTTTTTTGGGGCCCCCCCTTTTAATTTAAAAAATTTTTTTTCCCAAAAAATTTCCAAAAAACCCCCCAAAATTTTTTTTTTTCCCCCCCCAAAAAAAAACCCCCTTTTTGGGGTTTTTTTTTTTTTTTGGGTTTTTTTCTTTTTTTTTTTTAAAAAAATTTTTTTTTGGGGTTTTTTTTTGGGGGGTGTGTGGGGTTTTGGGGGGGGGGGGGGGTTTTTTTTTTTCTTTTTTTTAAAAATTTAAAAATTTTTTTTTTGGGGGGGAAAAAAATTTTTTTTTTTAAAAGGGGGGGAAAAAAAAATTTTAAATTAAAAGCCCCTTTTTGAAAAATTTTGTTTTTTTTTTAAAATTTTTTTTAAAAAAAAAATTTTTTTTTCCCCCCCCCCCCCCCCCCCCCCCCCCCCAAAAAATTTTTTAAAAAAAAGGGGGAAAGGGCGGGTTTTTTTTTTGGAAAGGGGTTTTTTTTTTAAAAAAATTTTTAAAAATTTAACAAAAAAAATTTTGGTTTTTTTTTTTTGGGGGGGTTTTTTGGGGTTTTTTTTTGGGGGGGGGGTTTTTTCCCCCCGGGGGGCCGGGGGGTTTTTTTTGGGGTTTTTTCCCCTTTTTTTTTTCCCGGGGGAAAAATTTTTTAAAAAAAAACCCCCAAAAAAGGGGGGGGGGGGGGGGGGGGGGGGGGGGGGGGGGGGGGGAAAAAAAGGGGAAAAAAAAAAAAAAGGGAAAAACCCCCCCCCCCCCCCCCCCAAAAACCCAAATTTTGGGGAAAAAAAAAAAAAAAGGGGAAAAAAAACAAAAAAGGGGAAAAAAACCCCCCCCTTAAAAGGCCAAAAGGGAAAAAACCCCCGGGGGGGGGCCCCCCCGGGGGGTTTTTTTTTTTTCCAAACCCCCCTTTTAAAAACCCCCAAAAAAAAAAAACCCCCAAAACCCCCCCCAAAATTTTTTAAAAAAAAAATTTTTTTAAAAAAAAAAAAAAAAAAAAAAAAAAAAAAAAAAAAAAACCCGGGGAGGGGGGGGGAAAACCGGGAAAGGGGGTTTTGGGGGGGAAAAAAAGGAAAAACCCCCCCCCAAAAAAAAAAAAAAAAAAAAAATTTTTTTTGGGGGGGGGAAAACCGGGCCCGGGGGGAAGGGGGGAAGAAAAAAAGGGGGGTTTTTTTAAAAAACCCCCTTTCCCCAAAAAAAAAAACCCCCCTTTTTTTTTAAAAAAAATTTTAAAAAAAATTTTTTTTTTATATATATATTTAATAAAAAAAAAAAAAAAAAAAAAAAAAAAAAACCCCCCCCCCCCCCCCAAAAAAAAAAATTTTTTTCCCCCTTTTTTGTTTTTAAAAGTGCAAAAAAAAGGGGGGTTAAAAAATTTTTTTTAAAAAAAAAAAATTGGGGGTTTGGAAAAACCAAAACCCAAAAGCCCCCCCCCTTTTTTTTTTCCTCCTTTTTCTCTCTCTCTCTCCCCCCCCCCCTCTTTCTCTCTCTCTCCCCTCTCTCCCCCTTTCTCTCTCCCTCCCCCTTCTCTCCCCCCCCCTTTTAAAAAAGGAAAAAAAAAAAAAAACCCCAAAAAATTTTGGGTTCCCGGGGGGGGGGGGCCCCCCCTTTTTTCCTAAGTTCCTGATTGCGTGTGCAAATTTTTCCCCGGGGGGAAAAAAACCCCTTATCATTCTTTTCTCTGGGGGGGGGGGGGGAAAAGGTGTGTGTTTTTGGGTGGGGGGGGGTGTTTTTGGGTGTGTGTGTGTGGGTGTGGGGGGGGGGGGGGGGGGGGGGGGAAAAAAATTTTAAAAAATTTTTTTAAAAAATTTTTTTTTTTTTTTAAAAAAAAAAAAAAAAAAAAAATTTGGGGGGGGGGGGGGGGGGAAAAAATTTTTTTTCCCCCTTTTTTTTTCCTTTTTTCCCCCCCTTTTTAAATTTTTTTTTGGTTAAAATTTTTTTTTTTTTAAATTTTTTTTTAAAAGCAAAAATTTTTTTAAAGGGGTTTTTTTTTTGGGGTTTTTTCCCCGGGGGAAAAATTTCCCTTTAAAAATTTTTGGGAAAACCCCCCTTTTTTTTTTTTTTTTTTCCCCTTGTTTCTTTTTTTTTTTCCTTCTTTTTTTCCCCCCCTTTTATTTTTTTTCCTTTTTTTTTTTCCCCCAAAAAAAAATTTTTTTTTAATTTTTTGGGGTTTAAACCCAACCCAAATTTTTTTTTTTGGGAAAAAAAAAAAAATTTTCGGGCCCAAAGATAAAAAAGGGTTTTTTTTTAAAACCCCCAAAAAACAAAAAACCCCCAAAAAAAAAAAAAATTTTCCAAAATTTAAATTAATTTATTTTTTTTTTAAAAAAAAAAAAAAATTTTTTAAAAAAAATTTTAACCTTTTTTTTGGGGGGTTTTTTTTTCCCCCTTTTTTTTTTTTTTTTTTTAAAAAAAAAAATTTTTTAAAAAAAAAAAAAAACCATTAAAAGGCCCCCGGAAGGGGGTTTTTTTTTTTTTTTTTTTTGGGCCCTTCCCGGGTTTTGGGCCGGGGGTTTTTTTTTTTGGGGGCCCCCCGGGGGGGAAAAAAAAACCCCACAAAAAAAAAAAAAGGGTTTTTTTAAAAAAAACCCCCCCCAAAAACCAAATTTCCTTCTCCCCCCCCCCCCCCCCCAAAAAAAAAAAAGGGGGGGGGGGGCCCCCCCAAAAAAAAAAACCCCCCCAAAATCCCCCCCCCCCCCCCCCGGGGGGGGGGGTTTTCCCAATTTGGGGGAAAAAGGGGGGGAAAATTTCCCCCCCCCGGGGGGGGGGGAAAAAAATTTTTGGGGGGGGGCCCCCCCCCCCCAAAAAAGGGGCCCCCCGGGGGAAAAAGGGGGGTTAAAAAAATTTTTTTTTTTTTTTTTTTGGGGGGGGGAAAACCCCCCCCTTTCCCCCCCTTTTTTTTTTTTTTTTTTTTTTTTTTGGGCCCCAAATTTTCCCCCCCGGGTTTAAAAAGGGTTTTTAAAAAAAATTTTTTGTTGTTTTTTTGGGTCCCCCCCCCCCCCTTTTTTTTTTTTTTTTTTTTTTTTCCCTTTTTTAAAAAATTTTAAAAAAGGGGATTTTGGGTTTGGGGGGGGTTTTTTTTTTTTTTTTTTTTTTCCCCCCCAAAAAATTTTAAAAAATTAACCTTCCCCCCCCCCCCCCCCCCCCCCCCCCCCCCCCCAAAAAAAAAAAAAAAAAAAAAAAAAAAAAAGGGGGGGAAAAAAAAAAAAAACCCCCCAGCAGAAGCAAAAAAAAAAAAAATTGCAAAAACACACACACACACCACCACCCCACCGCCACCTTCACCAAACCCACAAAAAAACAACAAGAACACCCAAAACACTCTGATTCTTGACACAAGTTAATTCAATCCCCAGGAGGGTTTAAAAAAAGGTAGGGGGTGGTGGTGTAAAGGTGTCCCAAAACCCATGTGGTCGAAGGGGAAATTTAGGCGTCAGAGACCTCCCCTTCCCCTAGGGGCCAGCAATTTAGGGCGGGGGCCCATATCCTCTCCCTCGCTGCTTTAAACCCTTTCCCCGACCCTAAAGAGGGGGAAGGGGCCCTTTAAAAGATGGGAGAACCCGTACTCAAGCCAAAAGGGGCGCAAACGGGCGCACATTCACTTGGGAAACCACACTCGATACTGCTTTAAAATTGCTTGGGGGAAAACGATGCTCTGACCACTGAGCTGCCCGTCCCCAAAACTGAAAGTTACACAACTAATAAAAGCTTTTCTCTCTTTTTTTCTTTTGCCTTTTTCCCCCTTTTTTTTCCCTTTTCTTTTTGTCAATTTTTTTCTTTTTTTTTGGTTTTTTGTACTTGTTTTTTGGGGGGTTTTTTTAAATTTTTCTTTGACTTGTTCCTTTTTTTACATTTCCTTGCTTTTTTCACTTTTCTTCCCCCGGTTTTTTTGTCAAACATTGTAATGAACTTTTTTTGAGTTTTTTTTTTTTTTACTCCCGAATTAAAAAAACCCCAAAAAAAAAACAAAGAAGTTGATCGAAGGTTTAAGTACACCCAAAATAAAAGTAAATTTTTTTTAGATTTTTTTTTCAACCCTTGTTTTTAAATTTTTGGGCTTCCCTTTTTTTCATTTTTTTTTGCTCCGAAAACCCCCCCATTTTTTTGGTTTTTTTTTGTAGTTGTTTATATCTTTGTTTCTTTTCCTCGAAAATTGTCGTTCTTTTTTCACGATACAAACTTTTTTCTTTTTCTCTCTGCTTTTTTAATTTATTCCCAAACTCCGCCAGCGAAGGGTTTAAAAAAAACTTATGGCATATAAGGGCTAAACAATAAAATCTCTTTTTGGGTAACTTGTTTGCGGGATAAACGTGTAATTTTTTTTTTTTTAAAAATTATACATAAAACTTCTAAAAATCTTTTTTCAAAAATTTTACAAAAATAATAATAATAATAAAAATTTTATATTTATTTATTCCCCTCATTATTTCCCAGAACTTTTTCGGGGTCATAGGGAACGAGTCCTTTCCCGCTATTTTTGTGGAATTGGCATTTTTTAAGTCTTTGCCCAAAAAAACCAAAACAAAACAAAACCCAAAAACACACACACACACAAAACACCACACCCACCCCACACACACACAATCCCCCCAAAAATTTGCAAACAACACAAATTTGGGAAAAAACCAAAAGAGACATCTTCACAAACCCAAAAAAAAACCCCCCCCAAAAAAAACAAATCTGCAAAAAGAAAACCCCCTAAAAAATTTAGGAAATTTAAAAAAACTGAACAAATTTAACTGAAGGCCAATAACAGATCAGAAGAAAAATTCCCCCGGGGAAAGGGGTTACACAAGAAGGAGGGGGAAAGGGGAAACCTGGTGGTTAAATGATGTATTCGTGATCTGCTGACCCGGGGTTTGAATTTTCGTTCAAGAGGATATTTCCCTGGGGTTAACATCAGTGGCCCCCACTCCACTTTTCCCCAAAAGTCCTTTTGATGGGGACAAAAAACCGAAGGGCCCGTGAGCGAAAGCTCGCAGAACATCTAGCGCTCCCCATTAAAACCCGTTTCCCCTTTTTTGGAAGAGTAACCCTTGGTTCCCCGGGAAATCCCGGGTACTTGCAAAGCGGGCATCGAAAAAATAGGGTCTCTGCCCCCCCAACCAGGGAAAGTCGAAAAGGGGACTAAAAGGGGGAACCCTCCCCAAGGGGGGTTAGACACAGGGGGCTAAAAACCCTGTTTTTGTAAAAAAAAAAAAATTGTTTTTCCCGGAAAAAACAACAAAAAAAAATTAAAATTTCTGGGGGTGACGGGGTTCCAGAGTCATTGGAAGATGCTCGTATGAATGGCGGGGTGAAAGCCAAAGGAAACCACTGACAGGAAGATGGGGAAATCTTTAAACGCCAAAAATAAACCAAAATAGGGTTTTGGAAAAGTGAAACCCCTGTTGAAACAGGAAAAAATACGCAATTACAGAAAAGATGAGACGCTACAATTTGCATATTCAGAATCAGTGAAACCGGGTGGCAGGAAACAGGGAAAAAAAAGAGCCAGCACAGGAAAAGACAGTGCTGTACAGTGGTTTTGAGATGACGGCCAACCCATGAGGGAGTAGCAATCATCATGGGAAAAAAGGAATGGAGAAATGCCTGATGGGAAAAAGGGGGAAAACCCATCACAGCAGGGGTAAAAGGGGTAAAATGAAAGGTAACATTTCAATACCACAATCATAAAAATTCATTCCCCCAACCAAAGACAGTGGAGAAAAAAAAGCAAAGATAAAATTTTTATAAAAATTACCGGCTGAAATGGAAAACACCCAAACCAGGAAAATGAGGATAGGATGGTGACCTAAATGCAAAAACGGAAAAGAAAAACACAAATCCAAAAAAAGCCAAAGGGAAAAAAAAGGGTTGGCCATAAATGACAACGGAAAAGATTTGGGGGAAAATTTTGCATGACAAACAACCTGGCCATTTGGGGGGGACAAAATTTTTTCACACCCGAGATCCACAAACTTACCTGGGGTTCCCCCAATGGAAGAGACAAAAAAACCAAAATCGACCACCTGATGAAAAAAATGGGACATGGAAAGGGGATCGCTCCTAGATGTTAAAAATAAAAGGGGAGGACCCCCTGTTGGCAGTGATCACCACCCTTGATACTGCAACCCCCAAAAGTGAAGCTGAGAAAAATTTGGGCCTGGGAAAACCAAAACAAAAAAACATTTTGAGTGGAAAAAAAACGGGACAACCCCCAAAGTAAAGAGTGCTTTCACCCCTTTCCGCTCAAAAACAAGTTCCCAAACACTGGGGGATACGAAAACTACAAAACCTCCTGACACGACAAAAATAAACACCCTGTGGGGAAAAAATCAGGGCAGCCTACCCCACAAGCCAGCGAAACGGGGCTTAGGAAAAGAGACAGAGGAAAAAGAAAAAGGTGGGTTTTCAGCAGACCCTGGCAACCATTGAGAACAGGAGAGAACTGAAGAAAAAAACTTAGAGGGCAAAAATCAGAACGGGTAAAGAGAGGGGAAAAAAACCCAAAAGTACAAAAAAAGCAAACCAAACTGGGAAGAGAATGACAAGAACCCGACAAACGTAACCCACATGGATATTTTTGCAAGACAAGCAGAGGAGGGCCCCCGCAAAGGGAAAAAAAAACAAAGGGGCAGGTGGGATAAGACACTAAACTGTCATTGGGAATAAACCGGGGGCAACACCGAAAAACCAATCCCAGATAAACAAGGGCCCAAAAACTTTCCACAGAAAAGAACAAGAAAGCAAATTTGGGGAAACTTTTCAGCGAAGTTCTCAACAGACCCACCACCAACTGAAAAAGGGAGATGTACAAGATCCTGAGCCGATCTCAATGTAACAGCTCCAAACCCCCAAAAAAAGGAAGAGTTTTAGCAAACAATCAAACTCTCCCCAAAAATGGAAAAGCCCCCCCGGCCAGGGGCAACCTCAACGCAGAAATTTTTAAGGCAGATTTCCCAAAAATTTTCACTAAATTCTAAAAGCCACTCTTTTCCCGCTTTTTATGGGAGGGGGAAAAAACTACCACAGGGTTGGGCAGAAGGAGTCCCTTTGGGGAAAATCCCAAAGAAAAGGGGCCCTGAACAATTGTTTAAAAACTGGGGAAAGGAAAACACTCTGCTATCTGTTTTCCCCCCCGCAAGATTCTGGCAAAAATCATCATCGGGCGGATCTCAAGGGAGTGGGCCAACAACTCAGAAAGGAACAGGCATTTTTGACCCGGGGAAGATGCATAGACCGATCTTCACCCTGCGTAACATCATCGAAAATGCACGGAAGGCAGAGAAAAAGCTGTATATCAACTTCGTAGATTTTGGAAAAAAACCTTTGACACATTTATCCGGGAAAATGTATGGCGCATACTCCGAGCATATGGGAAATTTCCCCAGGAATTAAACCAAGTCCCTTAAGAGCTTTTTACAACAACTTCACGTGCAGAGTAAGGAAAAAAGCAAAACCCGTTTCATGTAAAAAACCGGGGTCAACAAAGGCTGCCCCCCTGTCAGCACCCACTCTTCAACCTGACAATTGATTTGGGTTTATGAGACAAAACCAACAGGAAACCCTCACGGGGGAAACAGATGGCCCCCTTCTCAACGCTTGAAACCTAGATTTTGGGGCCCAAAATCTGGCACTGCTTTTCACATACCCACCCTCACAAATTTAAGAGAAGAAAATCCCGTCCAGCACTTTTTCGCACAGCAAGTAGGCCTGAAAAAAACAGAGAAAGACAGAGGTAATGACACGGGAAAGTCCCGAACCCCTCACCGGTTTACATGAATGGAGAAATTTTAAACCCAAAAACGAAGAGTTCACGTAAAACCCCCGGGAGCACTGTTAGGGATGACGGTGGAGCAGGGACGACATCAAGAACCGGGTTAGGGAAAGCAAGAAATGCTTATAAAAATCGAAAATGTGGGGGGAAATCGTCCCATTTAGCACCAAACCAAAAATAAGATTTTTACCAAGCTGTGTACTTTCCACCCTTTTGTAACGGGTCGGAGTGCTGGAGGATTACTGAGAGTGCCTCGAAAAAAAACTATCCACATTCCACACAAGAAACTCAGAGAATCTTTCGCATCTTCCCGGGCCCGAACCCTCTCCAACCCCCGAACTTTTTTCCCTTTCAACCAAGAAAGCATGGGCAAAAATCAAACAAAGCATAGACGAAGGGGGTGGGGTAGGGGAAATCTGCCGCCGGGGAAAATGGAAACATCGCCCCAAAAAAGCCCTCCACTGGACCCAAGGGAAAAAAGCAAAAAAGAGGGCGAAACCCCAAAAACAATTGGCGTCGGACTGTTAAGCAGAGCTGAAGACCTTTCCCAAAATACCTGGGGAACCATTTAAAAATAGCCAGGACAGACAGGGGGTGGAGAACTTTTGTTGCTGCCCCACTTTCCAATAAGGCACAAAGGCTTGAAAGATGATGAAAACCATTGTGTGCCGGTGGGAACGGATGACAAAAAATTTACAAAACTGCATACACACGGGGGTTGGATGAAAAAAGGGACAATGAGTGCTTATTTCCCTTTAAACCTCGAAAAAAGAATTTTTAAAAAAAAAATAAAAAAATTAAAAGAAAAAAATTTTCTGGAAATCGATTTTATTTCTTTCGGACTGTAACTGTAACGACAAAATGACAATATCGTTTTCGGTCGGGGGAATATTAATTTTTCTTGTAATTTTAACCCGCCCCCATACTGAGTTGGAAACATGTTTTTACCCGATGGGGGATCAAGGGGAAAAGACATAGGACAATAAGTGTTTTTTTTGGGTAACATAAAGGGTATACTGGCTTCAAGTATCAGCTTTGTTTTGTTTTTCTTTTTTTCCCTTTTTTGTTGCCCTCCACCCGGAAACAAAAGGTTTTAAAAAAAAACAAAGAAAAAAACACAACAAAAAATAAAAAACAAATCTTAACCCCTGAAAATTAAATAGAAGGTTGAAACTTTAAAGTAAAAGACTTCGATTGTATCCGATAACCGTTATTGCGAAGGGAAAATTAAAAGAAATTTGTATTATTCAGTATTTGATGTTTAAAAAGTGGTGGCTTTGTTTATGGGGGGGGGGGGGGGGGGGGGGGGGGGGGGGGGGGGGGGGGGGGGGGGGGGGGGGGGGGGGGGGGGGGGGGGGGGGGGGGGGGGGGGGGGGGGGGGGGGGGGGGGGGGGGGGGGGGGGGGGGGGGGGGGGGGGGGGGGGGGGGGGGGGGGGGGGGGGGGGGGGGGGGGGGGGGGGGGGGGGTTGGGTGGGAGGGGGGTGGGGGGGGGGGGGGGGGGGGGGGGGAGGGGGGGGGGGGGTTTACGGGGGGGGGGGAGGGGAGGGAATATTGCTGGTAAGATGCTAGTTATTTAAGAGAGACCTTACAGCAGTTACGCAAATGCATCACAAGTATTATAGTTTTGATCCGGAAACATGCAACGCGCAAAAACAAAAAAAAATTACAAAGAAAGACAGATACTTAGGCTTGAGGTTTGGTGATACGTTTTTATAGTAAATTTATGAATCATTGGACAGCTGGAAGAGAGAGAGAGAGAAGAGAGAGAAGAGAGAGAGAGAGAGAGAGAGAGAGAGACAGACAGACAGACAGACAGACAGACAGACAGACGGACAGACAGACGACAGAGAGAGGGTCTACGACGACAGTGTCATCAAGGACGATAATCTCCAACACACTTCATTGTCCTCGACTATCTGTCCCTCCCCCCCCCCCTCCCCCCCCCCCCCCCCGCCCCCCCCCCCCCCCCCCCCCCCCCCCCCCTGCCTCCCCCCTCTCCCCGCCCCTCTGCATTATAGCCCGGACTTTTGTTCTGTTCACCCTTCTGTCGCTTCCATCATCCCCCCTCTCTCTGTCTCTCTATGTCCGTCTGTCTTTCTGTCTGTGTCTGCCTGCCTGTCTTTCTCTTCTGTCTGTCTGTCCCTCGCTTTGTCTGTCTGTCTCTCGCTTTGTCTGTCTCTGTCTCTCTGCACTCACTCTCTCTCTCTCTCTTCTGCCCCTCCCTCCTCTCTCTCTCTCTCTCTCTCTCTCTCACTCCTTCTCTCTGTCCTCCCTCCCTCTCTCAGTCCTCTCTCTCTCCTCCCTCTCTCTCTCTCTCTCCTCTCTCTCTCATCTCTCTCTCCTCTCTCTCTCTCCTCCTTCTTTCTTTTTCCCTTTCTCTCCCTCCCCCCCCTCTCTCTTACTCCCCCCCCCCTCATCTCTCTTTCTGCCTCTCTTTCTGTCTGTCTGTGTCTCTCTCCCTCTCTCTCTCTCTTTCCCTCTATCTCTTTCCCCTCTATCTCTCCTCCCCCCCCCCCCCCCCCCCCCATCCTCTCTCTCTCTCTCTCTCTCAAACTTCTCTTTCTTTCATCCATTCATCGTTATTGTCGTCTGCATCATCATGGGCGCTGAGTCAGGGGCTATCCGTTAGAACAGGGGCCATACACAGGATGCCCAAGATGTCAGCTGGGGGGGGGGGGGGGGGGAGGAGGGGGGGGAGAGAGGGGAGGAGAGGAGGGCAATCTGGGGGTTAGAGGGATGGTGATGAAGGGGGAGAGAGAGGGGAGGCCCAAAGAGGTCAGGGGGCATACCGAAAACAAAGGGATTTAGCCAGTTGACCGGAGGATGGGAGAGGGAGAAGTGTGTGTGTGTGGAGGGAGGGGGGGGGGGGGCTGGGGGGTTGTATGATGAGAGAGGAGAGTGAATCTTTTGCGGGGAAGTAGTGGAGAGGGAGGTTTTTTTTGTGGTCGCTTACTCCTCACTGTTCTCCCTCCACCCATGGTGTGTGTGCGCGTGTGTGTGTGTGTGTGTGTGTGTGTGTGTGTGTGTGTGTGTGTGGAAGTGGGTGTGAAGAGAGAGAGAGAGAGAGAGAGAGGAGAGTTTGTGTGTGCGTGTGTGTATGTCTGTGAGTGTGTATCTTTGTGTGTGTTTGTTAAGTTACGACTGAGTCGGGACAGCCTCACCCCCACCCCACACTCTTCCTTCCATACTACCCCCATCCCTGTCCCTGTCCACCCCTTACCCCCCACCCCCCACCCCAGAACGGTAACAATTCCAGATTAACGTCCATCCACCCCCACCCTTCTCTCTGTCCTTATCCTTACCCCCCTTCCCCTAGTTTCTAATCCCCTTTCCCCTCTTTTTGCTGCCCTCTCTGTTTTCTCCCCTTCCTCCCCCCATCCCTCACCCCCCAAAAACCACCCTTACCCCTGTCATCCCCCCCCCCCCCCACTCCTCCCCACCATCTTCAACTTTTTGTGGGGTGGTGTGACAGTCCTGGTGACTCACATGACAAATATCGATAATTCCACACAGGGGTCAGGAGGAGTGGGGGGAGTGGATGGTTGGGGGGTGGGGGTGTAGAGACCAAGGAAGAGGGGGGGGGATGGGGAGGGAGGGGGGTTTGGTTAGGGAGGAGTTAATACAAAAAGCCCGGTCCGGTTGGTTAAAACAGCTACAGCCAATAATTAGTCAAGGTCTTACTGGGGGTGAAAGGGGAATGAGGGGGGATGGGGGGGGGGGGGGGGGGGTGAAGGAACGTGGTCTCTTTGACATGACACGTGTTGGTGTCTTCCACACTTTGGAACCACGATGAAAAGTTCTTTGGCGGGTTTTTAAAACATATACCAGTGTAGCATGATTCAAGGGTGTTGTTTTTGTAGGAATCTGGCTTTTGGATTTTATATCATTTTTATTGTGTCGTTTATGTGGTTCTCCTATAACGTGGCGTGGCAATCCTCCTGGGTTGATCCTTATGGTTGGCCTGGGCGTGGTCACGAGGAGAATTTTATGATCTCCTAGGTCAACTCCAAGTGCAAACCTGCCAGTGCCAGATTTCCCATCATGTATAATATACACATGGAGAAGATCAAATACACATGATAAGAATCTCGTTATTCATGTCAGTGTTCGATGGGTTACGGAAACACAAACATACCCAGCATACATCCCCCGAAGTCAGAATGCGGCTACCTTCATGGTGAATATTGGAGCTGTAGCTGAGGAATGGGAACAAAAGAAAGTTGTAGAATGTTTTATCAAGATGGTAAAGTAATGTAAGGAGAACAATATCCAAAAAAAAACACTTCAAAACAACCGGCAGCGGCGTAACAGCTATTTGCACAAGTATTACCGTCATCATACGAAACAAACAAAACATAAAATAATGCTGTTATTATCACTTAACTGAACAAGAAAGCAAAGCAAGCAAATTGAAAAACAGGGTGGAAGGCTGATCAAAAAGAAACGAGCGTGAGAAAGCGCTATTTTTGTGTTTTGGTTTGTTTTCTTTTCTTCTTTCTTTTGGTTTTTTTTGTTCTTTTTATTTAAAAAATCAACAACAACATATGTGCAAATACATTACGCGCACCAACAAAATCACAACTTTTTTATACTGTGCACGAACAGAAAACTTTACAATATCATTTGGCACTTGTACCACACAATTCATCATATTACTGGTTATGCTTTCTCAAGTCAATATAACTGAAAGATTCAGAGTCATTCTGCTTTCTTTGAAGAGGAATCATGGCCGCCGAGCACCACTGTTTTATACGCGCATGTGTTGTGTCGTAAAGGGGTTATTGTCGTAAAGTGGACAGTCTCAAGGGAGAGAAGAACTCTCCCTGGGTCTGGAAACTTTCTGCAGGACCCCCACCCCCCTCCAGCCCCCTCCACCCCAACCTTCACCTTTCCTTCACCATTTGGGATGCGAATGCACAGAGGGCAATTCCTAAGACAAGCGATTCCAAGTCTGACAATTCCTGTTATTATTAGTATTGTATGTATTATATTGTCTTTGTGGGTATGCGAATCGACAAAACAACAGATTATCCTGGGAAAGGTAGGGAGTACTCGTTTTACGTTTACAGTCTCTTTTGAGGTTTTGTATGTAATATCTTTGTATTGCCATTATTTTTGGCTGTGTTTTCTTTTGTGTTGATAGAAAAAAAAATCCGGTAAGCACTGTAAAATAATTTTAAATTATCTTGCGACCAGGTTTGGGCAGTCGAACGTCTTAATCCAGTTAACGACTTAGACTCAATCTAGGGACACACTATACAATATCTACCTTTACATCCTGTTATAACTTTTTTTCACCAGAAAAAAAACAACACACTTCTGCAGCGACAATGTCATTCATGTCATAAACATTGTAAGACATCAAGTTACTCTTGGGACGAGGAGGCGAGGTGACAGAGTGTGGGAAGGAGGGAGGGAGGAATGAAAACACAAAATGTGGAGAGTAGTGCGGGATGGTATCGTTGGAGATGAGGGAGGAGAGGGTGAGAAAGGGGAGGGGGGAAAGATTCTGACGACAGACGTTTATTTAGAACTGACGACATCCTGCTGGATGAAAGGAGAGTGTTAATTGGATGCATGGAGTTTGCCATGCAAATCTACTGCCAGAAGTAGGTTTATTAATATGATGACGATAGTAATGATAAGAAGAATGATATTGATGATACTGGCAACAACAGTAAGAACAATACTATGACTTTTTTGTGCACGTTATGATACTTATCACCCCAATACTGAAAGTTCTCTGTGCAAAAATCCGGCTGCTATCCCGGGGAGATGGTGATGGTGTGCAGTAGTATGATTCTATTCTTCCTCCACCCCACCCCCTTCCCCTTCTTCCCTTGTTCCTATCCACCTGTGCGTGCACTAATTTGTTTGTTTACGAAAGTGGATTCCCCATCTCCCCCCCCCCCCTCACACACAGACACACACAGACACACACAAACAAACACACACACACACACACAGACACACACAAACAAACACACACACACACACACACACACACACAATTCTGTCAGTGATCATTCTCGTTACTGTGCATTCTTTACCGAAAATTATGCATATTTCACATGGGATCTAACGCCATCGCTTCATCTGAAAAACCGATAAACCATCGTATGGCACCACTATTGGTCTAGTGGATGGAGGGGGGGGGGGGGGGGGGGGGGGGGGGGCAGACACGGGGGGGGGGGGGGGGGGGGGGGGGGGGGGGGGGGGTCAGGGCTTCGGAAAGGGATTAAATCAATTGGCTGAATGTTCTCATGTCAGTCAAGGCTACGTAGGATTAGTCCATAAGCAGATTAGCTACCAATTAGCGGGTTTCCCATCTCAATTTTTTGTTCCCAATATATTTTTTAGCTGTTATTTTTGGCCGTTACTTTACGGCACAGAATAACACCAGAGCGTCAACTTTCTGATAAAGATGCATTGTGGCGGAGTCATTATGTTATTTCCACGAATATCTAAGTATTTTTGCTGCTTGTATCCCTTTTCTGCACAGAACGCAAGTAACAGCCCAATAAAAAAAAAGCTGCGCAAACCACTGTAGCTGAACGATTCTTTGCAGCATACAGTTGAAACTCTGGAGGGCGGTGCTCATACTATTTCGGTTGCAGATTATGCAACCAGGCTGCTGTATCCATCCAGCCCCCCTCCCCCTTCCCCCCTGTCTCGTAACCACCCCACCCCCCTCTCCCTTCTCCTCTCAAGGGAGGGGGGGGGGGGGGGGGGATAAGGGTGAGTTCATAGGGCTAAGGTGTGAGAAATCAATCACAGCAAGCCTCAACACGCTTGCACTGGAAGCACTGGTCAGACGGCCAGGTAAATGATTGCAGCAGGGGGATGATAATAATACAGGTGCCAGGCATTACCTGTAGTATTAATGACCGGTACCAGACTCTGAAATGAGGGTAGAGTTGGTGGGGGGAGGGGGGGGATGGGGGCAAATTAGGGAGGCGGGGTGGGTGGTGCAGGATGAGGAGGATAGGGGTAGGGAGAGGACGGAAGAGGGGGTGGTCGTGTTGGGGGAGGGGGGGGGGGGGGGTAGCTGACGACAGACGTTTATTTAGAACCGGTGACACACACGATTAAGGAAGAGTGTTAATTGGATCTGGCCAGACTACATGAGTCAGTGACTAATGATGAAATGGGGTGGGAGGTGGGGGGGGGGGGGGGGGGGGGGGAGAGAGACATGGATGGAGTGGGGGAGGTGGAGGGAGGGGATAGGAGAGAATACTGGAGGGTGAATGAAGGGAGGGTGATGGAGTGCGGCGTGCACGTGCAGATTCAGAATAAATCTGGTGTCATCCTTTTAGTACGACTTAGTGTTATTGTGGCTGTATTATTACTGGACTCACTCAGGGTGTGTGAGAGAGAGAAGATGAATGCGAATACGAACAGATTTATTGAGATTTAGGTCCTAGCCCCTTTATATAAAGGGGCTGCACTTATCATAAATACAAAGAGCCAATTTATTCACAGAGAGAGAGAGAGAGAGAGAGAGAGAGAGAGAGAGAGAGAGAGAGAGAGAGAGAGATTTCGCGATCTGTCGGAAGGTTTAGAAAGACTGACAAACAAATACCCGCCCCCCATTCTAAAAAAAGATGGGAGGAGGGTGGTAAAACTATAAAGAGTCAAAGCTGGGCCTGATTGATCAGGCGCTTAACGGCAGCGCAACGCATATTCGCTCATATGACAGACAACTGCAGTTGCTGTCTTAGCGTTCGGAGAAGAAGAAGAAGAAAATGACGATGATGATGATGATGGAGAAGAAGAAAGAGAAGAAGAAGAAGATGATGATGATGAAGAAGAAAGAGGAAGAAGAAGAAAAAGTAAACAGAGAAGAAGAAGAACAACAACAAAGAGAAGGAGAAGTAAAAAGAGAAGAAGAAGAAGAACAAGAACAAGAAGAAAAGACAAAGAATTTCAGTGTCGCGACACACAGTCAGCTGCACACTCCCTTCCCCCCTCATCCCTCCTCTGGCTATTTGGGATGAAAGATCTGTTTAAATATCTTTTAACTTACTAAAAGTAAATATGATGCACAAGCAAAGTTGACAATTTTTAAAAAAATACATCGTGTCAGATTTAGAACTCTCCTCAGGACATCAGTAACATTTTCTTCCAAGGAATCAGTCGGTGACTAAGGAATGACTAGGGCAACAACAATCATCTGCATGATGACTCGTGTTTTAGGATCGCAGGGTTTCTTTCCCCTGTTGAGAAGCACCCAGCTTTTCCCCTCGTGGAGATGGCGGTGATGATGACTCTGACTGTGTGTATATCAGTGGAGAGGAGAGCCCCCTCCCCTTCTGCAGATGTTGTGCTAGATAGATAGTCTGTCTGTCTGTCTGCTGTCTGTCTGTCTGTCTGTCTGTCTGTCTGTCTGTCTGTCTCTCTCTCTTCTCTCTCTCTCTCTCTCTCTCTCTCTCTCTCTCTCGTGCATCTGTTGATTGATATCAATATGTGTGTATTTTCATATGTATCATTATTATGCTTTTGTTTTTCTTGCAGCTTTTACTTTTCTTTTCTTTTCATTTTGAGGGCTGGATTTTTTTTAAAGTCTTGTTACTTAATCTATTACCCTCGTGAAATAAAATTGCGTTTGGGTTTCTGCTTATTTTTCAATGGCTGTCTTGATGTTTGCCTGTTTTCCTTTTCTTTTTGGCATCTTTTTCTTATTTTCAGCTTTCCCAGTTCATTATGTCTCTTGTCTCTTTGTCTCTGTCTGTCTGTCTCTGTCTGTCTGTCTCTTTCTGTCTGTCTGTCTCGTCTGTCTCTGTCTGTCTGTCTCTGTCTCTCTCTCTCTCTCTCTCTCTCTCTCTCTCTCTCTCTCTCTCTCTCCCCTTTCTCAACAACCCTTTACACTTCGCCCGATATCTACATTGATTAAGTGGGGTAACTATCATTTGGAGCCCCCCCACCCCCCCCCCCCCCCCCCATCCCCCCGCAATATGTGATGTAATATGTATAGTGTTTCATTCTGAAAATTAAGTAATGGTATTATATAAACACTAGATTGGGCACAAAGTGTCCGCTTTTCGGTGTTATTCTACAGTATGATCTCTTTCAATGTCTTTTTGATTTCTATTTGCTTTTGCTTCATAAATCTTTTAAACAGTTATTTTGTCATTCTTAAAGATGCCCAGTTTAGTCAGAAACAGAGGTTCACAGCATGGTCAATGTTTATTTAGCTGGGATATAACAATGTTGATTTAAGATTTTTTGTAGATTGACAAGGACTGGTATTTAAGAAGACTCGCATATTCGCCTAACATGGTTGTGCTGTTGTTGTTAGTTTATTATGTGTTTATCCGTCAGCAGAGGAAGTCGCTGCTGTTTCGAATACTGAGCAGAAATCTGATTATAGTGGAGGCGCCTTGCCCACAGCACATCCAAGCCAACTAGCCCCTAGGGCTGCAGCATATGAGGATCGGTGGGCAGCCTGTACTTATATGTCCAGAAAGCAGGAGATCTGATCCCGAGTTCAAATCTAATTCAAAACCGGTCTTACCCAACCCCAACCCCACCCTGACATCACCCCAACCCTCACCAGACCATGAGTGGTGGTTTGGGCGCTAGTCTTTCAGGTAGACGGTAAACTAAGATACTGAGAGTAACAAACAACTAGCGCACGTGCAAGAACCCATATCAAAGAGGTTGAACCTGGAAAAAATGATGTAGACATAAATGCACACTCATGGAAAAAAGCAACATACATGCAAACAGGAACGATTACAACGCAAACATCAATTTGGGAGGGAAGGGGGTGGGGGTGCAAGTACTGTGGCACCGCTCCTATGGCAAGATTAGGCCTAGTCCGAAATTCAGCAAAGAAATCTGCCATGACTGTAAAATGTTGCACCATAATCATCCCCGAAGTTGGATTGTGGCTACCTTGATAGTGGGCAAAAACCCACACACACAACAAAACGGTAGCATGCGCAAAAGTCTCACCAGTCGTGAACCTCGGAGCTTTAGCTGAGGAACGAAAAAAAATCGTACATTACAATATTACAACAAAACCTTCTTGTTTCTATTCCCGCTGGGTATTACTCTTTTGGTTGAAACATAGACACTAGGACCCCCCAGAAACAGATTGCGCCGAAAGTGCTTAAAAACAAAACAAAGAAAAACAGCAGGTGTTTAAAAAGAAAACAAAGAAACCAACAAAATCTAGACAGCATTATGTATGTTGTCAGTGGAGACATAATATAGAGAGGGAAAAACCGTGCCCTACTTTCACAGATTTAAAAAGAAAGGAAAATTCTTACACAAATAGAAAAAAAGAAGGCGTTGTCAAGGTATCGACAGCGTTTTATTCTAACAGAGCAGCTAGCTTGGTTTCCTGCCAAGAAGACCTTCGCTGAACAAAAAACAAAAAGATATATCTGCAACGTAACAGACAGTTATTAAAGTGATATTTCTAAGCCCTGAAGTTGCTGACTTTTCGCCGGCAGACTTGAATTCCCTGCCATGTGGCAATCGCTGCTTGCACTCGGAACCGGGATGGGCGCTTGCTTGGCAGAGGTAAAGAAAAAAGGGGGGAAATCACATCATGTTTCACATGTATGGAAATCTCATCAGCGTGCTACGGGCTGGTTGTGGCAGCCTCGGTGATGAGTGTGCGGGAATTCCACAAAAGGCCCCTAACCAGGCCCGTTTAGCGCCATCAAAACAAAGGGCCAATCAAAAGCCTGTTACTTGCCACTCGTCGTTTATCCGCTCCGCTTGTCTCCCTGGATCTGTTTGGCTGGCGGACTGACAACCAGGGCTGGGAGCTGACAGTCACTGTGAGAGGAGGGGTGTTACATAATGGAATCGTTTCCCTCACGTCAGATTTTTGCCCCACCCCGTTCTCGGTGGTGTTTTTTTGCGCTTTGTGAGGTGTACAGAGAAAATGCATAGATTCTGCTAAGGATCATAGATATTGAGAAGAACAAGCATCTCGTTGGTCTGGGTCCTTTTAGGTGTCCATGTCTTAAGACTAGGCTAACCATACTCTGCTGATCGTGGTTATGTCTTAGAGAACCCCCTGTCCGTTTGTTTGATAGCCATGCCTTAGAGTACCCCTAATAAGTTTGATGATCCTGTCCTAGAGAGTGGGTTACCTGCCTGGTAGAAAAAAAAGTCTACATAATCCTGAAATGTCAACAACTTTAGAGATAGATTTCGTTTATAATATGACGGATTCATTGGTTAAGACGTACAACTTTAATCTCATGGCATAGGGATCCATGAAATCGTGGTTTCGAATCTCGGCGGCATCTGGTGAATTAAGGGTGAGATCTTTTCCGATCACCCAGGTCATTTTCAAGTGCAAATCTGCCAGTGCCTTATTTCCCTTCGTCTATATACACATGCAGAAGATCAGATGTACACGTTAAAGATCCCGTAATGCATGCGGATTACGGAAACACTAACATACCCAGCATTCATCTTCAGTCGGAATGGGGCTACCTTCATGGTGGGCAAAAACGGTCGCATGCCCAAAATCTCACCATTGGTGAACTTCGCAACTCAAGATCTAGCTGAGGAACCCTGGGGGGTGGGGGGGGGGGGGGGGGGGGGGGGGGGAGGAATTTGTTCTATGAATATATATATATATATATATATCTCTTAAAAAATAAACAAGCATGACCCGAATAAGGCATACAGCTATCTTTCCATAATACACGCATTTGAATACTTTCTTTGAGTTCAGATGACACTGCGGGGAGGTAAGCGTGTGTTATTTTAGGAACAATAGGAGCAGTATGAACATACCACAGAAGGGCGTTATTCATAAATGATACAGGGCACTGGCGAATGCATGGCACGCGCTGACTTTCGTTCTTCTGATAGCAATAATTATTCTGATAACAGCAAGGGGCATTGTTAGAGAGAGAGAGAGAGACAGACAGACAGACAGACCGACAGATAGATAGACAGACAGACTATAGACAGGTTTATTCTTTCTTTATTTTTCTTGCCTTTATTTTGAGGTTAATGGAATACACACTCGTGTGGTTTTTGACACCCAGTCCCCGTATGCATGAGAGAGAGAGAGAGAGCGGTACTCTCTCTCTTTTATTATTATTTTTCTTTCTTTTATTTCGAGGATAATGGAATAAGCACGCTTGTGCTATTTTACATCCAATCCCCGAGTGGATGCTGAGGGGGGTGGGGGGAGGGGGGATAGACAGCAAGAGAGAGACAGACAGACAGACAGAAACAGAGAAGGAGGGACAGCAAGGGAGGGAAAAACAGAAAGCGGGGAAGCACCATGTCCCTAGCGACTGTCAAGTCCTGGAATGAGTCACTGGTCAAAAAGTGTCCATCTTCTTCACACAATGGCAGATAATCACCGTTAAAGCCCCCGTCCTTCCCCTGGGCCTCAATTAGAACACACAGGTTTTTGAGGACACTGCCCACCGGCAGCTGTCTTAGTAAAGGCCGCACTCCACCTCTGATTTTTCTGCCCATTTCCTTCAGTATTTCATTATTCATTATACATTCCAACACATGCACCATTACCATTGCATCCACAACAATATACATACAGCATATAATTTAATTTAATTTAAGCGCTCTGATTTATAATTGCAAGATATAGCGCTCTATAAATTCCATATATATATATATATATATTATATATGATGATGTAGAGAGAGAGATGGAGATTTTTATTGTATAGATAATATAGTATTATATGTTATATATATGTGAACACATTTATGTGCGTGCTGTTGTTGCGCGTTCCCCAGCTTAACATTCAGGGATCACCCAGAATGTGCACTCTGACTCACTCATCCCACCTGGGAATCACTGTAAGATTGAAATTGCACACTGAATAAGAAGTTCGCGTTTGTGACTGTTTTCAAGTACCTCGCCATATAGGCAGTCGTACTCCGACTTCAGAGGATTTTTTTCTCCTTTAAAAGTGGGGAGGAGGAGGAGGGACAGGTTGTTAGGCTAAGAGCTTGTCATGGCTGAAGACAATTTCAACACAAGATTTTTTTTTACAACGAAACAACATTTTAGTGTAGGCCTCGGCACTTAGCTTACATCAATAACTGCTTTGGCCTGGGCCATTTCGTGTGTGTGTGTGTGTGTGTGTGTTGTGTGTGTGTGTGCGTGTGCGAGTGTGTGTATGTGTGTGTGTGAGAGTGTGTGTGTGTATGTGTGTGTGTGTGTGTGCGAGTGTGTGTATGTGTGTGAGTTTTGTGTGTTATGTGTGTGTGTGAGAAGAGAGAGAGAGAGAGAGAATGACAAGCTTCCAACTCATAAAATCGTGTAATTTTGCATGGATGTGGTAAGTCTGATTTAAACCCCCCCCCCCCCCCCCCCCAAAAAAAAAACAAAAAAAAAAACAACAACCCCAAAAACCCAAAAAACAACCAACCAAACAACAACCATATATAATTTTAAAAAATTAAAAAGCAAACACTGCCTCGCCTCATTTCTGTATAGTCTGCTAACCTCCTGACCAGAATATACATGCTCAGGGTCATCGGCGTAGGATGACGAGTAATGCTCAGATGAGGATACTTTAAAACTTTCTCATGACTACCTGGCATCAGTCTGTTTTCTCAACACCCCTAACAGCAACATACTGCATCTTTTACATAATAAAAATGGTTCAAAAGGAACACAGACTTTTTCTTATATTGCAAGCTATTGAAGACACTACTTGACCTGGAAACTACAGCTGGAGTGTGGCCAAATCTGTCGGAAACACAAGGGGAAAATCTTCCTGATGTGTCAGTGTTGTCCTGCTGTTAGTTTTTCCACTTCCTTTGAAATGGAGAAACAATACGTAATGGGAACATTGTCATGTGTGTGTGTGTGTGTGTGTGTGTGCAGAGAAGATCTCTTGGACTTATCATGTCACTTTGGCTAAAAACAAAAAGGTAAAATTTCTTTTTATTCATTTAAGGCAACACAGTAGCAACATGCAGAATGTGAATAAAACAAACGTAACTTATCAAAAGTTCCAGAAAATATATCCGCAGACCGCAGCCGAAGAAAATGATTTGTAAGAGATGACTGAAGAGTTAGTGTAAACTTTGATGACTGAAGAGTTACTTTAACTTTGATGACTGAAGAGTTTGTTTTAACTTTGATGACTGAAGAGTTAGTTTTTAACTTTGATGACTAAAGAGTTAGTTTCAACTTTGATGACGGAAGAGTTAGTTTTAACTTTGATGACTGAAGAGTTAGTTTTAACTTTGATGTGTTTTAACTTGTCTGTACTTCACCTTCACCACCGCCACACAGTTGCACAATACTTATCTAGCTTTAACCACAACCTGACATCACTGATGTGGTCCTCTGTGGTCGGCAGGGCTGTTAACAACATGACTGGATTGGATAATGACCGTTTAAATGGATCTTCTTCACGTGTCCCTTTATATCACAAAACCCAGGAAAATAATTGTAGGGCTTAACTATCTTTTGGGGGGGGGTTCCTTTGGGTCTTTTTTGTTTGTTTTTGTTTTGGAAGAGCTGTTGCGAGGCATCGCACCAAGTGTGTCAGATGGAATCCTCAGGTGGTTTGCTGCAGCGAAAGATGTTCACAGTTTTTAGGATACAGATTTCACTTCTCTCCACTTGGGCATGGTTGTTAATAGTTTTTTAACATCGCGGCAGCATGAGCAATGCCAAAAACGGCTGCAGTGTTTGGCTGTGCAAGAAAAGATTATAGATACAGTGATTGTTTCAGATGTGTGTGTGTGTGTGTATGTGTGAGGCATGCACACATGCGTACTCGTGCGCACGCACGCGCGTGTATGTGTTTGCGTGAGCGCGTACACGGCTCCTGGCGTACATTCTATCTCCAGGATGTCACTGAAAGTGCATAGGAAGAAGTACTTCAATATCTGTCCTGTTCAGGTCAGTACTTACTGAAGCACGGCAGCGTTCCTCAGAGTATCCACGAAGCAGCAGCTCAATGACTTGGTCTCACGTCATGTGTGGACCAGGGTCCTCAGCGCCATGTAATAATATGCATTAACACTTCCAGCTCTGCCTACACGGCAAACCACCATCTTCTAAAGATTGCTTTCTCACCTCGCGTGTTGTGCTCGATAGTCAAGGCTTGAGACAACTGAGAGAGAAAGAGAGAGAAGAGAGAGAGAGAGAGATGAGAGAGAGAAAAGAGAGGGGAGAGAGATACAGACAGACAGACAGACATGCAGAGCGAGAGAGAGAGAGAGAGAGAGAGAGAGGGGGGGGGGGGGGAGAGGTAGAGGGGTAAGAGTAAAATTTAATATGTCGGGGATTAGGGGTTCTGTGGCATTTTATGAAGGATACGTTTACTTTATTCTTGCTTTTTTTTCTCATAACAAACATAGTTTTTAATTGACAGAAAAACTGCTTAGACCATTACAATGGTACTGAACAACGGCGACCCCCCAAACAAACAAACAAACACACAACAGCCTCCCAAACCCACCAAAAACAAACAACAAATAAACTATAAAAAAATCGAAGGGCAAAACAAAACAAACCCCAAACAATCCAAAACTGGAAAGAGTCCGGGGAAAACAAACCAGCTGACCCTAAACAGGTCTGCAAACCCATTCACTTTCCAGTAGGCTACTGCAGCTTCACCAGTCCCCCCCCCCCTTCCCCCCCCCCCCCCCCCAATCCACTCCTGTACTGTTTGACCGCTGTGGGGAAATCAATAGGCAAAGAATCTAAAATGTATGCGCCCTCGTTCCCATAGGCATTATTCTTCCTTTTTCTTCTCATCTTTCTCCATCCATCCCATCGCCCTGTTCCCTCCCTCTGCCACCTTTTTCATTCAAATCCTTCATTCCTCCTCCTTTCATCTCCCATCCATCTTCTCAGATGACCAGCCACCAATGGCCTTAGGGGTAGGCTAGGCTACTGAGGCTGACTTAGCCTAGGGCCTAGGCCCCTAGACCTAGCCTACCATCCAGTCAATAATGGACTGCTTGTACAGTGCTGTAATTGGTCAGCCCTGCCAGTGATGCTGGATTGTTTGCTCCCTACTGTCATTTTTCACCCCCCTCCCATATTATGGTGCCTTGTCAAACTTGATTGCTTTGGTTCAAGAGTCTTGCTGATTGTTTTGTTGTGTGCATTTTTCTGTTGTTGTTTGTGTGTGTGTGCATTTTCTGGTTTGTTTTATTGTGCATTAAAAAAAAATGTTTTGTTGTGCATATTTCTATTCGATTTGTTGTGCGATTTTTCTGTTTGTTTTGTCGTGCGATTTTTCTGTATCTTTATCTGTACGTAAGTTGGTCTAGTTCTCTTTGTTGTTCTGTTTCTGCATGGAATCATTGTTCTCCTATCTCTTCCTACGAGTGTGTGTGTGTGTGTTTTGTGTGTGTGTGTGTGTGTGTGTGTGTGTGTGTGTGTGTGTGTGTGTATGTGTGTGTATGTGTGTGTGTGTGTGTGTGTGTGTGTGTGTGTAAATCGGTGTAGATAGGTCCTACAAAACACTTGCTATAGTCCTTTTACTAAGGTCAATCGCCCACAAAAGCTGTAATAAGCTGGGGGCACTTTTGGACCTACTATATCTCAAGTCAGGTAGGTCATGTTAGCAATAGAATAAACATATATTCGCACAAGTTAAAAGTTATCACATATTTTGCTTTCACATCCTAAAAAACTGCCCCAAATTATGTTTTTAAAAGACCATGACCTCTAGATTAAGCTAAAGTTACAGACTATGACATTGGCCGCAAGAATTTGCCGTTAACTTTGGTTTTATACTTATACCTACGTGAAGTCAGACTTTGTATCTACAGTTAGTTAGGCAGAGTAGGAAAATGTGTACTTTGTTTTTGAAAACATGAAGATTAACAAAACTTTGTTTTTGAAAAAGGAAGATTTTTTTTAAAGTTTGTTTTTGAAAACAGGAAGATTAATAAAACTTTGTTTTTGAAAACAGGAAGATTAATAAAAGGTTCTGTTCGAAAACAGAAAGATTCATAAAACTTTGCTTTCGAAAACAGGAAGATCAATAACACTTTGTTTTTGAAAACAGGAAGATTGATAAAACTTTGTTTTTTGAAAACAGGAAGATTAATAAAACTTTGTTTTTGAAAACAGAAAGGTTAATAAAACTTAGTTTTTGAAAACAGGAAGGTTAATAAAACTTTGTTTTCGAAAACAGGAAGATCCATAAAACTTGTTTTCGAAAACAGGAAGATTAATAAACCTTTGTTTTTGAAAACAGGAAGATCAATAAAACTTTGTTTTCGAAAACAGGAGGGTTAATAAAAACACACCCCTGCCTAAAGAGAGGAACTACAACTCTGAGACTAACCCCCATTCTGTCTCACTGCCTGTCCGTTTCTCCCTCTTTGTCTGTTTGTGTCTGTCCGTCTGTATGCTTGCCTGCCTGTTTCTCTGTCTCTGTCTGTCTGTCTGTCTGTCTGTGCCTCTCTGTCTCTGTCTGTCTGCCTCTCCCTCCCCCCCCCCCCCCTCTCTCTCTCTTCATAATTCTCAAGATCCTCAGCGCCCCCCCCCCCCCCCCCCCCCCCACAAAACCACCCACTCCTACAAATATTACAACTAGTACCATATAAAATCTACTACTACAGCACCTACTGCTGTTTCTTCTGCTACTGCTACTGCTGCTGCTATTTCTGCTACTGCTGCTTCTGCTTCTGCAACTGCTACTGCTACTGCTGCTGCTACTGCTGCTGCTGGTGTTAACACCACTTCTTCCTCAGCTTCTCGTTCTCCAAATCCGTAGAGAAATCTAACAGAGGAGGAACTGGCAAACACGAGCACCGGCCGTTTCAGCTTAGCAGTAATTGGTCAGTCAGTCCGTCACTGTGGGCAGTAGCAGCAGCAGCAGCAACAGCAGCAGCGGTGGTGGTAGCCAGCAGTACTGGCAGGCCAGAGGCATGACTCATACCTGGTGGCAGGTTTTCTCGGACAAACAGCCATCTTGACAAGGTCAGCACGACCCGTTTTTGTCCGCCTAACGACCTGTCCCCCCAGCCGTCGTGTCAGAGTGGATCAACACGGAGGGGGTATTAATTTTGGTATCCGCTTTCTCCCCGGCACTGTCCACCCAAGTGGCTGTACTGCTCATTCACGTCCCCATGTAGGATTTATGAGGTAGTGAGCTGAAAGAAACGGGCGGCTAAAGATGTCGGGGGGGTGGGGGGGGGGGGGGGGTCTGGTTATTTTATGGTAGGGGACATGGGGGGAAGTGCTGTAACACTCACAGCGGTAGCAGGACAGGGGGAGGAATCTTGATATAACTACAGCTTCGTCAGCTGTCGTTGGTGTATTGGTGATTGCAGGAACGGGGTGTATAGTAGGCTAGGCTTTAGAAGTGGTGAAGTATTCATTATCACAGAAACAACAAGAGCAGGTGGTTCCCTGCAGACTAGAAGAGAGCGCGCGCGCGCACGTGTGTGTGTGTGTGTGTGTGTGTGTGTGTGTGTGTGTGTTTGTGCGCGCGCGCGGTGTGTGTGTGTGTGGTTCCATTCACATTCATAGAATCTAGACCAACCTTTTCACGAAAAGGTTTGCAAACAGCACATTCTTATC
The DNA here is from genome assembly GCA_028751875.1 of Rapana venosa. Lineage (NCBI taxonomy): Eukaryota > Metazoa > Mollusca > Gastropoda > Neogastropoda > Muricidae > Rapana > Rapana venosa. Next base: position 41,309,705 of record CM054137.1, on the reverse strand, counting down.
AACCAGCATATATTATTCTTCTCAGTTATAATGACAATAAAGCAGTTGTTATGGGTTTTTTCCCTTCTTAAAGACGGTCTAGAAAGAAAGGGGAGTCGACAAGAAGTGTTGTTGGTTGAAGTAACCAATTTTGTAAAATTTAAAGGCTGGGGTTGGTTTTGTTTTTTCTTGTTTAAAACCAAGAAAAATGTGTACTAAATTTCATGCGAAAGCAGTTCGAGCACACATCAAATCTGGTGGCACCAGTGATTTCATTGTCCACCAATACCAAGACATAAAGGGGAGAGAGAGAGAGAGAGAGAGAGAGAGAGAGAGAGCATCATCCCATTTGCACAGCAGTTTTGTAGGTCTACCACTTCAGCCCAATCTGCCTATCCATCTCTGTCTCTCTGTGTCTGTCTGTCTGACTGTCTGTCTGACTGTCAGTCTGTTTTTCTCTCTCTTTTTCATTAAAAGGTTTCCATCTACGTAAATGGAAAAAAAGTATTTGTTTAAATGAACAAACACGCGAACAAACATCCATCCCCGACATCCCAAAACAGATGCACTCACAAGCTTTCAGGTCAGTTTTGCCACATGTGGACTTTCACAACCTCACGCACACTATCATACAGAGAGAGAGAAAGAGGCAGAGGGAGGGAGGGAGGGAGGGAGGGAGAGAGAGAGAGAAGAGAGAGAGAGAGAGAGAGAGAGAGAGAGGAGAGAGAGAGAGAGAGAGAGAGAGAGAGGCACCTGCATAGACAGTGAGACATTTTTGGTTTATATATATCTTCTTTTCTTTTTCTAAAGAAAACGGAAATCAACAGTGCTCCGTCTCTTCACTTCATCAATGTCCTTGTACAATGACGTCAACTTTTACTCGCCAGTCTCCCAAGATGCGAGATGCGCAGGTGATTGAAGGGCCAGTCAACATGGATTATTGAGACCCCTCCCCTTCTCTCCCCCCGCCCCTGAACAATGGGACCCCGGCTTAATTATTGTTCTTCTTGCTCA
>CM054137.1:41298712-41301212 GCA_028751875.1 Rapana venosa | reverse complement strand
GTTTGTTTAGTTGGTTGAATGGTAGGTTGCTTGGTTGGTTGATTGTTCTTTAATTTTTTTTTTATTTATAGACTTTGATGTTTTCCTAAGCAAATTTTGCTTCTTCTTCTTTCTTCTTCTTCTTCTTCTTCTTCTTCTTCTTCTTCTTCTTCTTCTTCTTCTTCTTCTTTCTTCTTCTTCTTCTTTTTCTTCTTCTTTCTATATCTCATGGATCTTGACACCTGTATTTGCCATACCCTGGGATTACCCATATTAACTCTGATAGTCAAGCTCTTCTCTCTCTTGGATTTTGTTCGTTTGTTTTTTTAATTGGAGTTTAGATGAGCAATTTTGTTGTGTAACTTGTCTTTACTTAGGCTTTTTTTAAATATATTTTTTTCAGTTTGCTTTACAGTCCATAGACAGTGTTGGGCTTTGCTGATTTTTTTTTTTTGCTTCTTGTTCCTGTTCATAATGTAGTGATGTGGAGACTCACACCAATGACGTGATCCCATTTCTCTTCCAGAACCCCTTCTTTTTTTTTTAGACTACTTCCCTGAAGTCAGAATGCAGCTACCTTAATGATGGGTGGAAAAAACGGTAGCATACACAAAATGTCACCGTTGGTAAACATCGGAGCTGAAGCCAAAGAATGAACGAAAAAAAGACTTTTTAGGGACTAGACGTTGGTTTTGGAAGCTTGATAAATTGATTCTTTGTGTTTGATTCTTTACATTGTTTTGTTGTTTGTTTTTTTGGCTGGTTGGCTGCTTGGTTTGTTTGTTTGTTGGCTGGTTGGTTTGTGGTTGCTTGGTTAATTTGGGGGTTTTTTTGGGTGGGTAGAGGATGGGTATGTCATGGGTTTGGTTTTTTCCTCGTGGTTGGCTTGGCAGAACAAAACATGAACGCATGGATAAATATACGTACAAAGTGGTAAGGGAGTAAAGTCACTATGACAGTGTATAACAGACATGTTCAGGGAAGACAAATCTAAAAAAAGGACACTCACCTTGTTCCTTACATTTCTACTTATTGTCTCCTTTCACATAGAAACAATACACTGAAAGAGATGGCCAATTTGTATTTTAAGTGGAGTTAAAAACAATAATATTGATGTTTTTATCATTAAAGCCAAAGAGTCCAGAATGGAGAGACTGTACAAAAAGACGCATTTCTTACACTGTTCAGGCCCCGATCTATGAGGGAAAGCTAGCAGACTAACAAAGGTGAAACAGCGTGAAAAAAAGACCAAAACAAAAACAACTGAGAAGCTGAGAGAGAGAATGTGTGTGTGTGTGTGTGTGTGTGGAGGTGGAGAGGGAGAGAGTAGATGAGAGATGGAGAGAGAGAGAGAGAGAGAGAGAGGAGCGAGGAGAGAAAGACAGACAGACAGATAGACAGACAGACAGGTAGACAGACAGACAGACAGAAATAAAAAGAGACGCAGAAAGTAAGACAGACAGAAAGATAGACAGACAGACAAGACAGAGGTGAATCAGCTTCATGACAAACGCAGAAAAAATCGGATTAAAAATAAAATCTAGTGTCCAGTCGGAAACTATGCCCACAGGGAAGGATGGAGGCAGGCAGGCAGGCTGACAAATTATGGCCGATGTGTCATCAGCATCTTAAAATGGGAACACCCTGGGGGAATGCCAATCATTGTGACAGCAACCAGTTGACAGGACCTTGTCTTGTCATTTGCTCCTGCTGCTGAATCTCTCTCTCTCCTCCCCTCCCCCACACTCTTCCACAGGAGAGACACTTTAAAACAACTTCCCCACCCCTTCCACAAATGGGCAAGGGGAGATGAAAATAATTGGCAGCTGACTTCATCTTTAACCCTTCCTCCCTTCACCCCCCCCCCCCCTCCTTCCCCCCTTCCACTCCCAGCAGCTCCTATCCATGACAGGCAACAGGAACGTTTTTTTTCCCTGGAATTCTCCCCCACATAACAAGTGGGCATGCTCCAGCCAACATTACTGTTGAAGCAAAAAGGGGGTACCTTGACATCGATATTAACGCCCTCACTCTGTGTTGGGTGAAAGGGAACGTGGAGAGGGGGGACAGAGAAAGTGGAACCGTGGTAGTGGTGGTGGAGGGAAAAGAAGGAAATCAATAGTCCTGATGACTCCTTTGGCGGTCTTCTGATTAGGCAGGTCCCATCTTTCTGGGCATTATCGTCCACTAAGAATGCTCGTTCCATGTGGATTGTCAGGAAGTCCCGAATGGCAGGGCTGTGAGTGAGCTACAGGACATTTTCAATGCCAGACGACATAAAGCAGAATTATTGCATTGAACTTTTTTTAAACAAGATCAAACTACAGTGAAATATCTTAGTCCTGTTTCACCACCCTTATAGAATACTTCGTCAACCTGAGTGTTCGTCTGTGCTTTGTAGTTGAAGAGCACCATGCTGCCCATGAAAATATACTACAGTAACTCTGATTAGTGTCTGAAATTAGTTCAAACCTTGTTTCTTCTGCATTAGTCAATAATAGAGGTCACATCAAAGTGTCAT
>CM054137.1:41268712-41296212 GCA_028751875.1 Rapana venosa | reverse complement strand
GAAAAAGAACAGATTTTTTAAAAATCATGTGTCTTACCAAAACTATCCCCTAAGGCATATTGACTATTTATGAATGATGTGTCATCAGCATCTTAGAACGAGGACACCCTTGGGGAATGCCAATCATTGTGACAGCAACCAGTTGACAGGATGCTGCCTTGTCATTCGATCCTGCTGCTGAACCCATCCCCTGCACTCCCCTCCCCAACACTCGTCCACATGAGAGACACTTTCAAACAACTTTCCTACCCCTTCCACAAATGGGCAAGGGGAGATGAAAATAATTGGCAGCTGACTTCATCTTTAACCCTTCCTCCCTTCACCCCCCCCCCCCCCCCCCCCCCCCCCCCCTCATCCACTCCCAGCAGCTCCTATCCATGGCAGGCAACAGGAACGGGTTTTTTCCCTGGAATTCTCCCCACATAACAAGTGGGCATGCTCCAGCCAACTGTTGAAGCAAAAAGGCGGTGCCTTGACATCGACATTAACGCCCTCACTCCGTGTCGAGTGAAAGGGAAAACGGAGAGGGGGGGCAGAGAAAGTGTACTAGAGAAGGAGAAAGCGAATCAATAATCTGATGGCCTGTTGGCAGTCTTCCGATTAGCAGGTCCCATCTTTTTGGACATTACCGTCTCCCAAGAACGCTCATTCCGTGTGGATTGTCCGAAGAGGCTGAATGGCAAGGCAGTGAGCCACAGCACATTTTCAGTGCCAGACGATATCTAAGTGGAATCATTGTGCTGAACTGACCTTCCTAAACTGGATCCAATCACAGCAAAACAATTTGGCTCCATTTTATCACCTTGACTTGTTCTTTGATCTGAGATTTCACTTGTGCTTCTGTAGTTGATGTATGTAGTGTTGGGTATGGAAAATATTGTATATAATCATTCGTTTTTCTATGCCTGCAGTTTTGTTCTGTCCATTTTTGCTTATAAAGAAGCTGGCCTCTGAGGCCGCCACATCAAAAGAGTAATCATCATATAGACATACCAGCAGGAAAAATCAAAAGCTGAATGGTGAAAATCAAGTATAAACATGGTAAGCAGTCAAACTGCAGTACTTATAAAGGGTTGACAGAGTGAAAATCTGAGATTACACAGATCTCAGCAAGTTTCAAGAAACACACCCTGAGTTTGGGTGAAAACATATTGATGAACTTTTGCATAAATTAACTACTACAGTACATTGGTTAACACCTTGAATTCCTAGCTGGAAGGTCGTGGGTCTGAGTCCCGTTTGAGTCAAAAGGATGTTGAGGGACTTGGACAGGGCCCTATCCAAAAAGAGTGTGTTCTGAGCTCAATGTGAAGACTTTGACCACTCATTCAAGCATTGTCCGGTTAAATGATGTGATTTTGAGAGTTTGCTCAAATTACTGGACAGACATTGCAAGTGTGCATATCTCTTAGGCTTGGTTAGTGCAGAAATAGGTTATAATAGGAAGAACAGGCTACTATGTTAAGTACTAAACCTTTGAGAACCTGTGACAAGGACAGCCTTGGTAAATATCACATGCATCAGCAAGACAAGGAAATAACAGAATTTTCTACCACAGATTCCAGCCTTCCTCTGTAACCTCATTCTCTATGTATGATTATGTGTTGCTTTGAAGAGAAAACGTGCAAATGATTTTTACATCTGATAGCTTTCCTCCCATATTACAGTAAAGAGTAAACGCTAGCCTGAAACACAAAAAAGTTATTTGATTTTCTTTCATGCTCGAATTGAAGGGTTAGGAGGAATGAAATAAGTGCATGACACTGATGCAATCAATCAGCCCATTTGTTGCTCCTGGAAACGCATAGCAGCCAATCAGAGGCCATGACAGAGGGAAGATGAAAGGGGGCCGTTTGGTCTCAGATGTTTGGTGCAGTTCTCTGATGCTTCTTGTTTGCAGCTGGTCTTGATCCTCTTTTATGGTTTGTTTCCCACGTCCTGTCTTGCCTTCTTCTGTTTCTTATCTGTGTATGTATTCTCTCTCTCATCGCTCTCTCTCTCTCTCTCTCCTCTCTCTCTCTCTCTCTCTCTCTCTCTCTCTCTCTCTCTCTCTCACTCTCTCTCTCTCTCTTCACACACACACACAACACACACCACACACACACACAACACACACACACACACACACATATGAAGTGTCATTGTACTCCCCACTCCTCATTAATGCTCTGTTGCCTTTACTGAAGACAAGAGTTTTGTTCAGCCTTGAGATAAACGTTGGCAGGTCTGTGCAGGAGAGATAGCATGGCCATACTGCTCTTTTCCTTCTGGAGTCAACGGGCTGTGGTGATGATCCATTTGGCCACTTTTTGCTTTATGCAAACAGCCATTTCAATAGATATCCAGAGAGAGAGAGAGAGAGGGAGAGGGGAGAGGAGAGAGAGAGAGAGAGAGAGAGAGAGAGAGAGAGAGAGAGAGAGAGGAGAGAGAGAGAGAGAGAGAGAAGAATGACTATCACAAAAAAGAAAGTGAAAGTTGAAAAAATAAGTTTCCAACCAAAAACTGTTCATATAGGGAAGGACAGAGTGAGTGTGACAATCTATGGCCAATGTGTCATCGGTATTTTAAAATTAATGAGGACACCCTGGGGGAATGCCAATCATTTTGACGGCAACCAGTTGACAGCACACTGTCTTGTCATTTGCTGGCACTGCTGATATTGTTCCCTAATCCCACACTCTTCCACAAGAGAAACACTTTAAAACAACTCTTCCGCCCTGTCCATAAATGGGCAAGGGAACATAAAACTAACTGGCTGTTGCATTCACCATTAACCCATCCCACACATTTTCCCATAGCAGTTCCTATCCATGACAGGCATCAGGAATGCTGTCCTGAAATTCTCCACCACATAACAAGTGGGGCATGCTCCAACCAACTGTTGAAGCAAAGGGAGGGAGCCTAGACACCAGTATTACTACCCTCACTGTGTGGGTTGAAAGTGGAAAGGGGGCTGTGAGGATGGGACAGTGATAGTGGTTGTGGAGGAGGAAGAAGAAAATCAATAGTCTTGATGGTCACTATGGCAGTCTTCTGATTATCAGGAACCATCTCTCTGGGTGCTGTCATCTCCATGAAGGCCCTTTCCCTTCGGATTGTCAGGAGAGGCTGAGTGGCAGGCAAGAAGCCACAGCACATTTTCAATACCAGATGATGTAAACTTTTAATTGTCATGCTGAGCTGAACTCTCTCCATTGGGTTAAATCACAGTGAAATAGTTTGGTTTTCTTTCATAATCTAAATAGTCCTTTGGCGCATGGCCTGAGGTTTTTACCTGTGCTTTTATAGTTAATGTGTGCAGTGCTGGCACTTATGCTATTTAGTTGTTTGTTCTATATGTTGTTTATTTTTTGTCTATTTTACTAATAAACTAACTGACTGCTGAAGCCACACCATCAAAAGGACAGCCACCATATAAAAATTAAAGCTTGACGAATATAGCTCAACAAAATTGAGGGATTGTTTTGTTTTGTTTGGTTGGGTTTTTTCTTTTTATTAAACTTTGCCATCCATTCTTACCATCATGCAATGGCCTACTCTTTCAAAAGGCAGAATGGGTTTGAATGTATGTGCGATACATTCTGCATGTGTTGGTTCATAGTCTCGTATGGGAAACTTTCAGGAGATTGGAATAGGTAGTGATGTTAACTCCGGGGTAAAAAAACAAAACTCTCTCGAACTGGTGCCCCATTTGTGGCTTGAACCCTGGCCACCAGATTGCAAGCAAACAGGCTAACCACTAGGCTATCCCCAATGCTATCTCTTGTACCTGATTCGTACAGGGATAGGTTATGATCAACAGTGCAGTATGCTGTGTTAAATGCTGGGGTTTTTTTTAGAGTGTGTGACTAGAACAGCCTTAGTGGACATCAATTGCATCAGCAAGACTAATAAAAAGAAAATCCCCAAACTTTTCTGCCAAGCATTCCAGCCCTTCTCTCTAACCTCATTCTCCATGTATGATTATGTGTGGCTTTGAAGAGAAAACGTCTACATGATTTTTTACATCTGATAGCTTTCCTCCCACATCCCAACAAAGAATAAACGCTTGCCTATAATGCAATAAGTGATTTGGTTTTCTCTCATGCTCAAAATAAGGAGTGAGGAGGAATGAAATAAGTGCATGACACTGATGCAATCAATCAGCCCATTTGTTGCTCCTGGAAACGCGTTGCAGCCAATCAGAGGCCATGAATGAAGGCAGATGAAAAGGGGGCCATTTGGTCTCAGATGTTTGGTGTAGTTCTGTGATGCTTCTTGTTTGCAGCTGGTCTTGATCTTCGGTAATGGTCCATTTCCGACTTCTCTCTTACTGTGTTTCTGTGTGTTTGGTCTGTATCTTTTATTAGTGTATGCTCGTACTTTCTGTTTGTCTATTTCTCTTTCTGTCTGTCAATCTGTCTCCCTTTGTATCTCTGTCTTTCTTTCTCTGTCTCTTTCTGTCTGTCTGTCTGTCTCTCTCAGCTTCCTTATAATTTCAAGCTTTATATTCCAGTCTTCTTCCCCCTTGAGTGATGTTTTGTCTTTCTTGAACTAACCATTTTTTCATTCCTTCTCTTAGAGATGTAAGGTTTACCAATGGTGAGAATGTGTGTATATGACGGCTTGCTCACCATTATGTTTTCTGAGTTCCAACATTGGGGTATGATTTCGAAACACAGCACCAGTGAGAATGCATTTTTTCAGTTTTGTCATCCACCCCTACCAGCACGTAATGGCGTACCCTTCAAAAAGGCAGAAGGGGCTTTAACGTGTACACAAGATATTCTGCTTGTGTTCATACACAGGACCTGAGTTTATAGTCCCATCCGAAGGACTTTCAGGGGAATGGAGTCAATATTGATCATTGTTTACCCTAGGGAATAAAAAATGCCTTCCATCAGGCGTTGTAGTTGTGGCTTGAACATGCACCTTCAGATTACAAGCTTCACGCTCTAACCACTAGGCTTTCCTGGCCCCCTTTCTTGGAAATAAAGGTTGGTTCTGTTCTCTGGTTAATATGGGCGGATCTGTGCACGAGAGATGGAGTGGCCAAAATTGCTATTTTCCTTCTGGAATCAACAGGCTGTCGTGATGTTCCAATTGGATGCTTTTAGCCGTGCAAATAGTCATGCCAATGGATATCTAAGGGGAGAGAGAGAGAGAGAGACAGACAGACAGACAGACAGACAGACAGACAGACAGAGTGCAATTGTCAGTCAGGGTCAGGTCTTGGCGGTTTCTGTGGGTCGAGGTTGCAAGAGAAGGGTTGAGGTTGCTGGATATTATTGGGCAGAAAGTGTGATGTATTTCAGTGCTCAAGAGAGAGTGTGTGTGTGTATGTGTGTTGTGTAGGTGTAGAGAGGTTGAGGAGATAGAGAGAGAGAGAAGAGGAGAGAGAGAGAAGAGAGAGAGAGAGAGAGAGAGAGAGTATCAGGGTCATTTTGTTTCGTTCATTCTCGTGGCAGTGAGGTCTCTGGAGACTGACTACCCAGCCAAAGAACAAAATATTTGATGCTTGAAAGCTTTTGAAGAATGCAGCTAAATGGCTGAGAGAGAGAGAGAGAGAGAGAGAGAGAGAGAGAGAGAGAGAGAGAGAGAGAGAGAGAGAGAGAAGGAGAGAGAGAGAGAGAAACAGAGACAGACAGACAGACGGACAATTATTGAGAGACAAGCCGCCAGAGAGAGAGAGAGACAGAGACAGACAGACAGAACGGAATGAACGGACGTACGGACGGACGGACATATTAAGAGACAGCCACAGACAGACAGACAGACAGAAGATGGACAGACGGACATATAGAGACAGCCAGAGAGAGAGAGAGAGGCAGACAGACAGACGGACACACGGACAGACGAATATAGACAGAAACAGGGGAGAGAGAAGGAGAGAGGAGAGATGAGAGAGAGAGAAGGAAGAGAGAGAGAGAGGAGAGAGAGAGAGAATAACTAAGGTAGTAAGTTAAGACAAGAAACGTTCATTGGTATGCTATATGTAAGCATCACACAAAAAATACATTACCAGAGGGGGAAATTCCTGTCAACTACAAGGAAATTAAGCAACAGCCTTTTTGTGCTTGTTTGATTTTTTCTTTGTTGTTGTTTTTGAGGAAAAAAAAGCATACAAATCGAGAAACAGGCAGACAAATCACTAATATGGTTTGTTGTTTTATTTTTATTTGAATAGGCATACAAATCGACAAACAAGTAGGCAGATGGAGAAACAAATAATAATAATAATAATAATGTATGGAATTTATATAGCGCTGAATCTTGTAAAGCAACAAATCAAAGCGCTCAGGTAAATTAATATTTTTGGTATAAAAGTGACATGGGAGTGGTGGATATTTTGTTTCAAAAATGAACAATTCCGTGGAGAGATATTTAAAATATCGCAATAGGACTGGTTGATATTAGTTGTGTTTTTTTAAACCCAAGTGGATATTTCCAGAAAACGCTAGTTCAGTTGACAGATGACTAAACGTTGGTCAGTGACAAAACCGTTTAAGTGGGACTGCACCACTACTGGACCCATTAGTAATGTCCTTTCATGGAGCGGCAGACCCCAACCTTGACCATTACCTTCCATGTCGGTGACTCACAGGCATGCAGAAACACGGTTATGGATACTTATCTGCCTAGCTGCTTAGATTATGCTGTGTGTATTTTTGTAGATTGTACCACGCAGTGGGCATTCGCTTTCTCAGATGGGATGGTATTGTTCGCTTCATTAATGCTTACAAATATCTTATTTTTAATATTATTCGTCTGTCACCGAGAAAACATGTATAAAATTGTTGATAATGGAGAAAAAATGCATAAAGTTGTTGATAATGGATGCGGTAAGGGTTGTGAGCAAGCGTCAGATGACTAATACAGGGTGGCTAATATTTCAGTATTCCCCCATCCTCTGTGCTTTTCCCGCGTCCTATCAGCCATACAGGGGCCCTGCTCATTAATAATTTACTCTGAAGGCATAACCGGCTAGCGTTTCCGTCAAAACTTCGCAACTCAGGCTAGTAGTCTCCCATATCATCAGAAGACACAAATGAACATTTGACTTAAGGCATCAATGCTTTTCTTTGCTTTCAGGATTTGCATGAATGTGCTTCTCGGGTCTTTGTCACCGAGTGAAACAATTCCAACATTACGAAGAATGGATTTCAGTTTGCATTTGTTCAAAGACTCCCTAATGTTTACTCTCAATTTTCTGGTCTTAACTTTGCGTTTAATTTGTGTGTCTCTTCACGAGAAAGAGGCAAGTTTAAAGATGATTTTTGGTCTAATTACCAATCAGTTTTCTAGTTAAATGTTGGGGTTGTGAAGGTGAATCATGTCTCGTCAGAGGAGAACAAAATTACTGTTAAGCATTTCAATCGAACAAAAGCAAGGGATACCGAAGATAACCTTCATGATTTCAGTGTTATTGGATACGAATTTCTTTTTTATGAATTTGTGAAAAGAAAAGAGAAAAAGACACTTAAAGTCTGTAAAAAACAAAACAAAAATCCATAAACAAAATAAGACAAAAGAACAATAAGAAAGACAATATTCAAATAAAGAATGAAAGAAAAAGTCAGGATAATTGAAAAGAAACAATATAAAGACACAAAAAAGAGCTCTGAATAGAGAGAGGAGAGAGAGAGAGAGAGAGAGAGAGAGAGAGAGAGAGAGAGAGAGAGAGAGAGAGAGAGAGAGATTCTGTTATTTCATTTCGAGGATAATGGAATAAGCAGATGTGCTTTGTTTACATCGAGTCCCCGTGTGTATGCAGTCTTGTAAATGTTGTTATCCGTTCCCACCGGCATACAATGGTCTGTCGAAAAGCAGAACAGGTTTTAACGTGTCCACTGATGCAACAGCCAAACTTGTCACTTCTCTCATTCTTTCATGTCTGAACTATTGCAATTCTCTTTTGTCTGGTCTGCCAGCATCATCTATCCACTCCCTTCAACGTATACAAAACTCCGCAGCTCGACTAGTTCTCAGAAAGAAAAAAATCTGAGCACATTACCCCTCTCTTGCGATTTCGCCACTGGCTACCTGTGCCACAGAGAATAAATTATAAGATCAGTACCCTCTGTTTCAAATGTCTCCACAAAACTGCACCCTCCTACCTCTGTGAATGTCTTAACCTGTACACTCCTTCACGTTCCCTCCGCTCTACTGCAGATAGCTTGTGCCTACGAATACCTAGATTCAACTAATCCACTGTTGGCCGCCGCTTTTTCTCTATTTCGGGTCCATCGACCTGGAATGAGCTCCCTCTCTCTCTTCGCCAGAAACCTAGTTATGACACTTTTAAATCCAGCCTTAAGACATATTTATTTCAAACCTAAGATTTCCCCCCCGCCTGTTTCATATCAGAGCTATCCCACCTTCACTGACCCATGTCCTATCACCCTGCTAAAGTATACGACCTGTGTGAGTGTGTGTGTGCTTTTGTAAAACAATTGACGAATGAAATTTTATTTCATAGATTTTGTCTGCAGCGCACCATGTTTGTAAATATCTGTTTGTTTAAACTATTATTTATCATTGATTGCATGAATGTGTAAGATTAGGTTGAATGCATGCGCTTTGATTTGTCTTTGCAAGATATAGCGCTATATAAGTTCCATTTATTATTATTATTATTATTATTATTATGATTATTATTATTATTATTATTATTATTGTTATTATTATTATTATTATGCGTGCATGAGAGGGAGAGAATTTTTAAAAAGCCCCCAAACAAAAAAGGATTCAACGCACAATCTCACCCCATCTTCACGACAACCCGTCCCCTTCCAAAAAAAAAAAAAAGAAAGGAAGAAAAGCTATGCTCAGGCGATGGCTGGAGCAGGTTGAAGATTTATGATGGATGTGTCATCAGCATCTTAAAGGAAATAGCCCCGAGAGGAATCTGAGACACGGTGACAACAACTGGTTGACAGTAGGCTGGCCTTCCTCTGCTGCTGCCGCTGCTGCTGCTGCTGCTGCTGCCTCCCCCTTCCACATGGGAGGCGAGAGGTGCTCTGTAACGACACCCTCTTCCCATGCAACAAATGGGCAAGGGGAGATAAAAACTAAGTGGCGGTTACCCCAAGCCCAACCCCCCTCTGCCAGTTCTCGTCATGTGAAGGGTCTCGGGGGTTCCTCTTCTGAATTGTCTGCCACAAGTGGGCAATGTTTCCACCCACTGGTGAAGCAGAAGGGAGGTGGCTCTACATCATCGTTAGAATCCCCTGCCATATGCCGGAGTAGAAGAAGAAGGGGAAGGGAGACAGACAGGAAGCGAGGATGGAAGAAAGTCTCTAATCTTGATGGCCCCTTTGGCAGTGTCTCTGATTTAATAGGTTTTTCACTTGCAGGGCCTTATCCTCTCTGAGACCAGTGAAGGTTCATTCACTAGGCTACTGTGGATTTATTGTGAGGATGAGCAAAATTAGAGGGCAATGAGTCACGGCACGTTTTCACAGCCAGGTCTGACAGTCATGAAGGCTGATAGATCACGCTAAGCTGAACTTTATCGGCATTGACTGTATTGTGTCTTGGGCCTTATTTCATTAGCTTTGTTGAATACTTCCTCGTCATTTTGAGGATTTATCTGCAGTGCTGCAGTTATTGTTTGTGGAATCCTTGAAATTGAGAAGCGTCATGATAGTTATAGAAAGGGTTATTTTATTACTGCTCTCCCCCCCCCCCCCCCCCCCTCCCAAATGATCTTAAGTATTTTTTAAGGTTATAATCGAGAGTCTTTGTACAAATATAATGTCCTTCTGTGAGTCATCTTTTATGGACAACAATTATATTTCTTCTTTTTGTTTCATAGATACTAACTGAAGTTTCAGAAACTTGAGAACGTAAAACAAGAATTGATGCTATAAAATAAAAAGTAGAATTGCTGCACCACCCAATTTGTTTTTCTTCCAGTGAATAAAGAACTAAAGTTGGACCATGCCCGTGCATTGAGCTGACTGCAAAGGCAATGAACAAACACTTAAGTCAGAGAAATAATATCAAGTCTTCTGCAAAAGTTACAGACACAATATGACACATAGTCCTAATTAGTAGTGCTTAAAATAAAACAAATAAAACTTTCGCATAAAAATAACGCACAAACGTATGTTCTGAAAAAGAAAAGTAACAACAGCAACAACAACGGTAACAAATCAGTATCAATAATGTATAAAGCACAAATCAAAATCATTATCACAACAGATCAATCAACGAAATTGATATAATGATTATGCGATTGAGACCGGAATGCACGCAACACATTTGAACAAATTAGCTTAAGTAAACATTATGAGTCCCAAGGCAGTTGTGGGAAGCAAACAGAAAACTCGATGAAAGAGAATGAAAAGAAAAGAGATAATATTCAGAGGTGGTTCTGGGTGTCTTTGACAGCAATCACTGTCATTAACTTCAAAAGCATCATCAACACTAATTAGAGAGCTTTGGGGGTAGTTCCCCTTGTGTGGCCTCACCATGGCTCACGCATGCCGTTATATGTGCCGCCTGGGAAGATAACTCACGCATATGATTTCTACATCTGTGTCCGTTTCTCACAGAGACTGAACGCTTTCCCTAGAGCAATGCTTTAGAGATTGTTATCCTTCGTGATTGAGATGATGAGTTGAAAGAAGCAGTCCGGTTATGAGGGATAAACAGCCTCTGAATTATCTCATTTGTTGCATTTGGAATCCCTGCGGGTTAAGCAGAGATGGCTAATGAATAGGAACAAGTTGGTGACTAATACTTCTCAGGTGGCGTTCGCTACCGCTCGCAGAATGTTTCCATGCTTTGATTGGTTTTGTCCTCTTTTGTTTCTTTGACCCAGGCTTTCATTATATAATGAAATATGTGCTACGAAAAGTATCGATTTCTTACCGCATATTAAAGCCATGCCACAAACACTTAGCTATATCTTCAGTTGCCTAGTCTTTATATCAGCCGTTTCTTTTAGTGCAAACATGCAAACGAAATAAATGTGTTGTTAAGTTCTCAACAAGATGTTATGATATCAGGAGCTACCCTCATGTTTGCCTGATTTGACATTTTATCTTAGAGTTGATTACATACCCTGTTCTAATTGTTGGGGATATATCGTTTCATTGAACACAGGAATCAAAAGAAAATTTCAACGAAGTGTTGTATTGCTTCTTATCAGTGGTAATACTCATCTTTTTCTGTGGCTACTTATGGATGAAAAGTGGTGGAATGGTTAAAGGTAAAGAGAGTGGGGGGGATTAAGAATTAATTTTGACATATTTCCAATGTAAAAGGACCTTGCGTGTGAACAAACATACTGATGCTTAATTCTGAATAAAGAAACCAGAACAGTCGTTTTCCTTGAGTTGTTTGCAGTGTATATCAATTGGTATACGCCCACACATTTTGCTTCACGACTATACACCCACACATTTTGCAACAATAACAAGCTCACGACTACACACCCACACATTTTGCAATCATAACAAGTTCACGACACCCAGATCACTGGATAAAACTATCTTAAATAACGACCAGACCCTACCCTTTAGCCCCCTTTCTTGCCCTTCTCAATGTGCCCTAGAACCTCTTTTCAGAGCAATGAATGAACAGAGGGTCCATGCAAATTTCATTTCCTCTCCCATTCAGGACTCCTCTATTCCTGTCTTCTCCCCCAGTCGGCCCTCCAGCATCCCTGCAGCACTGGAAGGCCAGGGAAGGAGGAGATGGTTCACGCTGACTTGTTCCCTGGTCCTTTCCGCTCCTTTGTTGGTTGGTCTGAAGGAATGGCAAGGGTCGTCCTCCCTCTGTCTTTTTCTCTGACTGACCTCCTTGCTCTGTACTGTCTGTGTCTGACCTCCCTGTTCTCTGGTGTGTATGTGCGTGCGTGCGTGCGTGTTGTGTGTGTGTGTGTGGTGTGTGGTGCGTGATGGCGTGCGTGCGTGTGTGTGTGTGTGTGCGTGTGTGTGTGGGTGTGTGTGTGCGTGCGTGCGTGCGTGCGTGTGTGTGTGTGCGGTTGTGCGTGTGTGCGTGTGGTGTGTGTGCGTTGTGTGTTGCGTGTTTGGAGTGGTGTTTGTTGTGCGTGTGCTGTGTGTGCTGTGGATGTGTGTCGTGCGTGCTGTGTGTGTGTGTGTGGGTTTCTGTTGGTGCGTTGCGTGCGTGCGTTTGCTCGGTGTGAGTGTGTGTGTGTGATGTGTGTGTGTTGTTGTTGTGTTGTGTGTGTGTAAAGAGTAGTCCGTGAAGGGCAACGCCTGGAGAGAAGGCATAGTTGTCTGCTGTATTCTGAAGTGGCTCGTTTGTTTCCGTTGCTTTGGTGCTGTGATTGGAAAATGTGGAGGGTGATGCTGAGTTGTTTGATTGCATTTAGGGGTTTAGGCCTTTGCACCAGCAGGAAGGTAACCTGGGATGATTTTGTTGTTTGGCCTACTTTGAATGAGTAAAAGGAGGATCCGTGGTTTAGAGGCAACGCCCCTGCCTAGAAAGCAAAAATTTTACATTCCATGTGTGTGGTGGTTCGATCCCCGTTTGTACCCCAAACTTTTCTCCCGTCCTCTAGACCGTGAGTGGAGGTCTGGGTACTAGGCTTTCGGATGAGATGTTAAACCGAACACCTGTGTGCAATACGCATTTAGCACACGTAATATATATATATATATATATATTTTAAAATATAATACGTGTATGTGTTTATAATAACAATAACAATAATAACAATAACAATAATTTTAATTCAGTTTTTGCAGGCCATATGGCCCATAGGAACAACAGTTAATCATATACTTTCATGTAAGGTGAACATCCTTACTTCTGATATCTAAACATTTAGTAAGAAATAATCCAACTTTAAACATCAAACTAGGTGTGTGTGTGTGTGCGCGCGCGCGCGTGTGCATGCATGTGTGCGTGCATGTATGTGTGTAACATATCTGTTTTAAATCAGCCTTTCTCTAGACTCATCCCATTCTGTGGCCTCTCCTCTGTCCCTTTGCTCCATCCTTCCTTGCCTGCTTCCTTACTGCCAATCATTCCTCCTTTTCTCTCCTCTGCACAAGGCGACCTTTTCCTCTCAAATCGATTCTGGCACGTGTCTGGGCTGCCAGGAAGGTAGCATACATTAACTTCTTTTTTGTGTGTGTTTACTCCCCCTCACCGTACCCTTTCTGAAGGCTACATGCGAAGACAGGGCCTGTCATGCTTGTCCCTTGGGTGTCTTTCAACCTGCGTAAACAGCTATGCCCAAAAGATAGAGAGAGGGGCAGAATAGTCACTGTCTGTAAGGGTCAGCTAGAGGTTTCTTTGTTGTGCTGTTGAGGAATCATAGGAGAAGGAACGGTAGGCTGAAATGGTGTTCCAATCAGGAGTTTCTACAGTGCAGACAACATAACAACTCAGAGAGGAAGAGAGAGAGAGAGAGAGAGAGAGAGAGAGAGAGAGAGAGAGAGAGAAGAGAGAGAGAGAGAGAGAGAGAGAGTTTTGTGATATATCTGGATGACAAAATTCTATGAAATCTTCGTACTCTTACCGCCACCCCGTGTTCTCCCAAAATGAACATACATAATGGCAAAAAGTCCGTTTTGTTATTAATGTAAGTATAAAATTATGCAGTAATCCTTCACACATCATTATCGTAAACCTTTGCACATATGTGCTATTTCTGAAAAGGAAAGAACTATATCCTTAATCGCCATTACACCACTTTTTTGTGTCACATAGATAAGGCTACATCTAACAATCTGAGGTGATGCTGTTCAAACTAGCGTTCCTGCCACTTGAATAGATTTCTGATGAGTATGAGGAACTGCAGAGAGGAAAGGAAAACCTTGCTGAAAAAAAAGAGGTGGTGGTTGCAGTGCTGATGGTGCACGGTGTCTGTGTGTCTCTGTGTGTATGTGTGAACTGGATGGTCTGGAAAAGAAATGAAAGGAGGAGGAGGAGGTAGACAGATGACTAATACAGAAAAGCTAGAATTAAGGTTACCCCCCCACCCCCTACCCTCATCCTATCTCCTCTCTTGCTGCCAGTCCCATCCACGCAGACACACTGTCTCTAAGTCCTCCAGCACTCTTTCCCTTATGAGCTGGATCATAAATAATTGTGCTCGTGGCACCAGAGCCTGTTGGTGCTGCCATCAGAAAGCTTTGACTCACACTTGCATGGAATCCTTTTGGGACCGGGAGGAAGGACAGAAGTGAATAGGCTATTGGAGGCATGCAAGGTTGTTTTGTTTTGTTTTGTTTTGCCCCCTAAGAGGTTTAGGTATTGTCTGTTTACTTGGGGTTTTTTTGTTTTGGGGTATTTTTGCTCTTTGTTTTGCTTCTAATTTTTTTCTGTTGTGTTTTTTTTTTTGTTTGATTTTCATGTGTTTAATTTTTTGGTCGAGAATGATAAAGACTGAGTTTTAAACTTTTTGTATTTGTTTTCTGAATGCAAAGTTCTTGATATGCATATCTCCATATACATGAAATTACAGATGTTAATTGTCTTTTTTTTTAATGATTAAAACAAAACTTCAAGTTGGGCCATCAAGGTGTCCTTGAAACTTTTGTTGTCATAAACATAATGCCAAAACTCTATTGCGAAAAGACATTGGAGATATCTTTGATTGAGCGGACAAAATGTCTTAGAAAGCAAGTTTTTTTTTTTTTTCAAAGGGGTTTTAAAAACAAGACTTCTTTTTTTTTTTAAAAGACAGCTATAAATGAAAATAATCAGCAGGAAATCTGTTTTCTTACAGAAGAAAAGGATAGAAAAATCTCTACACCAAACAAGAGGATGACTAACACCACATTGAGGAATCCAGCACTTTACAAATAGTGAAGGGGATAGATGAGGGTTGGTATGGGGGATGGGGAGGGGGCTATGGCCGAAGAGAGTGAGGGAAGCAGGTTAATGATGTATGACTGATGCATACTCAAGATCTTGAAGGACACCCTGGAGGGATGACCAGGCTGTCTGCTCCTTTGCCTTTTTCCAGACTTTACCACACCCTCCCCCTCACTTGTCCACCAGTAGACACACTTTATCCACTTACCACTCCCCTACAAAGACTATGTATATCAGAGAAAACTAATTGGTGGTTAGCTCCAAACAGTTCCCTCTTGCAGTTCCTGCCAGAAAGGGGACATAATTCTTGTCCCCCCCCCCCCCCCCCCCCCCCCCCGACCTTTGCCATGCCCACCATCTGTTGAGGACAAAAATAGAAGGAAAAGTACGTCAATAAACTACTTATTAACAATCAACATCACTGCAAACCTGTTGGTCTTTTGCTCTTCTACTGTGTGGGCCTACGCACATACTGAAGATAGAGAATGTGTGTAGAAGATTCTGTAATTCGCTTGAGTGTCCAGGGAGTTGCAGAAAGCTTTTAGTGTGCACTGTTACTGACCATTTGATTGGGTGATGATGATGTTGATGATGTTGTTGATGATGATGATGATGATGATGATGATGATGATGATGATAAATGGAACTTATATAACACTATATCTTGCAAAGACAAATCAAAGGATCTGCTTGATGGATTGCTTATCAACATTTTATGAAATGATACACACGACATGACGCTTTCTTGGAATAACTGAACATTAAAACAGTTCCAAAAAAGATCAGTACAAACTAATTTTCTAACAGTAAATATACACTGTTTCAGCAAATCTTTCTCACAATTAAGATAAAAAAATTAAAACAAAGAAAAAAAAGATCAATCACAAACGGACCAGATAATTATATAGCGATAATTTAATGGAATATTGCTTGTTTAATGTAGGTAAGGGGCGGAGAACAATCTGAAAAGAAAGCTTAAATGGCGACTGTAGATGGAAAGTACCGGCCATGATGAGGGCTTTTATCTACCACGGATGTTGGTCTTAATGTCTTAATCACAGTTCGCACATGCCGTTACACATTGCTTTGAAGAGAGCCCATGCAACCTATTTTTTATTTTTATATCACCAGCCACAGTAAAGAGCAAGCGCTCACGAGTAGTTCCATCAGTTATTTGATTTCCTTCATGCTAGAGATGACTCGTTAGGAGTAATCAAATAATGCACGATATTGATCCAACCGATGGTCCCATTTGTTGCTCCTGGAGGGCCCTTACAGCCACGCAGAGGCCAGGAGAAATGAGGGAGGAAGGTGGAACTAGTTAGTGACTGAAGCATTCCAGATGTCGTTTAGTACCGCTCGCATATGGTCCCTGTTCCCTGAGAGTTTCCATCTTTTTTCGTGTTTTGTTTTGTCACAGATGTTCCCCGTTCCCAGATTGTGGTTTGCTGTGTAAGTGTGTGTGTGTGTGTGTGTGTGTGTGTGTGTGTGTGTGTTGTGTGTGTGTGTGTGTGTGTGTGTGTGTGTGTGTGTGTGTGTGATATGTGTTGTTTTTGGTCCTTGTGAACTCGTGTGCTGAACGCAGTTGTTGACAAAAACAATGAAACACAAACATTATTGTGTAAAAGGTGGAGATTATTTAACTTCCATATTTTTTCTTGAATGTTCATTAAGTTCACAAGTGATGAATCTTGATTTACTAACATAATGTGGCCTTATGAATACCAGTGAAATCAGATTATCCCATAAAAATGGAATGAGATCATTGTGACAAATAAGTAAATATATCCATGATAAAGTTGAAAGCATGGATAAGCACATCACGAAATAGCAAGATAGGGATATCAAACTTTCATGACCTCTTTGTTAATGGCTAGATGCATCTATTCACAACCTCTCACGATGACATTTCCGCAACACCTCGGTCAACCAAACTAAACCTTAATTATACACCACATTTCCTTTCTTCTCCTTCATCCCCTAGACTCCTTCCAGGACAATGAAAGAAAGGGATGGGGGGAAAAAAGAAGCCATACAAATGTCATTTCCACTCCCATTCACAATTAGCTGCTCTCTCCCTCCTGTCTGTTTCCCCTCATCAGGCCTCCAGCATTACTAGAGAACTGGATGGACGGGGAGGGAGGAGATGGAACCTTCACAGTAACTCGCTCCCTGGTTGGTCCTTTCCGCTTCTTTGTTTTCTGTTGGAAATAATGGCAGAAGTCATCAGAATCTGTTGTCCCGCCATTTTCCATGACCTTTTTGGTTCTGTCTGTCTCTCACACTCTTTCTCTATTTCGTATTCTGTCTTGGTTTGTGTCTGTCTCTGTGTCTGTCTGTCTCTCTTATTTTGTATTCTGTCTGTCGCTCTCTTATTTCGTATTCTGATTGTCTGTTTGCCTGCCTGCCTGCCTGTCTGTCTGTCTCTGTCACTCTCTCTGTCTCTCTCACTCTCTCTCTCTTCCTGGTTTATGTCAATTGGGCAGCTCAGTCTCTGTGATGAGGCAGCAGAAGATGCCTTCTTAAAGTAGTCCTACTGAAGGCCATGCTAGCAGAGAGAAGTCTACAGTTTATGTTTTCCTCTTCTTGTCAATCTTACACAGGCTGTTGCTTTGATGAGGGAGAAACGCAATGTGAAATCGTTGCATTTGGATGGTTCCACTCTTGGCCGGGTTTACATCTCTCTCTCTCTCTCTCTCTCTCTCTCTCTCTCTCTCTCTCTCTCTCTCTCTCTCTCTCTCTCTCTCTCCTCTCTCTCTCTCTCTCTCTCTCTCCACACACACACACACACACACACACACACACACACCACACACACACACACACACACACACACACTTTCAGTGAAAGAAATAATGAAGACAATGCACAAATGCATAAAAATAAATATGTATCAAACACAATTCACAATTTTGATCTAAGTGTACCTTCCTTATGTCTGGAAAAAATCAATATACATATAGTTTCTCAAAATCATAACAAAACGATAACCGTATCTTCGTTTGTGTTCTTTCACTGAAAGTGAGCTTGGTATTGTGTATGTTATCTGGTTTTTGCCCACTCTGTGGCATTGTCAATTTCTTCTACGACCATACAACCATGTATTATGGCCTAAGGCTGAGATACATTAAATTTCTGAGTTCTGAGTTCTCTCTCTCTCTCTCTCTCTCTCTCTCTCTCTCTCTCTCTCTCTCTCTCTCTCCTCTCTCTCCTCTCTCACACACACACACACACACACACACACACTTGGCACTCGCGCGCGCGCTTTCTATATCGAGTTCAGCTTCACCTTTTTAAAAGGAATGTAAAACTGACGCTTGGCAACACATGCACGTTTTCTAATATTCAGAAAGTCGGTGAAAGAAAATATACCTTAAGAAGACGAGGCAGCAAGAGCAACAGGATTGGGTGGGGGTAGTGTACATGGGCTGGAGGGGAGGGGGGGGGGGGGAGGAGGAGAAGGGGTCTGCAGTACAGTGATGACTAATACAGACAGGCTGGAATTTCATCTTGCTCGCCCCCCCCCCCCCCCCCCCCCCCCCCCACCCCCCTTCCCTTATCTCCCTTCCACTGTTTTCCCCCAGCACTTTTCTTTGAATTGTCCACGATCGTAAATTATTGTCTCTCGTGGCATAACCCCTCGGTGTTCCCTTTCAGACTGCGGCAGGATAAACTGCTGCTTTACGCTTCGTCCTTTCTGAAGCGTTTACCCATTCCATTTGTCTGTTTTCGGGACACGACAAAGAGATGAATGGAAGGGAAAGGGGTTTTGAGACACTGAGGTCAACCAGTCAGTCTTGAAACCACACACATGTGCACACCAGCGCCTGTGCGCACGCTCACACGCACATACAGACGCGCGCGCGTGCACACACACACACACACACACACACAGAGTTTATTTTACCGTATTTTCGTTGTTGTTAGTTTTTAGGAAATTGAGGTGATAGATTTGAAAGGGCCTTTATTATAAAGAGCAGAGGCCTTTATTATAAAGAGCACAGATATCTTTTCAAGGTATAACTCAGTGCATTAGAGCCAAACCAGGCTATCTCCTTCTTTGGGCCCATTGGAGATAACCTGGTTATTTTACTGCAGATATCATCTTCACCTATCCCGCAGTCTAGCAGACCGTAGGGGCACCACTGAAGATTTTGCAACCAGCTTCCTGAAGATTTTGCAACCAGCTTCCTCTACTTCTCGTGGTTCTCAGCTGTCCGTAGTGTGTTGTTCCACCCAAGGCCAGTCCACTTTCTAATGTTGTCTGCAGCTGTGGACACTTACAAACAGAAACATCAGGCAGTTTTGGAGGGGTTAGTGTTGTAAAATGAACAGTGGAAAATGTAACAAGAAGCAAGAAAAGAAAAGTTTTGACCTAGATGAGACAAACAAGAAAGTGGGAGAGGAGGAAGAGAAGCAACAACAGACTTAACAGAGAATAGACACTCTTTCTTCCCTCTCGTCCATCCCCCCACCCCAAAGAAGTGATTTATTTAAAAGAAAAACAACGGAAAACCCCAAAACAACATGTATTGTTGTACCACAGCGCATACATGATTCTGCAGCTAAGAAAGAGAGACAGAGACAGACAGATACACACACACAGAGACACACAGATCACCACCACCCCTCCCCATCCACTCCACCCCCAAGCAAACCCTTTCACCACACGGAAGTACGGAGGCAGAACAGACCTTAACGGGGTATGTGTCATCAGCACCTTAAACAAGAACACCCCTCTGATGAGGGCAACCGATAAACAGATGATCGTGCGATCGTAAAGCACTGACCCTGAACCCCTCCCTCCATCATTCCACATGAGAGACCCTCTCTGAAGATTCCTCCTTTGGGCAAGGACAGATCAAGCTAATAGGCAGTGTGTGGGAGCCTATCCCTACTCTGTCTACTACCAACTCCTCTTGTCTCTGATATGAAGGGCTGCTGAGCTCTCCTGTTCTGGAATTCTTGCTACAAGTGGTCGTCTTCCCTTCAACTGTTGAAGCAGAGGGTGTCACTGACACAATCATCATCGTTATCGTAATCTACAGTATGCTTCGAAAAAAAGGAACAGTCGAAATTGATAGGGGGCTGGCGATGCTGATGAGTGACACAGAGAGAGAGAGAGAGAGAGAGAGAGAGAGAGAGAGAGAGAGAGAGAGAGAGACAGAGACAGAGACAGAGACAGACAAAAAGCCCGGACAGACAACGATAGAAACACAAGTGGTAGAGGAGAATCAATAATTGCGGTTGTCCCTTTGGCAGTCTCCTGATTAACAGCTTCCCCCTAAATCCAGGGGCGATATCGTCAGGCATAAACACGCTTTCCTTGTGGATTGTTAGGATGCGCGGAATGGGAAGAGTTATGGGCCGCGACACGTTCTCCGGTGCTAGATCTGACATAAAAGCTGAAGCATGACGTCGCCGAGCCAGACTTTACGTAGATTAATCGCGTCATAATCCGACCCCCGGTTTATTAACCTGATCGAAGAGATCTTCGCGTGCCGTGTCGCTGCTGTTTATCCGTCTGTTTCTGCCGCTGAAATGCATGCCGCTGCTCATTCAAGGAGCATTTCACTCGCCCTGGGCCCTTCAATCCTGCCTGATTCCTGTGGCAGACGGCTGTTAGGGGAGCGGCATTGTTCTGGGGGTCGCTGCACGAATGTCGTTAAATTTGTTGGTTGAAGCAGTTGATTGGCTTACGATCTTTTGTGTCTTTTAAAGGCGATAAGAACTTCTTTCTTTGTCTCTCTTTTAGACATACAGATTTGGATCAGTTCTCAGTCCTCATGTCTCTCTTTTTATTAGATTTTCTTTGGATAATAATGACATTTAAAAATATTATTAATCAGGAAATTCACGATCAATCTTTCCGTGCGTCCGACCGTCTAGTCAGTCAGTCGGTCGTTCATCCGGTCGGTCGATCGCTCCGTCAGTCTGTTGGTCAGTCGGTAAGTTAGTTAGTTAATTAGAATTAGGTGGTTCGCAAGCAAACCAGCAAGTAAGGTAGTTTAAGCACTTGAGACATCTGTTGCGGTCAATGGTAATGTTTGATCCTTATCATGTGTCAAATTTGAAGTACAGGACGAAACTGCCGGTTTTGGAATTGTAGGGATGTCATGAAGTAAGGTGATTGACAGTGATAGATGTGCATAGTCACGTGAAAGCTCAAACAGAAGGAAAGTAAAGTTTACTTTTGATATATCTGTTTGTTTGTTACATGTTAACCTGCATCAAGTTGTAATTTGTGTTCGAGGCATATGCCTGAGATGTGTATGCACGCGCACGCGCGCGCGCACACACACACACAGTAAAGGATATAATATAATATATTAATATCTATATATATATATAATATATATATATATATATATATATTATATATATATATATATATATATATATATATATGATAGAGAGAGATAGACAGACAAGGTAAGATAAGATAGGACCAGATAGGATGGATGGATAGACAATATTTCAAATAGTGACTGAGCACCACATTTTATATTGTTTTAAGAAAACCAACCGTCCTTTGGATTGGATTTTCTTTATAAAGACAACATCCCATCCCACGTTAGCTGCTAGGACGGATTGAGAAATACAGATGGAGTTTCCTGCACGGAAAGGGCGCTGCTAGTCTGAACGACGAAGTTCAATCAGTATCGATTTCGGGTGCGGGGGCGTGTATCAAGATAGAATGATACTATCAACATCAAAAGAAGCAACAGTAACTGGATCCAACCAATTTTCTGTGACCCCAGTATGTATGTAGGATTACGGGTCGCTTTCTACAGAACACACGCACATGATGTCCCACATCTGATAAGGATTTTGTTTTTCGGGTTTGGTTCTGTTGCTGATGTTATTTTGCTTTTTGTTCTTTTTGTTTTTCTTAGCGGGCTTAGCAAAGAGCGAACGCCTTGCCCGTAACCCAATGCGTGATTTAATTTTCCTTCATGCTTCAGATAGCCAGTTAGGAGTAATCAAATAGTGCTTGATATTGATTCAATCAATCATCCCCTTTGTTGCCGCGGGAAGACCCCTCGGATCAGCCAGAGACTGGAAGAGATAGCGGAGAGAGGGGGGTGACTAACGCTCCTGGCCTCAGGAATTTCCTCCGCCCTTCACACATGATTGCACACGTTTTCATTCCTCCCGTTTTGTGATTTTTGTTTCTCTCTCTCTCTCTCTCTCTCTCTCTCTCTCTCTCCTCTCTCTCTCTCTCTCTCTCTCTCTCTCTCTCTCTCTCTCTCTCTCCTTTTAAAATATTTCTTTAACTTAAATGAATTGTTATGATTTATCGTGAAGAAGAACGACTGCAGTTATTCAACAGTGCCTTCTTTTCGTTTTCATTTGAAGTGCACAGCTCAGCAAAGTTTGCTCTTTCACAATATGATTTCGATTAAGAACGTTTTTTGATTGAGTTTCTATTGTTCATTCTGTTCTTTACTTTTTTTTCTTTCTTTCATCTTCTTGCGAAAATTATAATTTTACATAAGTTCATTTCAGAAAAGGGTTGTATCAATTTGAAGCCGTGAGTAATAAGTTCTGTATAATTCACTATCGTGGGAAGAGAGGTTAAACTTTTTCTAAAGTTTTAATATTTTACCTGTCCACCTTTCTTTCATCTTCTCTATGCAACAAGTTCTTATGCTTTTAGAAACAAACAAAAGCAAAACGTGGAAAGTGGACGCCAATTCAGGATAAAGCGCCATCTCTGTCATACACGCAGACTATATGGGGGGACGGGATAGCCTGGTAGTTAGAGTGATGTGTTCGTGATCTGCTGACCCGGTTCGATTCTCATTTAAGAGGATTTTTCCTCTGGAGTTAACATCAGTGCCGACTCCACTCTACCCCAAAAGTCCTTCGGATGAGACTATAAACCGAGGTCCCGTGTGCGAACGCACGCAGAACATCTTGCGCACACGTTAAAACCCGTTCCGCTTTTCAGAAGAGTAGGCCATTGTGTGCCGGTGGGAACGGATGACAACAATTTACAAAACGGCATACACGGGGACTGGATGAAAAAAAGCACACGAGTGCTCATTCCATTTTCCTCGAAATAAAAGAATAAAATAAAAGAATTTTATAAAAATTATTATAATTATATTTTGAAACGCGATCTACAGTACGCACGTTCTGTCTCGTTAAACCAATCTTTTTACAAAACAAACAAAATACTCACTCCTCGAAAAAAAACCCCATAATGGGAACCAAACACAAGCTTATCAAATCTGCTCTCAGCTATCTTTTATTGTTAATTCCCTCTGGTGTACACTAGAGATATAAAATGACCCATTCGCAATGAAAATGAAAACCTTACAGGGGAAATGGGGGATGACTGAAGCAGAAGAAGATAGGAAGTGAGGATGCGGGAGGAGAGAGATGAGAGAAGGGAAGAGAGACAGAAATAGGAGGGGAAAAAGCAGAAGAAAATGAGAGAGAGAGAGAGAAGAGAAGAGAGAGAGGAGAGAGAGAGAGAGAGAAGAGAGAAGAGAGAAGACAGGAGAGAATGAATTATATAACAAGCAACGAAAAACAATCAAGATTTTTTAAAAACAAAACAAAACAATCAAAGCACCCAAAACTCAGAGAAAAAGAAAACGACACTGGGTGAAAATTCATGGCCGATGCGTCATCCACATCTTAAAACGAAGGACACCCCCAGAGAGCCTGGAGAAAGATTCCAAACGTTGTGACAGCAAATGGTTGACAGGCAGCTAGCTGTCTGGTCGTTTACCCATACCTCGATATGGGCCACCATCCCTCCCCTCCCACACACAACCACCCTCTGCACTCAGAAACCTCTTCTTAAAAAAAAAGAAAGGAAAAAGACAACGAACACCACCCACCCAACTCTCCCATCCCCTTTTCGCCCATGTAACGAAAATATGGGCAGGGGAAGATAAAGCTAATTGGCAACTGGCCTCCTCCCCTCCTCTCCCCTCCCCTCCCCATTCTACAGCGGTTCCTGTCCTCAAGGGCAATGGAACTCCTCTCCAGAAGACCGTGCCACAAGTGGGTGATTCTGGACAACTGTTGAAGCAGAAGGGAGGTGCCCATGCATCATCGTTAGTGTCCCCGGCAATATGCTTGGCAAGGAGACTGCAGGAGGAGGAGGTGAGGATAGGGTGCAGAGAAGGAGGAATGTGATGACCCCCCCCCCCCCCCCCCCCCCCTTTTTTTTTCTTCTTCTTCTTTTTCTCCTGATGTCTTGATTAACGGTGCTTTTCTGTCGGTCTCTGTCATTGTCCGTCTCTGTCATTGGTTGCCTCTGTCTTTCTGACTTTGTCTCTGTCTGTGTCTGTCTGTCTCTCTCTCTCATGTCTTGATTAACAGGTTCTTCTCTCTCTCTCTCTCTCTCTCTCTCTCTCTCTCTCCTCTCTCCTCTCTCTCTCTCTCTCTCTCCTCTGATGTCTTGATTAACAGGTTCTCTCTCTCTCTGTCTCTGTCTGTCCGTCCGTCCGTCCGTCCGTCCCGTCTGTCTGTCTGTCTGTCTGTCTGTCCTCTCTCTCTCTCTCTCTCTCTCTCTCTCTCTCTTCTCTCTCTCTCTCTCTCTCTCTCTCTCTCTCTCTCTCCAGTGTTGTCTCTCACTGACACTCCTTTTCTCTGGACTAAAAGGTCGATGCACAGAATGGCAAGGAAGGGCATGCAGAAAGCCACACCACCTTGTCTTTTCTTTGGCAGACGTGACACCAAAACACGATTATCTAGCTGGCTGGTCTGAACAGTAACCACAGTAATGGCTTCAGGAAATTGGCGTCTTCAGCAGTGAACGTTATGCATTCTGTACTGCAGATGGCGTATGCGAGATAACGGCTGTAGGAGTGCTGGTGAAGTGTTATGGCAAATATAGAATTGTTCTGTTGATCTAACAATAATCGTAGTGGCGCTAAATGTTGGCTGTTTTTTGGTTTTTTAAAATTCCATTGATTTAAAAAAAAAACACCTGGGACTAGATTCAGTATCCGCAAAAAGATTTATAAGAGCAGTCTAAATTTCATGCAGAGAAGTCTGTTGTGACTGAACGTGGTATACGCTTTACTTCAGTACACTACATTACTGTGCACTGCAGTGCACTACACTACACTACACTAAACCACACTACACAGCAGTGCACTACACTGCAATGCACTACACTGCACTACACTACTGTGCAAAAAAAGTTTGAAAGAAAGGTATATAAATGAAAAAATCACATTTTCTGTTACTGGTAAATCCTGCTACATCCACACACACACACACACACAGTTGACTGATAACGTCATTTATTAATGTTTCAGGATGTACGACCCTATTGATGACGTATGGAGCGAAGCTGTGGATGGCATGATGATGCCTCACGAAAGAGAAAAACACAACATGGTGGCTGTCGGCGCATCCAAAATCTTCGTCTTGGCTGGTCAGTTCGATTATTCCTCTTCCTATTTTGTTTGCTTAAAAGTCTTAATCTTATGCTTCTAATAGCGTTTTCATGACGTTCCTAAATACTTAGGAAAGAAGTAGGAAAAAGAATGTCCAGTTTAAAAATATTTTGTTGCTGGGTCAAGTGGATTAGTTAAGACAATGGTCTTGGACTGTGTTTTTTGGGGGTGTTGGTGAGTTTTTTCTTCTTTGAATCTAATGTAATGTTTTGATTTTTTCCTCTCATATGAATGTGGAGCTTGTAGCTGGATGCATCTTAGTCCCATTTTTTAAATATCCTTTTTGTTTTTTCCAACATAGTAGTAGTAGTAGTAGTAGTAGTAGTAGTAGTAATTTTAAGTGCCTCGATTTGTTTGTTTTACAAGATTCAGCGCTATAAAAATTCCATATATCATTATTATTATATTATTATTATTATTTTAAATTCATTGTCTTATATCAAGAATCATCAACCGTTGAAGATGCACTATGTGTTATCACTATTGTTATTGATAGTAGTGGTAATAGTAGTAATAGTAGTAGTCGTCGTAGCAGCAGCGGCCCTAGTAGTAGTAGTAGTAGAAGCAGCAGCAGCAGGAGTAGTAGTAGTAGGAGCAGCAGCAGCAATAGTAGAAGTAGTAGTAGTAGCAGCAGTAGTAGCAGAAGTAGTAGTAGTAGTGGTGGTGGAAACAGTAGTAACATTGTTGTAAATAGTAAGTAGTTGTAAGTAGTAGTTGCAGCAGCAGCAGCAGCAGTAGTAGTAGTAGTAGTAGTAGTAGTAGTAGTAGTAGTAGTAGTAGTAGTAGTAGTAGTAGTAGTAGTAGCAGCAGCAGCAGCAGCAGCAGCAGCAGCAGCAGTAGTAGTAGTAGCAGTAGCAGCAGCAGCAGCAGGAGTAGCAGTAGTAGTAGTAAGCAGCAGCAGCAGCAGCAGCAGCAGCAGCAGTATTAGTAAAACGTAGGAGTAGTACTAGATCTAGCAGTAGTCAGCAGTGGTAGTACTAGCATCAGCCAGCCCCCATGTGACGACAGACCATGACGTTGCAGGACGTGGCTTTGACCAGGAGACGTTTTCGGAGAAGGACGAGGGAGACGTGGCCCACTTCAACATCGGAGGTCACCCGGCACACATGCCGGGACTCAAGCCCCTGTGGGACAAAGACCACCCCCCTATGATCTACCCACACTCCAACGGCTCGGCTGTGCTCTTGGGTCAGTGCCATTATCAAGTATAGTTCTCTGTCAGTCTGTCCGTCTACTTCTGTCTGTTTCTCCGTCCTTGCGTCTGTCTCTGTCTCTCTCTCTCTCTGTCTCTCTCTCTCTGTGCCTTTGTGTCTGCTCCAGTCTCTGTTTTTCTGTCTCTCTCTGTGTCTCTGTCTGTCTGTCTGCCTGTCTCTCTCATTATATCCAAGACTTTGAACGCCTCTTTATCCCCCTCCCTTTCTCTCTCTGTCTCTCTTTCTGTCTTACACTTTTGCAATATTTCTGACAGTGGTGTATGTGTTTTTGTTGTTGTTTTGTTTTGTGTGTTGTTGGGTTTGGGGGGGGGGGGGGGGGGGTTGGGGGGAGGGGGGTCGTCACCCTGTGTTTTCTTGTTTTTAACACATATAGACCTACATGCCATTATTCAATCACTTTTTAATAAAAAAAAAACCAACAGCGTATTTCACCAACAGACATTCAACAACAACAAAAAACAAACAAAAAAGCATTGGATATTTGTTTTTGTAAACTTGAAGACATTTCTGGTTTAATAATATAATAATAATAATAATAAAAAATGGAACTTATATAGCGCTATATCTTGCAAAGACAAATCAAAGCGCATGGCTTTTAGTGTTTAGGATTTTTTTGTTATTTTTGTTGTTGCTTTTTTGTTTGTTTGTTACCTTATTCCGACAACCCCTGCTGGTTTCGAAGAAGTCTGACATCAGAGTCAGGCCTTGGAAAGCCAAGTTATATATTTCCGGACAAAATGCATAAAAAATTTGGATGCATAAAAGATGTATCCTTTACAGGGAAAGGAAGGGGGGGGGGGGGGGGGGTGGACGTCTCAGCACACAACTTGCTTCCTGATCATTGAATTACGAATCATATTTTGATTGACGAACAGAACTCCCCACATGACAGTATCCCAGATTCCTTACTGAACGATGTGATAGTCTTATAATTATGTATGTTCTTCTCCCGTTTCTTTCCTCCAGTACTTTACTACACAATGCCCTTTTCTGGTTTTCTTGTAGCCTATAGTCTATTGCACGAGATACTTATAAAGGAGGAAATGTAAGAGCTCAAGAGACCTGACTGTTGACTGTT
>CM054137.1:41251212-41263712 GCA_028751875.1 Rapana venosa | reverse complement strand
TCATTCAAGTATACAATGATTATTACATTCTTTGATATTTATTTTTATTTTACAAATGCATTTATCATTCCATGTTTATCTTGTTGATCTAAGTTATTTTATTCATGATTCGGGGGGGGGGGGGGGGGGGGGGGAGTGCAATTTGTTCGATATTCATCTATTTATTTCTTTATCCATTATGAATCTTATTTCATTCATTCACTCCAGAAAAAATAATGCGAAGGAGGGTAAAAATAAAAAAGGGCATCTGACCGTTTTGATTTGTTGCTTTACAAGATTCAGTGCTATAGAAGTTCCATACATTATCATTATTATTATTATTATTATTATTATTATTATTATTATTATTATTATAAACGACCCTTCAGTTCTGTTCTCGGCCCACACTGGGTTTTGGGGTTTCTTTTTGCGTTTGTGTGTGTGTGTATGCGTGGGGGGGGGGGGGGGGGGTGCGCGTGCGTGAGTGTGTGTGTGTGTGTGTGTGTTCCATCTGGCCACTCCTCTATGATTATCTTCTAGCCATGCCGCGCTAACCAAAGCGACGATTCCCATGATACACTCTTTGCAGACATAGAGACTGCAGGCAGGAAGCTGGCTGGGCTAAAAACACACAGCCAAAAACAAAGAAAAAAAGAGTGAGAAAAATATCAAAAGAAAAAAAAAGATGAAGAGACGCGCGTGCATACATCAACGCAAACGTGGGTGCGCGCGCGCACGCACACAACACACACACACACACACACACACACACACACACACACACACCACACACACACACACACACACACACGCACGCACGCACGCACACACACGCACACACACACACCACACACACACACACACACAAACAAACACACACAGATTCGCATCGCACCCACCTACCCACCAGCACACACACACGCACACACAAACACACACAAATTCGCACTCACACCTACCCATCAACACACACACATTCGCACACACATTCGCACGCACACACACAACACACACACACACACACACACACCAGCACGAACCCACCCACCAGCACACACGCGCATGCACACACACATTCGCACCACCCACCAGCACACACACACACACACACACACACACACACACACCACACTCACACACACACACACACACACACACACACACACACACACTTACCAGCAATAACAGAGAACAAAGACAGGCGAGTGACTCTTGATTCATTCCTCTGTGTTTTTTCTTCTGATGAGGACCGGTAAGGTAATGTTGGTCATTGACCTATTTATCCCACCATTGTCTTCACTCTGTCTGGGCATGGGGGTGGCAGCCATAGATAGACGTGGGTGTGTGGGTGTGTGTGTGTGTGTGGAGGAGGGGGATATAGAGGTGTAGATAGACTGGGGAAGGGGGTGGGTATAGAATACGGAGGTCAGTGCCTGGTTCCAATGAGTGTTTACGATGACCATAGGTTTTCGGGGAATCACTTTTTCTAGATCAGCTCCAAATTGAACAGAGATTGTATATTGTTGTTGAATGTTGAATCGGGTGTAACGTTTTACCGAAAAGCTCACATCAGCATAGTCTTCAGTCTTATTTGAAATACGGCTGAGATTGTTGGAATCGTGTTTCATTTGACAGTTTTGTGTGGAGATTGTACTGTAAATGTTGGTGTTGGTGTTGTGGAGATTGTACTGTAAATGTTGTTGTTGGTTTTGGGTTTTTCTGTTGTTGTTTTTTTTTAGATTAGCGTTTTATACACGCTAGACTCAGTGTGGTTTGGAGGCTACTCGGTGTGTGTGTTAGAGTTTTTTGTTCTTTTATTGGTTGGTTGTTTCCTTTTAGCTAATGTCTATTGTTATAAAACAGGAAAGGAATTCACTCAAAATTGCAACAATATTAGAACAAAATGAATGGAACAGGTAAAAGAAGACATTAGATAAACCACAATAGGGGCACAGCTGTGTTTTGCATAAATAAATTTAAAACGATGCAATAATTACTGCGGTAACTACGTTCGTAGATTAATATTACAGAAGAACTGAGAGAGAGAGAGAGAGAGAGAGAGAGAAGAGAGAGAGAGAGGAGAGAGAGAGAGAGAGAGAGTTAGTTTGGAACATTAATCTTATTTCAAAGTTTCATGTAACTTTGAGGAGATGACTGATTAACCGACAGTTACAACCGTGGGTGAATGTAAGTCATTTTGATTGGCACATGATGAATGCATTGCTTAGGGTACAGTCATTCATTTAACTCACGGATCATCCACTTCATACATACCAGCGACAAGACTCGAAGTATAGAGTTTGAGATAGCTTGACGACCGACCCGTGATTGTTATCTTCGCCAATACTCATCAGGGATGGAGTGTTACAATTAAGCAGTGATATGTTGTTGTTGTTGTTGTTGTGCGTTCCCCAGCTATACACTTTGAGAGTCACCCAGAACATGCACTCTGACTCGCTCATCCCACCTGGGAATCACTGTGAGATAGGAAGTACACAGGATGAGAAGTTTGCGTGTATGACTCTTTTCAAGTACTTCGCCATATAGGCAGCCATACTCGGACTTCAGAGGATTTTTTCTCCTTTAACAAAGCAGTGATATGAGGACACTGAAATACAGTTTGTCAATTCTGATAGGGATCTGGAATAGAAATTCATCACAATGCCAGAGTTCTATGTTTGGAGGATTTTTTGTTTGGTTGGTTGGGTTTTTTTGTTTTGTTTTGTTTTGTTGGTTGGTTTGCTGATTTGAAGATGCCTCGCCTTCTTTGACATGCCGCCCCCCCCCCCCCCCCCCCCCCACCCCACCACCACCACCACCACTACCACCACCACTCTTATCCGAAATATCACCCCACACAGCCACACCCAGGCTTATTCTGACGCATAATTATTCACAGCTGACAAGCCACAAGGAGAAATTTCAAGGCCTCCGTGAGGTCACTAACCAAAACGAACCCTGCCCTGCTGCTGAGGTCACTTCGGATAATGGAAATTAGTGGTGCCCATTATGAACCAGCAGCACACGCAGGACTATACCTCCTATACTCAGCATGCTTGACTTTACATCTGGTCCAGTTTGCTATTTTCACTTTTTTTCCGGGTGATATTGTAGTTTTGGTCGTAGTTACTCTTGTTGGAAGGTAAACGTCTCCAGAGCCGTATTCAATCATTGACTGCTAGTATTTCAAGACTGTCATGCAACGCTCGGTTTGGTGGGAGGGAGAGAGAGAGAGAGAGAGAGAGAGGGGGGGGGGGGAGTGCTCTATGATTTTAGTTGCCCCGTCATTAATTAATAGTATCAGTATGACTGAGCTATTTTGAATAAAGAAAGATTGTTTGTCCGTCACATTGTGTATAAAATCATTCGTGTCTTTTTTC
The DNA here is from genome assembly GCA_028751875.1 of Rapana venosa. Classification (NCBI taxonomy): domain Eukaryota; kingdom Metazoa; phylum Mollusca; class Gastropoda; order Neogastropoda; family Muricidae; genus Rapana; species Rapana venosa. Next base: position 41,260,353 of record CM054137.1, on the reverse strand, counting down.
CCCAGAATAGTAAACACTCGTTAAAACCGTTGAAAATGCGAATTCATATTTAAAAGGTTTTTCATTGATAGAGTCTTAAGATAATTTCGACAGCACAACTCTACAATATCAACGGTAAAACTATCCTAGATTTAAAAACAAACAACCTCATAGCCTCTGTAAAGGAAACCGATTAAGTATCTTAATGCCAAAAGAAGAGTAACTTAGTGATGAGTAATGTAGGTCACTAGCGATAACAAAACTAGAGCAGTACATCTGCATGATGACATACGTCAGATACCAGTAGAAGACACTATTTTGACGTTGACCACAGGCGATGACTGTCATTCTGACATCATCAGCACAGTGCCGGTGATAAGTGTTCGGCACAGTTACAGTTACAACTGACATACATACTGCAGGCGGCACCGTTTGCTTGCGTGATCGTTGCTTTCAGCACACAGAGAGAGAAGACCTTTCCTGGTTCTGTTCCTGAGTGTTTGAGCGGAGAAAGGAGAACAATTGAAATCGAGGGAGAGTAAAAAAAAGTGTGTGTGTGTGGAGGGTGAGGAGAGAGAGAGGGGGGGGGGGGCGCATTTTGATGCTTTGAACATTTTTAATTAATTGTCATTGACTATTGCACAGAGAGAGACAGAGACAGAGAGCATGAATGAATGAGAGAGCGAGCGAGAGAGGGGGAGGGGGCTTTGACGTTTCGAACAATTATTTATTGCTATTGCCGAGAGAAAAAGGCGAGAGGAGAGAGAGAGAGAGAGGGGGGGAGAAAGAGAGAGAGAGATAGAACAATTTTTTTTTAACAATTTGAACAATTTTTATTTTTCAGAGGGTAATAGATTAAGCATTACATGAAATTTTACATCCATCCCTCAAAAAAAAAAAAAAAAAAGAGTAAGGAAGGGAAAATATGCATGCTATCAAGAGAGAGGCGCACATTTTTAGTATGGCTTAACTGGTTTATTCGATGGGAGAAATGTGCATCGAGTGACCTTATTTAGTTTTACACTGTCCTATTTTTCCCCCAGCGTAACATAATTATATAATGTCTGCCTATAAGTTTCAGTTTACACAAAGCTTTCTTCAAAGGGTGCTAATTATACTCTCTCTCTCTCTCTCTCTCTCTCTCTCTCTCTCTCTTTTTTCTTTGTGACTTATTAAGCTTGGTTGTGTTATTTTTCTTGGCTTGTTGTTGTTGTTGTTGTCTGTTTTTCTCTTTTTTTCTTCTTTTGTTGGTTTGGTTTTTCTTTCTCTTTTGTTTGTTTGTTTTGGTTAGGTTTTTTTTGGGGGGTTGGTGGGGGGGGGGGGGGGGGTTTAGGGTTTTCTTTTATTTGTTTGCTTTGGGGGGGGGGGGGGGGGGACTGTTTGAAAAGGGTTATTTCCCTTGTTTCTATTGTGAGACTGTAGGAGTGTTGGGTTATTATTATTAAGATGTATCCCTACGGCGGGGACTGGATGTAAAAAAGCACATGTGTGCTTATTCATTATCCTCGAAATAAAAGAATTTGTCATTGTCATTGTCTTCTCTCTCACAGCACGTGTATTAGTTTGAGGGAGGGAGGGAGGGAGGGAGGGAGGGGGAGAGAGAGAGAGAGAGAGGAGAGAGAGAGAGAGAGGAGAGAGAGGAGAGAGAGAACAAACGAACGAAATAATGAACAAGTTTTTATTCGTGAGGGTAAAAGAATAAGCGCAAAAACATTTTTGCAGCCAGCATCCGGCGGATAATGATAATAGTAATAGCCATTTATAATGATGATGATGATGATGATGATGATGATGATGATAATGATGAAGCAATATTTCTTTTTATCGTACCTCGGCTATCCCTCCTGGTTCACCAATGGTGAGATCTTGTGTGTGTGACCGTGTGTAGCCCACCATGAAGGTAGTGACACTCTGACTTCGAAAATGTAATAATAATAATAATAATAATGATGATGATGATGATGATGATGATGGTGATAATGATAATGACCTAAGTATCATTATCATCAACAAAGAGAGAGAACTCGAACTCGAAAGATTATTCACAAAAAGGCCATTGGCCCATAACTAAGAGAGAGAGAGACAGACAGAGAGAGGGAGAGAGAGAGAGAGAGAGATAGAGACAGAGAGAGAGAATAAATAAAGGAACGATCTGTAATGAATCAATACTCTTTAAAACACAAGGATAAAGATTTCAAGCGAGTGTAGGCTTTTAATCTGTCCTTGCAAACATGCATATTTATGCTAACATAATTGACTAAACACGGAAATCAATAAAACAAGGGGAACATGCACAAAATACTGAATATCAGCACCCAAAGATCATATCAAAAAAACCATACTACACACTTATACCAATCTATCCTTTGGAAAAACAGCAACAACCATACACGCACGCACGCACGTATACACACGCGCGCGCGCACACACTTTAATTTCACATATATGACGGAAGGTATAATGTAAAACAAATACCAGGAACACTCGATATTTTTATTAGTTAAAAGCAATAAAACAATCAGAAGAAAAGGACAAGAAATAACCTAGCCCCCCCCCCCCCCCCCCACCACCCCCCCCACCCCCCACCCCACCCCAAACAACAACACAAAACAAACCCACCAAGAAACAAAAACAAAAAACCCAAACAAAACATCCCACAACAACAAAACAAACAACGACAAGAAATGAAACACAACAAAATTAGGTTTGGGAACATTAGAAACTTGTGTACTTGTTGGTTTTTTTCGTTGTTGGTTTTTTTGTTTGTTAATAAAGTTTTGTAAAAAGAAAATGGTATAATAATAGTAATAAATAAATATATAAATAAACAAATAAATGGAATAGAATAAATAAATAAATAACAAAAAAGAAGGAAGAAAAAAACAACCAGCCAAACAACCAACCAACCAAAGAAAACTGGTATTTGGCAGCTGTGTTGGAGGACTATTCCGGAGATAGGGGTCTGCGAAAGCTAAGCTGGATTTGTCAATACGTGGTGGGCAGGGGAGACAGAATTTCTGACAAGTTCACTCGCTTGTGACTCACTACTAAAGAAGGAGCTGATGTAGTTAGGTATTTCTGTAAAAAATGAATACTTTTTTATTTTATTTTATTTTATTTTATTCTTTTATATCGAGGATAATGGAATAAGCACCCGTGTGCTTTTTTACATCCAGTCCCCGTGTGTATGTGGTTTTGTAAATTTTGTCATCTGTTCCCACCGGCACACAATGGCCTACTCTTTCGAAAAGCGGAACAGGATTTAACGCGTGCGCAAGATGTTCTGCGTGCGTTCGCACACGGGGCCTCGGTTTATAGTCTCATCGAAGGATTAGAGAGAGAGAGAGAGATGAGAGAGAGAGAGAGAGAGAGATGAGAGTAGAGAGATCTGGAGATGAGAGAGAGATGGAGAGAGAGGCTTTAACACTTAAAAAATTTATTGTCATTGCCCAACTAGGCCTTTTGATAAGGGAGGTAACACAAATACTTTTGTGAAACAATGAATAAAAGGTTAAATACATAATCAGTACAATTAATTTTGCAAAATTAAAGGATCCATCCACTTATAACAAACAAAAAATTATAACATTGGCGTCTCTACAGTTACACACCCCAGAACATAACAAAGAAAAGAGAAAGGAAAATCAAACTGAAATGCAATAGCAACTTTAGAATCGACCATCAGCAATAGTAATGACAAAATGTTATTGTATAACAAAAAAAAGTCAGTTACAAAAATATGATTAGGATAACAATATCGAGAGAGAGAGAAAGAGAGGAGAGTGGAGAGAGTGAGAGAGAGAGATGAGAGGGAGAGAGAGAGATGAGGAGAGAATGAGAGGAGAGATAGAGAGAGAGAGGAGAAACGCACGTGTGTGTGGGTGGGTGCGTGCGTGCGTGCGTGTGTGTGTGTGTGTGTGTCTGTCTGTCTGTCTGTCTGTCTTGTGTCTGACGCTCCTTCACTGGGGGAAAAGGATGATGGATGCCGTATTACTTCGTGCATTCTTTATTTTTGCGTTCCACTTTCTCAACTGGCTCTTTCGAAGGAAATCCTGCACGGAAAATTGTAGTTGTTGCAAAACAATTTATATGGAAAAAAGAAGACTGTGGTGACTCACTGAGGCCCTAGCGTTACATCATTCTCCAGAAAAGGCGCATTAACACGCAGCCACACAAGTGCCAAGCCATGCACGAAAACATACACACGCAGGCTGGCACGTGTGTGCGTGCGTGTGTGCGTTTGTGTGTGTGTCGCGCACGCTCACACACACACACACACTTTCTTTCTCTCTCTCTCTCTCCACACACCCACGCACGCGCACACACACACACACACACTTTCTTTCTTTCTCTCTCTCTCTCTCTCTCTCTCTCTCTCTCTCTCTCTCTCTCTCTCTCTCTCTCTATCTCTCTCTCTCTCTCTCTCCACACACACACACACACACACACACACTTTCTTTCTTTCTCTCTCTCTCTCTCTCTTTCTTTCTCTCTCTCTCTCTCTCTCTCTCTCTCTCTCTCTCTCTCTCTCTCTCTCTCTCTCTCTCTCTCTCTCTCCACACACACACACACACACACACACACACACACACCGCGGGGAGAGAGAGCGAGGAAAGGAAGGAGAGAGAGAGGGAGGAGGGAGGAGTTATGATTATGTGTTCGCTACCTTGTGTGTAAAAACTATCTTTCCAATCATACAGTTGAGGCAAGGGCTATGTTTTTCTTTTTTGTTTTTTTTTGTTTTGGTTGTTGTTGTTGTTTTTGGGAGGTTTATTGCGAGGGTGACCTTAAATAATTCATATCAAACAGTTTGATTTTTCTTTCCAGTACATAACTTGGGAACAGAAAAGCCTAAGAAAAGCCATGCAGTGTATGGTTTTAACAGGTCATCTTCACAGTTTTCCTTTTCCCTGCATGTGTGTTGTTGTTTTTAAAGTATGATTATTGTTATCATCCATGACATTTCCATCGTAGTGTCATCAATTTTCTGTCGTTATCGCGTCATCAGCCGTCTCTCCCGTTATTATCATCGTACTTGTCGCTGTCGTCAATATCCTTTTGCTGCTTGATCACCGCTGATGTCTTGTTGTACGATTCATCATCAAAGTTATGCTGATTGATCTTCACCATTGACATCGGTATCACCACAACCATGACGTCGTCATCGTCATCTTCGTCGTCGTCAGTGTCATAATTTCCATCATGGTTCTCGTCATCTTTATCGTCGTCATCATCATCACATCATTCTTGTCGGTGTAAGTACTAACTCATAATACTAATTTCATATCATGGATTCTTAGTTGTTTTGTTTTTCTTTTGTTTGTTTTTTCCCGTTGATTTTCTTTTGTTTTGTTGGGTTTTTTTTAGACTGAGGTTGACTGTGGTGAAGGTGGTGGTGATGGTGGTGGTGGTGGTGTGTGTGTGCGCTCTCTCTCTCTCTCTCTCTCTCTCTCTCTCTCTCTCTCTCTCTCTCTCTCTCTCTCGTAGTATTTGGTATATGACTTTTCATTGGTCCTCGTTATTGTCCTGTCTGTTATTATGGTGTGGCATATCTACATTTGAACATCGTAAGGGTGTTTGGCCGTCATGACGATTTTGTCCTCAGTATCGAATGCTCTTATCAATGGTCCCTCCGCCTTTTTGGAATTAACAGAATACTTTCGGCATATATTACTGATTTTTAGGCAATATCCTTAAATTATGACACTATCAAATGAATGTAAGGATTCCCTTTGCAAAAGTTACTAATATAACAAGTAAACAAAGGCATTATCCAGATCCAATCATAACAAATCATATCACATTTTATATATATATATATATATATATATATATATATATATATATATATATATATATATATATATATATATATATATGTATGTATGTATGTATGTATGTATACTATAGGAGACGAAATGATAGATACAATTGAAAACGTAGCATAACAGAAAAGTCCATCACAATATGATGTATAACGTAACATAACATAATGTGATATAGCATAGTATGATATGATATGACATAGTATAATAGAATAGAATATGATAAAATGCAGTATGATATAAGATAATATGTTGTAACATAATATAATCTGATGTAATATATAATATAATATAATATGATATAATATAATACAATACAGTATAACACAACACACAGAGCTATGAGCTATTCCCGCACAGACTCGCTATACTATCAGCCTTTGGAAAGGCGTGAGGTACTAGCGTTACACCATCGCATTGAGAACAGGAAATGACGTGGTGAGGACAGGATGTTTAGAGAGGGGCATGTCAGCCACATTTGTGTGGCAGGAATACATAATTATCATTCTGCTCTCTCTCTCTCTCTCTCTCTCTCTCTCTCTCTCTCTCTCTCTCTCTCTCTCTCTCTCTCAGTGGTAGAAGTGAAGATGACATTATTCCCTCCTGTCTTTGCTAAAGGTGAACTGACGGTCACTGTTGCGCAAGCAAGCAAGCAAGGGCGTACGTGTGTGTGTGTGTGTGTGTGTGTGTTGGCACTTAAAATCGTGCATGCAGTACTGCATATTTGGCAGGAAGGGCGAAGCACTTTCGGACAATACTTCCCCTAAGATGTATTTGTATATTGTTGTTAACATACCAGTCATTATTCAGCGGGGCAAGTCAAAATAGTCCGGTGTATTTTGGCGCTTACCACAGCATAGGCTCTTTTGCGTTAAAAGAGAGGAAATAGATTACTCGGTAATTCGTAGACACAGCTCCCGCCCCCACCCCACCCCCCACCCCTCCTTCATCCCTCTATTTCTGAAAGATTTTACAAAAATTCGAGGTGTGATGTCTTTGGTTGCCTAAGAAATATTTTGTTGGCAATGCGAGCAGACAGTATGTGCCATTTACTTATATGTCTGTTGAGAGAAAAAACCAAAAACAAATAAAACATTATTTTTTAAAGGCTGAGCTAGTAGGCCAAGTCTTAAATCATTTCCGAAAATCACATTTTAAGAAAAGGAACAAAGACAGAAAGAAAACACTTTGTGTCATAAAGTAGGCGTACTTTGAATGTACGGAGACTATGATATGTACGTTTATGTTTCTCTCGTGAATTTCGATTGAATAGATTTAAAACTGTTGTGTTGCGATCTTCATGTGTGTACATTTGATGCAGTACCCTGGGAACGCGAGTATTACCATATTACATTACACTTGGAATTTTTCAGCTGATTTTGTCAAAAGCGAGAGCTTAACGATGCCGCAAAATTGTTTTACAACAACAGAGGCAGACAGTCGCAAGTCGGTAAGATCATGCACAGCCTACAATTTACAGATAAAATGTACAGGGTGTTTGCGAACCCAATGTAATCTGTACTGTAGTACAGAAATCAGATGATGGAGCCAGCGATGTGGAAAAGAACGGGAGATGAAGGAAATGGGTCCCGGAGGGGAAGCGAAGAAGGGAGGGATGGAGAGACTGTGAAATCTATATTTATTTATAACATTTGAAAGAGGGGGGGAAAAAAACTAGGAAAGAGCAGTGACAACAATAATTGCATCTGCAGACTAGAGACATCATAACAGAGCCAGTTTTTGCTACTTTAGGGGTTTTTTTTTTCTATTCTTTAAAACATTTCTCTTAATCTGACCAGTAAAAGTATGTGTGCCCCCCCCCCCCCCCCCCCCCCCCCCCCCCCCCCCTCCTTTATTTAAGACCACATCGGTCATTGTGACCAGAGAATCACAAATCTCTTACATTAGTCATTCAGCATGACTGATGGTCCAGAAAGAACAGGTGACAGATGGCCTGAAGACATCGCCCACCACACTGACCTGGTTATCACTGTGTCCTGCCGCACTGTTGGCATGGCTCTGGTGTCTGGGCCAATGGTCACTAGGTCACCTCTCTGACCGACAGCAAACAACTCACACAAAATGGCCCCAAGCCCACCAAGGTGCGGACCTACCTTCAGACGAGGAGGCGTACGTGGTGGTGTGTCCCAGTCGTTCATAAGGTTACACTGCCATTTGCCAAATGACTGGCAGGCATGGAACCAGGCCTTGTGAAAATGTCAGAGACAAGATGCAGAGGCGGCAGTGTGACAGATCACCGTTCACTGTGGCCTGCCGTGTGTCATTGAATGAAACCCTGACCCACTACAAGACTTGGGAAAGGACAGCTGGTACGTGCGTGCAATGCCACCACGTACACACAAACATGTTATATAAATTCATGTCACGTTCACTCGCAGTAACGATTCCCTCCTGTCCGTAAGGTCACGTCAAGAAAGTGACGAATCGAACACGAGCACAGTCATGTTAGCAGGCTTTTCAGGCAGCTACTCGCGTCGTAGTCCTTCTGGTGAGACTATAAACCCAGGTCCCGTGTGCGAACGCACGCAGAGCATCTTGCGCGCACGTTAAATCTTGTTCCGCTTTTCGTAAGAGTAGGCCATTGTGTGCCGGTGGGAAGAGATGACAGAATTTACAAAACTGCATACACACGGGGTCTGGATGTAAAAAAAAGCACATAAGTGCTTATTCCATTATCCTCGATATAAAAGAAAAAATAAATAAAGTAGCTCGTGATTCTAGTAAACTGATTGTCGTTTCCTAATAAAATTCAGGAATTTAGGTCATAAGTTCTTGGATGCATGTCAGTCGCTTGGTTTCCTCAAAGTTTGGGTTCTAACGACCTCAACATGCAAGTGTCGATGGTTCAGCATCGCCATGCCTTTCAATATTCATAGTGTAAAGGGTATGGGTGAAGTATATCAAACGTAGCGTGAAGAACACATAACGTGAACGCCTGGAAAGAGGGACAGGGTTATAATAATGTAGGAATGTGATATAGCTCTGGATCTTGTAAACACAAATTAAAGCGCTTGGGAGACGTTTAGCAGGACGAGCTTATTTCGTCTTCATGTTAATGCCCGAACTGTCTGCTGCAAAAAATTCTTGATCTTTTATCTGCGCCTGTTTAAGTTAGAGTTCAAAGAACCACAATGAATTGGGAAATGGATTGAAGCCAAAATAAGGATCCTGAACCCCAGGTCATCAACTGAATGGCCTGATCCAGTGCGTGCACCAGCGGTTATGTTCCAGAGTTTCATGGGATCGTGTGTTATAAACGGCTGTTATCGCTTGTCACCTGCCAAACAAACCCTCCTAGGCGTCGTCTCTTCTTCTT